>CANNZV010000170.1:0-402244 GCA_947561585.1 Caprella mutica
ATATCAATAAAAAATCTTTTACTCATCTAATTCTGACCCATTAAATTTAAACCACTGATGAAAATAAATACTGAATATGTTGAGATAAACTTTGAAGACTTCATAACCCCATCCTCCATATCAATTATAGTACTATAGTTAATTAGGCAAGGGATTGAAACCCTTTAAGGACGGATGTAGACTATAGTCTGCATACCTTCAAAGTAAGTTTTTTGATACTTTATATGGGTATTTTCAATATTATTTCTAATCAGATGCATAGAGTATAGTTGTCAGGCGTTAAAAAAATAATCAAAATGTAAGGGACTGGAAGAAGCAGACAGGGAAGAAAGTGGCTCATACTATAGTCAGTTAGGTTTCATTTGTTATGCCAGTACGCTCACTTTAGCGACTGAGAGGGTTTATTTTGATTTATTGGAAACGTTCAAATTTTTGCACTTATTGTGTATTATCCCTATAAATAACTTATGTATAGCGAAAAATAAATTTAAATTGCATCAGAACATAATTCAGGCAAGAAAAGGTTAAAACAAGTTGAAATAAATTATAAGAACATTTTTGTCCGTTTAAAATGACATTATTTTTACTTAGAAAGTAACCAGGAACAGGAAAGTATTGTTATTAAATTATTGTCTAAAATTCTTTTGAATACCTTAGGTATCGCGAAAATATACATGAAAGCTTAGAAACTATAATAGCTTTTATTGCAGGCATTTTTTGGGTAAAATAATACTATTGAGGTTATTCATCAGTATCGGAACACAATATCAATCCAAACAATATGATAAGGCTTACAGACTCAATAGGCGACACTTAGAATGTATTCTTTTGAAGCTATGAAAGACTGGGGAGTCTTTAGTGTATCCACTTGCATCATTGACATTATGGGTGCAGTATCCATTCAACTGTTTAGAACTTTAGATAACTGATAGAGTGCAGTTAGAAGTGCATAATGTGCATTGTACTTGATTAAACGAATAGGGTAAGTACCGAATTTAACGGACGGTTCTACATCTTCGATCATACGTAGAATTAAAATATAACTCGAATTATAATTATATTCTCTTGCTGTATCGAAAATGTGGAGCTGTTCATCAATTCATTACTTACTCTTTTATGTATAAACTGCAAAATGCACTTTAACTTCCAATGCATATTATATAGAATCTACTGATGCTTCTTTACTAATCTTTAGTCTACAAAAAATGTAAATTGAATACTTATTTGTAATAAAATTCTTTTGAAAGTTATATTTCATAAATTCCCTGAAATTTCCTTTATTTGGTATACTTTTAAATTTAATGACCATTTAATTAAATTTCCACAGAATTTAAAGTCTTGAAAATCGATGAATCACAGGTTTTTGTACAATCAGAGAAAAAGTCCTACTACTTACTAATCTTAAAAGTTGTGTATCCAAAGCAATTTTAATTAAATATCTCCTATCTTCAAGTATGGTTTCTCCTTGGAAATGTGACATTAGTAAATTGTGGAAAAATCATTACACATTTAATTTTATTTGACTGTTCTCAATTATCACTATACTTGACTATAGTAGTTACAATATAGCGTATGTTATCAATAAAAGGTAGCATGAACTTTCCTAGGTTACACTTTCATCTTTCACTAAAATAGATAACTTCTTCTATCAGAAAAGCCAGTATAATATTCATCAAAATACAGGCTAAATCAGAAATGATATATAATGAAATACTATGATCGAATTTTCAAAAAAAAAAATGCATATAAACTCTACAAAATCAGCAAAATAGATATTTGCACCTTTTCTAGATCCTTCTGAATCTTAAATTTCTCACATATAGTCTAATTGTTACACTACTATTAAATACCAAACAAACAGCTAATAACCATATCATTAATTATCTAAATAGATGACCACAGTCAATGGTGTAACAATTAGCTCTGATCAGTGTGGTCAATAATAGAGAAATAGTTAGTGATCCTCAAGGTAGTTATCTTTCGCCTATTCTATTTTATATGTATATTAAAGATTTGAATGATACACACTGACAATAATATCACTTTAGACTTATTTAAAACCTATTTTTATATTTATTGATTTTCAAATATCTTGAGGTGAATAGTTTAGCCATATCCTAAGGTGACTAGTGTAGCCATATCTTAAGGTGAATAGTGTAGCCATATCTTAAGGTGAATAGTGTAGCCATATCTTGAGATGAATAGTGTAGCCATATCTTGAGATGAATAGTGTAGCCATATCTTAAGGTGACTAGTGTAGCCATATCTTCAGGTGAATAGTGCAGCCATATCTTGAGGTGAATAGTGTAGCCATATCTTAAGGTGAATAGTGTAGCCATATCTTCAGGTGAATAGTGTAGCCATATCTTCAGGTGAATAGTGCAGCCATATCTTGAGGTGAATAGTGTAGCCATATCTTAAGGTGAATAGTGTAGCCATATCTTAAGGTGAATAGTGTAGCCATATCTTGAGATGAATAGTGTAGCCATATCTTGAGATGAATAGTGTAGCCATATCTTAAGGTGAATAGTGTAGCCATATCTTCAGGTGAATAGTGTAGCCATATCTTGAGATGAATAGTGTAGCCATATCTTAAGGTGAATAGTGTAGCCATATCTTCAGGTGAATAGTGTAGCCATATCTTGAGGTGAATAGTGTAGCCATATCTTCAGGTGAATAGTGTAGCCATATCTTCAGGTGAATAGTGTAGTCATATCTTGAGGTGAATAGTGTAGCCATATCTCCGCTCCATCACTAGATGGCGCTGATATTCATATTGGAAACACCTTAAACAGTTTTATCATTTTTGAAATACGAAATGATTCACGAACATTTTCACCTTTCACGAGTGAATTTGAATAAACTAATGGTAAGGATTTTGATAGAGGAGGGGTGGGAGGAAAGGTAACTTGCTCTATGTGATATTTATGTTCTAGAGAATATATAAGATAAATGAAACAATGTTTAGTTAATTTAAATGATACGTACTGACATAGCAAAGTATAGATATGGAACTTATTATAGCCTACGAATAGTATTAAAATAAATTACATCTATTTGAATTTAAACTATAATTCATCCTGCAAACAAATGCTATAATTAAGAATAGAACAATAAAAATGCTCGTTAACATTGGGTTAGTTTGGTACTTTATTACCGTTAGGTCTCCTGAACACATTGCTTTTATCCGGTGCTGTACAGAATACCGGTTAATACTTAATCAAGGAAGGAATATACCGGTAATGATGGAAAGTCAGTGATTGAATCGCAGAAAGGGTTATCCCGGTACTTTGTACCCGTTAAATCTCAGAGGGGTTATCCCGGAGCTTTTCATCAAGCACAGATTATGTCATTCTAGGCACCGCAGCATCCACCCTAAACGGGGTGGTACTGAATAAGGTACTATCGGCAGTAAGAGTCAGTATTGTGATGATGTACTATCAGCAGTAAGTCAGTGTGATGATGTACTATCGGCAGTAAGAGTCAGTATTGTGATGATGTACTATCAGCAGTAAGTCAGTGTGATGATGTACTATCAGAGAAAAGAGTCACTGTGATGATGTACTATCAGAGAAAAGAGTCATTGTGATGATGTACTGTCAGAGAAAAGAGTCACTATGATGATGTACTATCAGAGAAAAGAGTCACTGTGATGATGTACTATCAGAGAAAAGAGTCACTGTGATGATGTACTATCAGAGAAAAGAGTCACTGTGATGATGTACTATCAGAGAAAAGAGTCACTGTGATGATGTACTATCAGAGAAAAGAGTCACTGTGATGATGTACTATCAGAGAAAAGAGTCGCTGTGATGATGTACTATCAGAGAAATGAGTCACTGTGATGATGATGTACTATCAGCGGAAAAAATCACTGTGTTGATGTACTATCAGAGAAAAGAGTCACTGTGATGATGTACTATCAGAGAAAAGAGTCACTGTGATGATGTACTATCAGAGAAATAAGTCACTGTGATGATGATGTACTATCAGCGGAAAAAATCACTGTTATGAAGATGTACTATTAGCAGAAAAGTCGTTTTGAAATTGATTTGGCGAGATATCTCAATTTCTACCCTCAAATCGTTTAATTATTTCTTATAACATTGAGCAACAGATATATTTGAACTAAACAAACTACATATATTTTCTCTTGTCTCTTTTAATGGATTACACTGTACACTCTGCTGAGGTGAAATCTCACGGAATATTAAGTGACTCGAACTCTTATCCTGTTACACTAATTCTGACTTTCTAAATCATAGTAAAAAAACAGTAATTCAAATACATAAAGTAAGTTAACATATAATCAATGGAAAGTGATAAACATATTTTTCTTGGGTACTTATTTTATATTATTATTTAGGGGTTGAACATAAAATTGAAAACACATTCCAGTTCTTCTGTGGAATTAACTACCGTGCAACTCACGATGAACAGTTTTTGTGGTAATTGGTTTAGTAGATGTTATTGTTGTCTGCAGTGGTTTTAGGCGCCAAGTCTTGCAATCATAACAATTCGATTAAGTTTCTGACGATCTCTCTTAGATAACTTTGAATATTTACCTGTAGTTTCCTTTGGATGTTTTTCCTTCTCTTTCAAAGGAGGTCATTACTTTAGAGACAGTACCTCTTGTAACATCAAACATTCAGACAGTTTCTGTTTCACGAGGACCAACCATTAGGCTTCTTAAAAATTCCAAGAGAATTTTATAATATGTTTATAAGATTATTTGCTAAAAGGTTAGGTATTTCCATTCATTTGTTAATCCTCGTATGAATAAATAAACAAAATAGGTTATAATTTGAACTATATAATATTATATTTTAAACATATTAATATTAAAAAACAAATTTGAAGATGGTATATTAATAGAATTTTTAATTTGAAAAATTTGTGTGGAATTAACACATTCATATACGTTCTTTATAAATGTATAAAATAACTCCATTCGCATTACAAATAATATGACAAAACTATCATAATAGTAAGTTAATTCGTTTGCTTGATTTGTTACCAAAATAGGAGATTTTTCTTCGATATTTTCTCTATTGTAAGCAAGATTCCTTAAAATGTTAAATCTTGTTCCTTTTACAATGATTATTACTGTTTTCAATATATTTTTCAAGCTATTATGTATGTTTTATTCTGAGAGAAAAGGTTCAAACTCAACGGAATGTTCATCTTGAAAGGATTAGTAGACTCAGCGTTGACAATTTTGAACTACGTACCCGAGTATGCAATAGCAAAATAAACACCCACAATCTTTTAGATCTTCCACTTTAAAGCCATTCAAAGGGAGTTAATATTCATATGGCAGAGCAGTGGTTTTTTGTATGGGTATATTAGTATGCTTTAAAATTGAACATTTTGATACACTTTAATTTCTATTGATTTCATATTTAGCATATATTTTTTTTTCAATTTTTATTTAATTCTAGAATTGGTAATTTATTTTAAAAGTTAATAGATTTTTGTAATATAGTAGGTCGGTATCATATTTACTTCAGATGATAATATTAGGCATTGGTTTTTCTTTTTAATTTATGTACTTCTCCTGATGATGAATTGGATATCAATTTGAAAGCTTGAGTATAATAAAAAAAAATTGTCAACGCTGAGTCTACTAATCCTTTCAAGATGTTTTATTCTACAATCAATTAATTGAAATAAATGTGGGATATAATTATTTTTTGATGAAACAAAAATTATTCAGGAATGACTCAATAAAAAACTTTATTTTTTCCATCAATAATATTAGAAGCTATCATCCTTGATATTCACAACTAATCACAACTAATCACAACTAATCACAACTAATCACAACTAATCACAACTAATCACAACTAATCACATATATCACAACTAATCACAACTAATCACAACTATAATCACAACTAATCACAACTAATCACATATATCACAACTAATCACAACTAATCACAACTAATCACAACTAATCACAACTAATCACATATATCACAACTAATCACAACTAATCACAACTAATCACAACTAATCACAACTAATCACAAATAATCACAACTAATCACAACTAATCACATATATCACAACTAATCACAACTAATCACAACTAATCACAACTAATCACAACTAATCACAACTAATCACATATATCACAACTAATCACAACTAATCACAACTAATCACAACTAATCACAACTAATCACAACTAATCACAACTAATCACAACTAATCACATATATCACAACTAATCACAACTAATCACAACTAATCACATATATCACAACTAATCACATATATCACAACTAATCACATATATCACAACTAATCACAACTAATCACAACTAATCACATATATCACAACTAATCACAACTAATCACAACTAATCACATATATCACAACTAATCACATATATCACAACTAATCACATACATCACAACTAATCACATATATCACAACTAATCACAACTAATCACAACTAATCACAACTAATCACATACATCACAACTAATCACAACTAATCACAACTAATCACAACTAATCACATACATCACAACTAATCACATACATCACAACTAATCACATATATCACAACTAATCACATATATCACAACTAATCACATACATCACAACTAATCACATATATCACAACTAATCACATATATCACAACTAATCACATACATCACAACTAATCACATATATCACAACTAATCACATACATCACAACTAATCACATACATCACAACTAATCACATATATCACAACTAATCACATATATCACAACTAATCACATATATCACAACTAATCACAAATATCACAACTAATCACATATATCACAACTAATCACATACATCACAACTAATCACATACATCACAACTAATCACATATATCACAACTAATCACATACATCACAACTAATCACATATATCACAACTAATCACATACATCACAACTAATCACATACATCACAACTAATCACATACATCACAACTAATCACATATATCACAACTAATCACATATATCACAACTAATCACATACATCACAACTAATCACATATATCACAACTAATCACATATATCACAACTAATCACATACATCACAACTAATCACAAATATCACAACTAATCACAAATATCACAACTAATCACATATATCACCACTAATCACAACTAATCACATATATCACAGTCACGAGAAGTACATATCAATATACGCATTATAATGCCCTGTATTTACTAATAAATCTCCCCGTAGCCTCAATATACGTATTAATAGCATTTAACTATTACCTTTAATTAAGAACGGTGACAGAGTAATCTAATACAGGTAGTAAGATGTATTGAATGAAATTAGAGAAGTGAGTCTGTCGTTAGTTACCTTAAATACAGTGATTGTACCCTATATTGCTTATAGTTACCCTAAATAGAGTGATTGCACCCTATATTGCGTAGATCTGTTACCCTAAAAACAGTGATTGCACCCTATATTGCGTAGAGTTACCCTAAAAACAGTGATTGCACCCTATATTGCGTAGAGTTACCCTAAAAACAGTGATTGCACCCTATATTGCGTAGAGTTACCCTAAAAACAGTGATTGCACCCTATATTGCGTAGAGTTACCCTAAATAGAGTGATTGCACCCTATATTGCGTAGAGTTACCCTAAATAGAGTGATTGCACCCTATTTTGCGTAGAGTTACCCTAAATAGAGTGATTGCACCCTATATTGCGTAGAGTTACCCTAAATAGAGTGATTGCACCCTATTTTGCGTAGAGTTACCCTAAATACGGTAATTTCTTTACCTTATTTTGTGACTAAAGATTTTAATTATGAATATAAAAGGGGAAAAATACAATCCTTTTTCAATGACTTTCTTTTGCACTATAACATACTCACTAAAACTAAAGTCATTTAATGAGTAGCTATAGGGAATAGAATCAATTACCGATTTCAAAGAATTTATCCATTGACCATTTCTCTTTTTAAAAATATATATTTAACAAATTCAAAAAATTTAAACTATAATTTGATAACTTCTGTTAATTGATTTTCAATCATTATTAGACATCATTTATTTTTAAAAGTAGTTGCTAGGGTAAATTACGAATTATCATTCCGTTTCACATCTTCAGTTATATAAGAAAAAAAAACGATATAACAATTAAATACTAATTATTATGTTGTTTTTTCTTATATGACTGAAGATGTGAAGCTGACCGATAATTCGTACTTTACCCTTCATTGATTATTTAGGAGAAATAAATCCAGTTGGTTGAATATTTTACAATGTATAATAATACAGAACTTGAGATGAAGTATACTCTTTTAAAGCACATGCAATTATAATCAACTCTTTGATATACTTATTTCTGAAGGCCGATTTCGACAAAAGCGAAAAAGTCTACGGAGAAATTCAGACTCTTTACAGTTAGAAGCCGTATTATTAATATAATTTATTTTTGAATATATTTTGCACTATAATGGCAAGATTGGATTGATAAATGGGATAAAAGAAAGATAATCATTAATGAGTAATTTCATTTTAATTATTAACTAAATACTTAAACTTTTAATAATAACCATACTATACCATAGCTTTAGTTCAATGTATTATGTAGAATCACACTTTAAATGATGTGAATTTATCTAATATATAACGTAATAAATGTTAACGTATTAACTCCCATTTACTACTTTCGCATGTTTTTACTATACTATATATAGTACTCACATTTAATGCTCCATAGTACTCACATTTACTACCCCATAGTACTCACATTTACTACTCCATAGTACTCACATTTACTACTCCATAGTACTCACATTTAATGCTCCATAGTACTCACATTTACTACCTCATAGTACTCACATTTACTACTCCATAGTAATCACATTTAATGCTCCATAGTACTCACATTTACTACCCCATAGTACTCACATTTACTACTCCATAGTACTCACATTTAATGCTCCATAGTACTCACATTTACTACTCCATAGTACTTACATTTAATGCTCCATAGTACTCACATTTACTACTCCATAGTACTCACATTTACTACTCCATAGTACTCACATTTACTACTCCATAGTACTCACATTTACTACTCCATAGTACTCACGTTTACTACTCCATAGTACTCACGTTTACTACTCCATAGACTCACGTTTACTATTCCATAGTACTCACGTTTACTACTCCATAGTACTCACGTTTACTACTCCATAGTACTCACGTTTACTACTCTATAGTACTCACATTTACTACTCCATAGTACTCACGTTTACTACTCCATAGTACTCACGTTTACTACTCCATAGTACTCACATTTACTACTCCATAGTACTCACATTTACTACTCCATAGTACTCACATTTACTACTCCATAGTACTCACATTTACTACTCCATAGTACTCACATTTACTACTCCATAGTACTCACATTTACTACTCCATAGTACTCACATTTAATGCTCCATAGTACTCACATTTACTACCTCATAGTACTCACATTTACTACTCCATAGTAATCACATTTAATGCTCCATAGTACTCACATTTACTACCCCATAGTACTCACATTTACTACTCCATAGTACTCACATTTAATGCTCCATAGTACTCACATTTACTACTCCATAGTACTTACATTTAATGCTCCATAGTACTCACATTTACTACTCCATAGTACTCACATTTACTACTCCATAGTACTCACATTTACTACTCCATAGTACTCACATTTACTACTCCATAGTACTCACGTTTACTACTCCATAGTACTCACGTTTACTACTCCATAGACTCACGTTTACTATTCCATAGTACTCACGTTTACTACTCCATAGTACTCACGTTTACTACTCCATAGTACTCACGTTTACTACTCTATAGTACTCACATTTACTACTCCATAGTACTCACGTTTACTACTCCATAGTACTCACGTTTACTACTCCATAGTACTCACATTTACTACTCCATAGTACTCACATTTACTACTCCATAGTACTCACATTTACTACTCCATAGTACTCACATTTACTACTCCATAGTACTCACATTTACTACTCCATAGTACTCACATTTACTACTCCATAGTACTCACATTTACTACTCCATAGTACACATGTTTACTACTCCATAGTACTCACGTTTACTACTCCATAGTACTCACGTTTACTACTCCATAGTACTCACATTTACTACTCCATAGTACTCACGTTTACTACTCCATAGTACTCACGTTTACTATTCCATAGTACTTACATTTACTACTCCATAGTACTCACATTTACTACTCCATAGTACTCACGTTTACTACCGGTTGTAAACATGTGTCTCTTGGCAGTTCGCCATTTAAGTTAACAACTGTGGCAGATTTCGCAGCTGAGATACTAACTATAATTTGATGACTATAGTTTATATAGTTTATGTATATTCACCTCTATAGTAATAAGTAGGGTTGTGACAATATGCTCTTAAAATCATAGATTTAGAAAATATTATAGATGGAGAGAATTTAACAGTATTGAAACGATCTACACCAGCGCTATACAGTATTCGATACCATTTCATTTCGTCTATTATATTCCTAATAACTATGATTTTAAAGCATACTGTCACAATCCTATAGTAACCATATATGAAAGACAAGAGGTAACAGTAATATAAACATACAAAGTTAATGCAATACAAAGGCGATAAAATATATACTGTTATTTCATTTCCTAATACTGATGGTGATAAAACAACCAAGTAATTACCCACTTACTATTTTATTATTGTGACACTAAGGTTGTAACCCTGGCTATACCTCTGATAAAGGAATATAGTACAGTGTAGAGAGAATATAGTTCAGTGTAGAGAGAATATAGTACAATGTAGAGAGAATATAGTACAGTGTGGAGAGAATATAGTACAGTGTAGAGAGAATATAGTACAGTGTAGAGAGAATATAGTACAGTGTAGAGAGAATATAGTACAGTGTAGAGAGAATATAGTACAGTGTAGAGAGAATATAGTACAGTGTAGAGAGAATATAGTGCAGTTAGAGAGAATATAGTACAGTGTGGAGAGAATATAGTACAGTGTAGAGAGAATATAGTACAGTGTAGAGGAAATATAGTACAGTGTGGAGAGAATATAGTACAGTGTAGAGAGAATATAGTACAGTGTAGAGAGAATATAGTACAGTGTAGAGGAAATATAGTACAGTGTGGAGAGAATATAGTGCAGTGTAGAGAGAATATAGTACAGTGTAGAGAGAATATAGTACAGTGTAGAGAGAATATAGTACAGTGTAGAGAGAATATAGTACAGTGTAGAGAGAATATAGTACAGTGTAGAGAGAATATAGTACAGTGTAGAGAGAATATAGTACAGTGTAGAGAGAATATAGTACAGTGTAGAGAGAATATAGTACAGTGTAGAGAGAATATAGTACAGTGTAGAGAGAATATAGTACTGTGTAGAGAGAATATAGTACAGTGTAGAGAGAATATAGTGCAGTGTAGAGGAAATATAGTACAGTGTAGAGAAAATATAGTACAGTGTAGAGAGAATATAGTACAGTGTAGAGAGAATATAGTACCGTGTAGAGAGAATATAGTACAGTGTAGAGAAATATAGTACAGTGTAGAGAAAATATAGTACAGTGTAGAGAGAATATAGTACAGTGTAGAGAGAATATAGTGCAGTTAGAGAGAATATAGTACAGTGTGGAGAGAATATAGTTCAGTGTAGAGAGAATATAGTACAATGTAGAGAGAATATAGTACAGTGTGGAGAGAATATAGTACAGTGTAGAGAGAATATAGTACAGTGTAGAGAGAATATAGTACAGTGTAGAGAGAATATAGTACAGTGTAGAGAGAATATAGTACAGTGTAGAGAGAATATAGTACAGTGTAGAGAGAATATAGTGCAGTTAGAGAGAATATAGTACAGTGTGGAGAGAATATAGTACAGTGTAGAGAGAATATAGTACAGTGTAGAGGAAATATAGTACAGTGTGGAGAGAATATAGTACAGTGTAGAGAGAATATAGTACAGTGTAGAGAGAATATAGTACAGTGTAGAGGAAATATAGTACAGTGTGGAGAGAATATAGTGCAGTGTAGAGAGAATATAGTACAGTGTAGAGAGAATATAGTACAGTGTAGAGAGAATATAGTACAGTGTAGAGAGAATATAGTACAGTGTAGAGAGAATATAGTACAGTGTAGAGAGAATATAGTACAGTGTAGAGAGAATATAGTACAGTGTAGAGAGAATATAGTACAGTGTAGAGAGAATATAGTACAGTGTAGAGAGAATATAGTACCGTGTAGAGAGAATATAGTACAGTGTAGAGAGAATATAGTGCAGTGTAGAGAGAATATAGTGCAGTGTAGAGGAAATATAGTACAGTGTAGAGAAAATATAGTACAGTGTAGAGAGAATATAGTACAGTGTAGAGAGAATATAGTACCGTGTAGAGAGAATATAGTACAGTGTAGAGAAATATAGTACAGTGTAGAGAAAATATAGTACAGTGTAGAGAGAATATAGTACAGTGTAGAGAGAATATAGTACAGTGTAGAGAGAATATAGTACAGTGTAGAGAGAATATAGTACAGTGTAGAGAGAATATAGTACAGTGTAGAGAGAATATAGTACAGTGTAGAGAGAATATAGTACAGTGTAGAGAGAATATAGTACAGTGTAGAGAGAATATAGTACAGTGTAGAGAGAATATAGTACCGTGTAGAGAGAATATAGTACAGTGTAGAGAGAATATAGTGCAGTGTAGAGAGAATATAGTGCAGTGTAGAGGAAATATAGTACAGTGTAGAGAAAATATAGTACAGTGTAGAGAGAATATAGTACAGTGTAGAGAGAATATAGTACAGTGTAGAGAGAATATAGTACAGTGTAGAGAGAATATAGTACAGTGTAGAGAGAATATAGTACAGTGTAGAGAGAATATAGTACAGTGTAGAGAGAATATAGTACAGTGTAGAGAGAATATAGTACCGTGTAGAGAGAATATAGTACAGTGTAGAGAGAATATAGTGCAGTGTAGAGAGAATATAGTACAGTGTAGAGAGAATATAGTGCAGTTAGAGAGAATATAGTACAGTGTGGAGAGAATATAGTACAGTGTAGAGAGAATATAGTACAGTGTAGAGGAAATATAGTACAGTGTGGAGAGAATATAGTACAGTGTAGAGAGAATATAGTACAGTGTAGAGAGAATATAGTACAGTGTAGAGGAAATATAGTACAGTGTGGAGAGAATATAGTGCAGTGTAGAGAGAATATAGTACAGTGTAGAGAGAATATAGTACAGTGTAGAGAGAATATAGTACAGTGTAGAGAGAATATAGTACAGTGTAGAGAGAATATAGTACAGTGTAGAGAGAATATAGTACAGTGTAGAGAGAATATAGTACAGTGTAGAGAGAATATAGTACAGTGTAGAGAGAATATAGTACAGTGTAGAGAGAATATAGTACCGTGTAGAGAGAATATAGTACAGTGTAGAGAGAATATAGTGCAGTGTAGAGAGAATATAGTGCAGTGTAGAGGAAATATAGTACAGTGTAGAGAAAATATAGTACAGTGTAGAGAGAATATAGTACAGTGTAGAGAGAATATAGTACCGTGTAGAGAGAATATAGTACAGTGTAGAGAAATATAGTACAGTGTAGAGAAAATATAGTACAGTGTAGAGAGAATATAGTACAGTGTAGAGAGAATATAGTACAGTGTAGAGAGAATATAGTACAGTGTAGAGAGAATATAGTACAGTGTAGAGAGAATATAGTACAGTGTAGAGAGAATATAGTACAGTGTAGAGAGAATATAGTACAGTGTAGAGAGAATATAGTACAGTGTAGAGAGAATATAGTACAGTGTAGAGAGAATATAGTACAGTGTAGAGAGAATATAGTACCGTGTAGAGAGAATATAGTACAGTGTAGAGAGAATATAGTGCAGTGTAGAGAGAATATAGTGCAGTGTAGAGGAAATATAGTACAGTGTAGAGAAAATATAGTACAGTGTAGAGAGAATATAGTACAGTGTAGAGAGAATATAGTACAGTGTAGAGAGAATATAGTACAGTGTAGAGAGAATATAGTACAGTGTAGAGAGAATATAGTACAGTGTAGAGAGAATATAGTACAGTGTAGAGAGAATATAGTACAGTGTAGAGAGAATATAGTACCGTGTAGAGAGAATATAGTACAGTGTAGAGAGAATATAGTGCAGTGTAGAGAGAATATAGTGCAGTGTAGAGGAAATATAGTACAGTGTAGAGAAAATATAGTACAGTGTAGAGAGAATATAGTACAGTGTAGAGAGAATATAGTACCGTGTAGAGAGAATATAGTACAGTGTAGAGAAATATAGTACAGTGTAGAGAAAATATAGTACAGTGTAGAGAGAATATAGTAGAGTGTAGAGAGAATATAGTACCGTGTAGAGAGAATATAGTACAGTGTAGAGAGAATATAGTAGAGTGTAGAGAGAATATAGTACCGTGTAGAGAGAATATAGTACAGTGTAGAGAAATATGTGACATGCTCAATTATATTATGTTTATATCAATTAGGAACAGAAATTTTAAATTTTAAAAAATATTGAAAAATTGCAATTTATCTATCATTATATATATAAGCAGGCCGTTTAGTTTGTTCGGAATACCAGTGGTCGCACTAGCTGTTGTTTTTACATCAGGCCTCTAACATCGAGACTGTAAATATTTAAATAGTAAGCACATAGACACCCATAGGAATTTAGTAACCAAACACCAGCCCAAACAACGTAAATCCTTGTCAACTGTCACCAAAATGAGAGGAATATATTGAGGGAATTCACACGGCGTATCTTCGATTTTCAGTGTAATGTCAGTCGAATTTAACAGAGGAAAATGTTTAGGTAGGTTCCTTTCATTCGTCTTAAATAACCGGTAATATTTTAATTCGCTATTTTGTTTCAATATAGGTACTTGAAATAAATATTAAGTTTTTTACACCTATATAATTATGCAATGGTTTCAATATATGTGTACATATTATGAAATCTATTAATTAAATAAAATTTGTATTTAAATTAACAATTTATTAATTTAATGAAATATTTAATTTAATAAAATTAATAAATTAATAAAATATTTAATTTAATAAAATGAATAATTTAATAAAATAAATAATTAAATAAAATAAATAATTTAATAAAATAGATAAATAATTTAAAAAAAAAATTATAATTCAATAAAATATATTTTTTATTGAATAGATGGATTAAATAGGCTAATTCAATTAAATGTTATAATTTAATAATAATAAATAATTTAAAAAAATAATAATTACGATCCAAATTCACACTCTCACGATGGTTAAAATGAATAACCTATTCATCAATTATCTCTGTCATCAGTCAGTGCGTTATAATTACTCACCTTTAGTTCTATCCTAACATCAGAAGGAACGACAGTAACCTCCATACGCTTTAACATCCTTAACGCTATTAAATTATAGAGGGAAACGCCATGTAGTTACCATGTGGTGACGCCATGTAGTTACCATGTGGTACGCCATGTAGTTACCATGTGGTACGCGATGTAGTTACCATGTGGTACGCGATGTAGTTACCATGTGGTACGCCATGTAGTTACAATGTGGTACGCCATGTAGTTACCATGTGGTACGCCATGTAGTTACCATGTGGTACGCCATTTAGTTACCATGTGGTACGCCATGTAGTTACCATGTGGTGACGCCATGTAGTTACCATGTGGTACGCCATGTAGTTACCATGTGGTGATGCCATGTAGTTACCATGTGGTACGCCATTTAGTTACCATGTGGTACGCCATGTAGTTACCATGTGGTACGCCATGTAGTTACCATGTGGTACGCCATGTAGTTACCATGTGGTACGCCATGTAGTTACCATGTGGTACGCCATGTAGTTACCATGTGGTGACGCCATGTAGTTACCATGTGGTGACGCCATGTAGTTACCATGTGGTGATGCCATGTAGTGACCGTGTGGTGACGACATGTAGTTACCATGTGGTGAACATGTAGAGAAACCACACATTAGGGAAATATAAAATAGGTAGATTGGCTATTATTGTCAAGTACGGTAAATATTGATTGTCTTATTATTTGATATCATAATATTTTATATTTTCGTTTAATTTAATTGTCAGAAATATCCAACAATAGACTAAAAGAATTTTAATTCTATGATTAATTACGAATGGATTATCGTCTCATAAATTCATCGTGTATATTTCTATATAAAGCTACAGCCAACGATCTTCAATTCGACTGAGTATAACAATTGCCAAAATTCTGTAGATATTGGAAATGATATGATGTAATTGTGCATATCTTAAAAAAGTGACAAATACTACAATGAGTGTTCTACTTTAGATAATTAAATACTATATTGTCTTTGTATACATCATGAATGTACTCTTATAAATAATGAGTAAAAAATATATAAATTGTCAACATAGCAATCACAAACATGTTATTTAAACATTCAATTTACAACAAAAATTATACGCAGAATAAAATCATTCTCTGAAAATGGAGGGGAAAAAATCATACAGATATAATTGACTCCAGAAAATTGAAACACATATAAATAATCAAAGTTACAATAAATTTCACATGTGAAAAGAGAAAAAACGATTAATGATAAAGCATGTTAGGTAGTATCTGTTACGTCTCGTAAATATAAATGATGGCAGTGAATTTCTTGGGAATCTTTCACTTCTTGAATCTTTTTTCGAGGAATGAAACCTTCATGCACTGAAGAATGCATGTAGAACTAGATTATGTGCACTCGGTAGAGCGCATACCTTCGCCGCCGATTGGACACATTCTCTCCTAAAATTTAACAAACTGCTAACTGGATAATAACCAATCGTTCCACCAGGTTACATTCAATATGGTTCAATACTTTTTGAGTTATTGAGTTATAAATGACCTTGACCTTTGACCGGATCGCTCTCAAAATTCTACCAGCTGGTTCCTGGATATTGACTAATTGTACCATCAAATTTCAGACAATTTGGTTGAATTCTTTTTGAGTTACAAATACCCTTGATCTTTGACCTTTGGCCCGATCGCTCCCAAAATCTAACAAAATGGGTCCTATATATTGACCAATCGTCCCACCAAGTTTCATGCAATATGGTTCGATACTTTTTAAGTAATTATAAATGATCATGACCTTGACCTTTGACCGGGTCGCTCCCAAAATTCTAGCAGCAGGTCACTGAACATGAACCAATCGTTTCACCAAATTTCAGGAAATTTGGTTTAATACTTTTTCTGTTTAACGAATAAAAGATGATAAATAAATAAATAAATTCCGATGAAAATATAACCTTCCCGTATTCTGCGAGGGTAACTAGATTATGTGCACTCGGTAGAGCGCATACCTTCGCCACCGCTTATCCGTTTGATACTAAAATCTATAAAACTGGTGACTGGATATTGAACAATCATCCCACCAAGTTTTATGCAATATGGTTCAATACTTTTGAGTTATTAAGTTATAAATGACCTTGACCTTTGATGGATCGCTCCCAAAATTCTATCATATGGTTCCTGGAAACTGTCCAATCGTTCCAACAAACTTCAGACAATTTGGTTAAATACTTTTTGAGTTATTCAGTTATAAATGGTCTTGACCTTGATCTTTTACCTTTGACCTGATCGCTCCCAAAATCTAACAAAATGGTTCCTGTATATTGACCAATTGTTCCACCAAGTTTCATTCAATATAGTTCAATACTTTTTGAGTAATAAATGACAATGACCTTGACCTTTGACCAGGTCACTCCCCAAGTTCTACCAGAAGGTCACTGGACATTGACCAATCGTTCACTAAATTTCAGGTAATTTGGTTGAACACTTTTTCAGTTAAGCGAATAACAAGATGATGAATAAATAAATAAATAAATGCCGTCAATAATATAATCTTCCCGTATTCTGAGAAAGGTATTAAGTTCTGAATTATCGGTCAGTACTACATCTTTGGACATATAAGAAAAAACGATATGATAATTATTATCATTAGATAGCACTGTGTAATAATAATAGTTTTTATATTGTTTTTTCTTATATGTCTGAAGATGTAGTACTGACCGATAATTCGTAACTTACCCTAGAGTTCTGTCACGATACCACGAACATGAATATGATGCAACAAACAAATATTTTAATATACGATGACTCACTTCAATATTTCTTACTTTTTATTTTAGAAAGCTAAGTAGCTGTATAGTTATTGGAACTTCGCAATCTCTGACACTCACAGTAATCGGAAAATAGGTGCTAAAATATATCCGGAACTAGTCTGACCTTTAGAAATTAATGGATGACTTTTGTTAACTCCCACTTTTCGAGTACTATGAGAATAAGTAGGTGTCCGTCCCGAGTGCTGCGACGTTCACTCTAAATAAATTTGATGTATTACTGCCCCTTTCCTCATTATCATTTTGTATCTATGTAACACCTAGCAAGATAAAGAAGATGGGAAAGACATTTCCTGAATCTGTCGCTTTCACTTCTCTAATGCTATCAATTAGCAGCAGATCGAGTGATGGCCTTGGCAGTACTTTATCTACTCTTGTTATCATTCTGCAAAGAAGATGTCACTACCTACCTACCTAATAGAAAACTATGATGCCTAGATTATTTCAACATTAGGTTTGCTATACTAACTGTCTATTTTCTTATCTATATGAAATCAATTAGTGTATATAAGTTATAGACAGTAAAGATAACTAAAACTGTTGGACCTACGTAAAATACGTTAGACCTACATTACGTAAAATCTAGGTAACTTCACAATAACCATGTAATCCAATTGAAATCGGCTTAGTTTTGACGTTCACAACCACCTACCATAAATTATGTACATTATAATAACATAGCAAATATAGACTATAGCTGATACCTGAACAGGATCAGATGGCTCAGATTTTAATAGCGATTCCTTATCTGTTGTTTTTAATGGCGTACCATTAATTCACTAAAAGCTTTTCTCTTATTAAATCATATTAAGTTACTACGCATTCACAACATATAACTGATCGGGAGATAGTATCAGGTAACTTAATTCCCTTAAGTTTTTAGAAGGAACATCTTTAATTCACCATTTGGTGTAATGTGGGAAAAGTGATATTAGAAAGCTGGTATGGAACTTGTAGCGGACTGAATTTACGAGTGTCTTCAGTTTTCAGTTATTCCAACCTATGTTAATTACAATGAAATTATATATTTGAACTCACTGCTTATAGGTATATTTTCTGAAACTAGCAATATTTTTGGGAAATCTTTTTGTATGAAATGAATATGTTATTTGCAAGTTTATTACTCATTAGCATATTCTTTTATTAGTTTCTCACAGAAATAAAGTCTATAATATTTCAAGCTAAGAATTATCTAATAGGTAATGGATACCTATTTCACTGTTAGAAAATTAAATGGGGGATATTCAGTATAAATTTTAGTTAAAATACTCTATCTTGAAGCTGAATAAGGGGGTGCCGCTTATAGTTCCGGAACTGTTGTAATTTGGGTTACAGATAGTCTTTTGTATAAATATTTTAAATGTTTATCATTTTTTCACCTTTGCTCTTATACAGTGTTGCAGGGATGAAGTCACTTATATATTGTAATTACTAATTACTGTAGATTGGGCTGGCCAAAAATAATATTTTAGATTGGGATCTATTACTTATGGAAGAGTAATAAAAAGTTGATCACGAATAAAATTAAATTTACTGAAATCTGACACGATTATATAGTTGACCCCAAGCGATTCAAATTTTATGATTTTTCGTGATTTTTAATGTGTTGCCAAAAAATAAAATCATAAATTGTGATTTATTATCATTTAGAATAGGATGATAACTGGAGAACATTTTTAGAGACTGCAGAAAAATCAAACTGGTACGATATTTGTTTGCAGTTGCCCCCAACCCACTAAATTGTTTGAAATTAGGCGCCGAAAGTAAGAGACTGTAGTCAGTGTAATTCTCCACACTGACGGAGCGGTCTGGTGCTCAATGAAGAATGTAATGAGGAATATTATATGCAACAAATAAAGAAAAATAGTAATTATTGATAAATAAACCAACATTTAGATATTTGGAAAACGTTGTAACTCATAAAAGTTCGATAAAGCGAATTGCAAGGGGTATTAATGAAATGGTAAACTCATATACAATTCCCCTTGATCATTGCTTGTTTTCTTCAATTAATAGCAAAATTTTGAACTATATACTATTGTATATTTGAAGGCAAAAGCTTATGCATCTTAGTATTGAGCTTTTAAAGCATAATCTGATATTGGAGCTTATAGAGCATATTTTTTGAGCTTATAGAGCATTTATCTAGTAAGGGCTTACAGTAATTATAGTTTCTTTTACTTTGTATTGCTCCCATCCATATTAATTTTCTCCTCTTCTGCTAGATTTAATGCTCTTATCAAAATAAAGATTTATCGTTGTTTTACCTACAATTTAATTTTGCCTGATAGTATTTTTTATCATTAGGTATGTATGTATATAGGCTTGTATATTTACTTTTGTATATTTTTTACCAATAAATATTATCATTATATATAAGTTATAACAAGATTTTAGGAAAAATATAAATATAGTAGCATATTTTACATAAAAAGGGCTCGGGGCAACTCAAAAATATCACGATCTAATCTGCAATTTGTCCTTTCATGTTCTTTTATAAGCAGGGCTGGGACAATATGACCTAACGAATATGACGTATATGATCTAAACATATGACCATATGCTCGTAAAAATGACTGTATGCTCTAAAAATATTCCCTCAAGATATGATCTTATAATTTTATGATATGTTCATATGCCTTTACGTAAGCATATATGAATTGAAAAACGAACGTGAATATTACGCAGTTTAAAATATAAGTTAGATTAGTTGGTGATACCTATATCATAAAATGCATTATTTTGAAGATGTCGATTTCATATGAAATACTATTCATTGACTATTTTACAGTTAACTTGAATGGCTTAACCACCGCCTTTTATAGTCTCTGCAGACAGCCTATTATACATACTGTAGGAGCATACTTGAAGAGGCCAAATTCTGCAGATGTCAGTTGCTTTATGAAATCGTCATCAAAAATCTTGATGGCTCTTTCCATTAACAATACCAGTTTTTCAACAAATATATTGTACACGAAAAGCTCGTAGGGGAGGGTGGTCATCAATGGGACAAAAAACACAGAAAAATTGATATTTCATTTACTATGGGCATAATATGAAAAATAAAAAATCCATGTGTAATATAGATATTCCTTTATAAAATGAAACCAACTAGAATGCTATCACATATTCTGTTGACTAGAAAAAAATTAAATAAAAAACAAAAAAAATTGTCCCATTGTATAACAGCACTGGTGAACAATGGGACATACCCTGGTGAACGATGGTACAGTTTATCAAACTTGTATATTGTTGAGGTTATGGTCAAATTTCAAGTTCGAATTATCTCTTTATGTTGTCCCACACTTAGTTAGTTCATACAATATCAGTTTAATGTCCTCTAACTTCACCGAAGCCATGTCAGGAACATTTGGAAAATTAAGCTCATTGCACTCGAATCTTCGCCTAACATCAATATTTCGTATTTATCTTTTTCATGCTTTTGGCCAACAGAATACGTTTTAGAAGTCGCCTCAAATTCTACAAGTGCATAAATCTTCATTTTCAACATTTTCGGTGGAGATTTAAGTTCTTCAGACGAATGGATCAGTTAGATTAAGAGTTATATACGAGACCAAGAACAATAGTTCACAGGCCATCTACGTCAGATACTTTATGAAGTGATTTCGAAGGCCTTATCCTTAGTGGCACCAGCAAAAAGCTCTTCTTTCTCTGGTGTATCCGTTGCAATCATGCTGCGTCTTTTTCTTTTATTAGTGAAATTTGTTCTCTATGCAGTGCTTTGTGATGACCTCAGATTGCTAAAGCCCTTGAACATGATCGAAAGTCCCGCTTCAGCTGGAAGTTCTGTTTCTACAAGAAGCTCTGAAGCTACAGTTCACGTTATTGTATCAAAAAAATAGATATATTGATTCATATGAAGTAACTAGACAGTTTCGTTGACAATAAGGCACTGTCCCATTGTTAACCAAATTTTCTGTCCCAATGATCACCATGACGCCATTTTGAAAACATATGGGTATAGCGGCTCAACTACAAAAGTATAAAGGCAATCCTTTCAAATGATCATATTTTACATATTACTTAATATCACGTAAAAATGCCGTAAGCATATGTTAAATTTACAGATTTATAACAATTGAAACAAAGTACGAAAATTTAGTTTTATCACCCCTAAAACACGTTTTCGCTTTTACACAGGGCTGACTGCACCCCAACCGCTGAATGCAATACGAGTGAATGCATTGAAGTATGCTTAATTTACCACTAAGATTTTGTTAAAAATTACCCTCAAATAAAAAAGTTATTCAGCATGTCCCATTGTTCCCGGTGTCCCATTGATGACCACCCTCCCCTACAGTGAAAAAATTGTCCGTTCACAAGGGCATGCAGCTCAATACAACGCCCTCTTCAATATATATGGTTTAACATATATATTATTCGTCTACCAAGTAAGGATCTAGTCAAACATTGCATATATTCAGAGGTATTACAATTTACAATCAACACATAATGTATTGTTTTTAGATTTTCAGTATTTTCATTTTGTTATACTTTTCCGCTACATTGTCTTTGATTGAAAAAGTTCAATAGAAAATTGAAAAAGGCATAACTATTTAATATAGCTAACATAATAATTTAGATTATACTTTATTTAATCATTCCAAGCAAAAAAATGGGAATCAGGAAATGAAATATTTTTTTACATTGTGTTCAGTTTAATAAACGATTATTAATTATGCTATGTATATAAGTTTGCATGTAGGTACATATATCTACACTGCGAACCGAAAGAGTTTGCAAGTCTACATTTTAGTTCTTTTTCTAATATACGAATGGTAAATCTTAAAATCGTAGTATCTAACTTATTACTTATGTACAATGATTATAATTTTTGTTTACACTTTAATAGAATTATTTCTCTTGCAGGAATTTACACTATAATGTTATTTAAGTTGAAATTTAGGTGAACCATTAAAGTTTGCAAGCATCCTAAATATGGCAAAAGGAGTTCAATTAACGGTAGATGCAACCAAACAAATTACAAAGCTACTATCTGCCGGTAAATCCACATGCTTCATTGCCAAACAATTGATGCGTGATCATCACACAATTAAGAAATTTGTCGAGCACGGTGGCGTCATCCGAAAAACACCCAAAAAGTCAAAACCAAAAGTGCTTTCTCCTTCCCAAATTCGTAAATTGAAATTTGCACTGATAAAGAACCCCAATGCAACCAGTAAGACAATTTTGATGAAGCTGGGATACCTGATATACCCAAAACAACCCGCAACGTGTACCTTCGAAAGTGTGGAGCAGTCAAGAAAGTGGTCGCTTCACCTCCTCTATCCAAATTACACCGTCAAAAGAGACTTGAATGGGCTGATAGATACCTTAAGCAAGATTTCAGCAAGGTGCTCTGGACAGATGAGTGCAGGGCCACCTTGGATGGACCGGATGGTTGGGCAAGAGGATGGGTTTTGAATGGAAGACAATCCCGCAATCGGATGAGAAGACAGCAAGGTGGGGGAGGCGTAATGTTTTGGGCAGGATTGCTTGGAAATGTTATTGTTGGTCCATTCAGAGTTGAACAAGGTGTCAAACTTAACTCTCAGAACTACTGTAGCTTTCTAACAACAAATTTCCTTCCGTGGTATCAAAGGCTATCAGATGAGGAAAGGGAAACCTTCATCTTTATGCAAGATAACGCTCCTTCACATGCTTCCAGGCACTCCAGAGCATGGCTTGGCGATCAGGGCATTGATGGTTCAAAGCTAATGATTTGGCCTCCTAATAGCCCTGACTTAAACCCAATTGAGATGCTGTGGTCGCTGATTAAAAGAAAGGTTTATGAGAATAACAGGCAGTATTCTAGCGTAGATACCTTGTGGGAAGCTGTTTGCAAAGCATGCAGAGACGTTTCTGAAGTAAACTTGAATAATCTTGTTAAAGGTGTTGATAAGAGGCTAGTTAAGCTGATAAAATCCAAAGGTGGAAGATTTGAACATGTGAAATGAATCTCTGAGTTGATTAATAGTTCAATAATTTGATAATCCATTATATCATGAATTATAAATAGGAAAATATTTCATATTTATTATAACATCAATGTGCATGATAAAATGTGCAAATATTAGGAAAAAGAAGACTATTTGTTATTTCTAGTTAGATTTTTGAGTTTTGCATACTGTATCGGTTCACTGAAATAATGAATTTAAGTAATAACTTGTGATATACATTTTTGTATAACTTAAATATGAAATTTTTGTTTTCTTAATGCATTTTCATATTAAAAAATGAGATCTACTTAAGTTCTATTATTTTCCTGTCTGAAATAATTCAATTTTGTTCACTTGCAAACTCTTTCGGTTCGCAGTGTATGTAAGTGAAATTGAAAAATAACACTTTTTTATATTTTATAGTACTTTAAGCGACAGTTATACCTACCTTATTATTCCGAACATTTATATAAATATGATACGATCTCTATCAAAATTTTCATTTTATAATAATCTAAGATTGTTTACCTTCATTAGGGTTTCTTAGAAATGCTTTTAAAGAAAACTTGCAATGTTTAAATACCCAACTGAAGTAAATTCTCATTCGCACATAGCGGACACTTTTTTCGGTACATGAACTGTCCGTTGTACGAGCTGTACCTTTATACTTGAAATAGCATTTGTGATACAGGTTTTTGATCTGATTGCAATATTTTCCATCAGGTTGATTGAAGAGGCAAGTGGCAAACTCCTTTTCACCAAATTCACAATATTGTTGTTGTTGGAATAATAGAAAAGTCAGTGGAAATGAAGATAAGAGATAAAGAGAGTTCAAAATCTTCTGGAAATTTATGGGACTCGGATTGTGTCTCCTTTCCATCCAATAATTTTATGACTGCTAACACTTTCGAAATTACCAGAGTAATACTTGGTAATTTTTAGCTGTTCAAAATAATTCTCCATCCAATAAATGATGCAATCATATATAGTAACTTTCTACAAACACCATAAATAAAGCATCTACAAGTACCATAATTAGGGTTGTAACAATATGCATTTCCAAATATGCAGTATATGCACTGGGTAATATACTGCATATGTAACAGGTTTTATGCTTTTTGAGAAAACGCATATGCATTTGAGAATAAAAGTATATGCCTATCTATAAATGTATATGCATATATATGTAATTGCATATACATATTGGTAAATGCATATATGCAAATTAGTAAATGCATATGCATATTGCTAAACGCAATATACATATGCATATGTATATTTATAATTGCATATGCAAATTAGAAAATGCATATGCTTATTACTAAACGAATATGCATATTGGTAAATGCATATGCCAATCTAATAAGCATATGCAAAATATGCAATGTCTCAACCCTAACCATAGTCCATAATTAACAAATACTGTAATGAAAGTGCATATACTTTACCGTTAAAGCACATGCCTTATTGTTAGGGCATACGAGTTATAATTAAGGCATATGCTCTAACTAAAATATGATGCACCATATGCTTTTATGATAACTGCATATTGTCCCAGCCCTGTTTATAACAAACTAACCAATTTTTCTTCATCCATAAAATGAAATTTCAAAATTAATGGGAAAAAACATTTAGTGCTGAATTACTGATGTCTAGGAGAACTCAAAAATATCCAGAAATGCCATTGAAATTGGCATGCTGAATTTTTTATAACGTACAAATTTATTTTAACTGTTATGAAGTTTGTCGGAAACCCCTATTTTGTGGCCCACCCTACTGTAGGTGTCTATTATGATAATTTTTAAGTTTAGGATTTAATTAATTATTCAACAGAAAAATTAACCTAATTTAACAGGAAAAACAAACACAAAAACAATTTTAAGCGTGTATTTTCTAAGAAACTTGAAAAAGCAAAAGCAAGCGAAGTATAATTAGAAATATACAGTAATAAGTAGCTAATTGAAGAACAGTCGTTAATTAATTATACCGCACTATCATTTGTATCACCAATGACAAACAAAATAAAAACAACAAAACCATGCATTGCTCATGAATGCAGAAAAGTTACTCTGTGTCTGAGAATATCCTAACTGAAAATTAGTAGAGAATACCAAAGGAAATGGATGAGATGTCAACTATCATCATTCTTACTGTGCTCATGAAGGCAGAAAAGCTACTCCGTCATGAATAATAGCATTACATGTTTGGTAGAGGGTGACGTTTAAATATTTATTCTTCATGTTATTTTATTTACTGTAAATAAGCATGTATTATATACGACATTGTAAATAATCAATAATAGATTTCCAATATACAAGAGATTTCTTCTAATAATCCGAGTGATTTTTCATTTATCATTTGAATTGTGATATAGCTAGTAACTAGATAATCATATGAATTATATAACAGTAACAATATTATCTTCATCACATATCTAATAAACATCAAAAATAATTCAAACAACTTTAACAATAGCTACAGATCATTTTGTTACAGATATCGTCAAAAAGGTAAAAATGGCTAAATAGTTTAACAACCGCATTAAGTATTAATTACCGAATGATATTACAGCTCTAATCTATTTCTTCAAATTTATATAGAACTGTTTTTATGAGCTCATGTATGCAAGAAAGCTACTCCATCCACACTTAAACACCGTATGCTTACATACTTAGCTATCTAAATTCAAACATATATTGTGAAGTACCTACACAAGTTGATTAGCCAATGTGTCAGGGTATTTATCCACAACTAACAGTATTAGTAGCTACATGAACTATTAAGGGTGATTAGAGATACCCATTTTAACTAATCATCAACAGCAATAAATCTACATAAAATTTATAAATATCTGTGATTATTTTCTCTAAACAACTAAATTCTATAAATATTTATGATTGTTTCCAGTGCGGATAAATTGGCTTGTTACAAAAGAATGTAGATTTAATTTCTATGTTCATGAGCAGGTAACCAGTTACTAAAATTAAAGTTTCTACCTAATATTGATTGATACCTAACTAAAGGCATAAACAATGTAGTTACTACATATAAAACTTGCATCATTAATATTATGTGCGTTCATATTTAGGTACTAGCTGCAAAATGATTAAATATCATAAAAAGGATTTTCTTACTTCATTAATGGAGTTTCAGTTACAGAAATCGGTAACTAAAAATATTCATCTAGTGACCGTTGGCAGTCTGTCGATTAATGTATACTAGTTGCTAGATACCACCAACTAGCTAAACGTCATAAGTTCATAACCAAAACTAGTCAAAGGCAAACGCATTAATTTCACCATAGAGATGTTTGCATGTACTACCGACCATATAACTACACACAATGTTGTAAAACAACAGATAGTACCTACACTCTTTACAACAGTCAAAAGTTCCAAAGAACAATAACTACACCATAAACTGACAGTTCATTAGATTTGATATTACGTTTATAACGATAGAAAACAGTTACGAGACCAATATAACAACGTCTGGATACGATTAACTAATAGCTACATATTGCAATCATCTAATCCAGAACAAAAACTCAACAAAACAAGTCAATAACCTTTCAGAATCGCCAACTTTGAAGATGCCAAACACCACCATAATGCACTCATTGTTGCCAGTTAGTTGCTAGATGCTCCAACAGCTTCTTTGAAAGCCTTGTCGAGATGAGTCCTCAACTCCTCTGGTCTAACCATAGGTAAAGAACAGGTGAAATGATGACAGACGTAAGCTTTTGCCATTTCAGTTGTTGAGGTTTGGTCTGTTGAAGAACTTGCAGCGGGATCCTGCAAATCGACAAAAAATCAAACGAAAATAAAGAATATTCAGTAAATTCTGCCTCTTACACAATCTAGCTTTATTACTTCGTAACAAATAGGGCTGTACCAATACTATAATTATTAGCTAGCTACCGATACAGATAGCTACTTGCTAATCTGCCGATACCAATACCTGAAGGACACCGATATTCCGATACAGATACCTATAACAAGTAGCTAGCTACTACAATGATTACTGATGCTTGGTATTGGTAATCTGCCGATACTGATACCTAAAAATTACCTATGTTCAAAAAGCATCCTATAAATGGCTGATATAACGAGTAGCTACCGATATAGGTATCAAGGTGGTTGGAAATTTCGGTCTCTGAATATTCGGACTGGAAATTTCAGTCTCAGAATTTTAAATGGCCTCTCAACGTAAATGGCCGTTATGTAGTTTGTTGTATCCGCTAGTTTGTTGTACTACACACTTCATGATTGTTTAATGACCTGGAAAGGGGGTTCGGGGGAAGCACGCCCCTCTGATAGCTACATGTAATTTATGAATTTTATTTATAGCTACCTCAGACCGAATATTCCAAGACCGAATTTTCCGCTCAAATCTCATGTTTAATAAATGTCAAAATAGCTAATATTATCCGCTTTTAATAAATAGCTACACTACACATTTTAATAGCTATCCATAATTTCAACTTTTTCCATTACTGTTCTTAAATAGCTATAACTAATCCTTATAATATGAGACCGAGTTTTCCAAGACTGAATTTTACTAGAACCAGATAGTATCAAATGGAAATAAGCAGACATCCACGTAAAGGTCCTCTCCAAAATACAGAAAAGAGGAGTTGATTTCAAAAATTAGAAATACCTTGGGTATGTAGTTCTTCAGTGATGGCTGGTACTTGTAAAGAGGTGCAGATGCATCTTTGGGTGCCCCCAGCAGTACTCTGTTGGGATGGGGGAAATTCTGCACCACGCTGATGAGTTCATTCAGAACAGTACTGCCTGGCTCACCAGACAGAATAACCTGAAACAATTAGAACAATCAATAAATGTTCAGATAGGGTAAGTTCCGAGTTATAGGCCGGTTCCACATTTTAGATTAGCTATGAAAGAAAAAGAGATATTGGTTCCAAATTTTATTATATATTTATTCTCGCCTGATCGAAAAAGTAAAACGGTCTGATAAATCGGAACCTGCCCTAACTATTCAATAAATATTTCATTTCATTTTAAGAAAATCAAAGCTAGGTAACTAGCACACAAGCAATTAACTGCACTGATTAACATAGCAATTGCAGCTAGCAAATAATATTGGGTTGCGTAAATTTGAAGGTTCCTGACTCCTTATATCAAAATAAAAGTTTGCTTCTTCTATCTAATGTGATCTTAGAATTGCATTCAACATTTGCTATAGCTAGAATTATTTTAAAGAAAAAAAAGAAACCAATTTCAAACAGGAGTTTAAAATAATGTTCTATGGTAGCAGATAATCTTACAAATTCACTTAAAAACACACAGAGGACGTAGCTATGTCCTGTAAGCATCAGGTGTCCAAACGATATCATCAATGAAAATTAAAGGGAAAAATTTACCCATCACATTTTAAACTTAGAACTAATTTAACCTATTAAAATCTTGGCATAAAATAGGACATGTTATGAAGCAAGAAAAACTATTTCTATTTGAACTGTCAGGCAAACAAGGAAATTAATGGGTAGGTTGCAAACGTATTGACTTCACTGCAAAACACAATACCAAAAGCCTGACTTACACGAACCACCGATTCGGCTCCTTTCTGAGCGTGAAAAAAAGGCTTAGAACTCAATAGAATAAACATTAGCAGAGATATCATTATAAAGAACTAGGATCTTAGAAAGTAACTATCTACACATATAAGTTTACTGGCCATAGTATAATATATACAAAGGACTGCAAGAAGAAGTCTGTAAAAGAAAGTGGCTCTATGATCAAAGTCACCTACCACAGTCCATGACATATGCAAATGGAGGCAGAAAAGCTACTCCGTGAGTGCAGTCACTTACCAAGCAATGTGACGAAAAGGGACACAAGCACCGGTGGCTGCACTCACGGATGGAAGAGGAAAATGAAGAGGTGATAGTAAAAGAAGTCTACCTAAAACAAAATCTAAGACCTAGTAGTTGAAGAGCATAACCCTAGCGCGATCCTCAAAAACTACAAGAAGTGTCAAAAAGGGATAAACATGAGAGATAACACATCCAAGATGAAGTAGCTAATTGATAAACAGTAGCTAGCAATAGACTTTTTTTCAAGTCTCATAAATACATAGCTAATGAACATTCTTTCAAATGCTGAAACAATGCATTTGAAATTTGAAGGTTGATTACATAGTTATCACTACCTTTGAAAATACAAAAATTTCTTTGATATATAGCTAGCTATATGTAGTATTTTTCTGTAGCTAGCTACCTATTCTGTACTTTTTACACGAAAGGAAATTGCTTTAATTAACACCGACCTGTGAGGTAGGATGACTCTCCATAAGTTGCACCGCAGTCATCTCCGTAAGTGAAATCGGTATTTTGCCTAACCGCTCGGAAAAAACTCCAAATATAGACTTGACCTTTTCCAGACACTCTGCCTTGCCGAGCAGACGGTGAAATTTCAGAAGATTGCCAGCAGAAACAGAGTTGACGGAGGGTTCTGCACCATCGTGATCTGACATTGAAAAAGAAAATGAATATCAACACCAGAAGAAATGTAATGAAATTTTCAACAATCATTTTCTGACGACTTAAAAATTTATTTATTCAATTTTATATCCATGTTCAACTACCAAAAGAAAGGAGACATCAATAATGTTTAATTTGAGTGTAGCATAGTTCAATAGTGAATACAGCAGAAAACCTTTTCTGTCAGCAATACTAGGAGCATCTAATAGCTGAATTATTCAATGAGTACGAGTCCATGTAGCTAGCTAAGTACAACATTAATTATCTAAATTCTAGCTCATCAAGTAAGTAGCTACCATCTTTCATCCTGAGTAATATGAAGCTATCCCCAGCCTTTGTGGTGAAGTATCCGCCAGTTTCAGTGTCCCAGAAGAGGGAGTCCTGTACTTTCTGCAGCTCATAGGCCCTCTCAAGGTATTTCTGCTCCAAAGTTGTCTCATAGAGTGAAATGAAGCCACGGACTATCCATGCGTAATCATCACAGAAACCTTCCGTCTTATGGGGACCTCTGGTTACAAGATGGAGTGGAGGATTTGAGAAATAGCTAACTACATATTGTGGATAAATTCAGTTAAAGTTGCTATCTACATTCATATGAAAATGGAGACTTGTAATTTTTAAGGAATTGAAATTTTAAGCTTTAGATATAGAGTTTGACATATTAAAAAAAAAGATAAAAATTGAACAAATAGTTGAAATAGTCGATAAAGATATTCAGAACCTTGAAAGAAGTAACTAGATACTCTAGGAGTAAGAATAACTTACAGTGTCACTGCCCCATCTTCATCTCTGTAAGAAGCGCGGTAAAGTCTACCGTCTTCATTGGTGAGATATTTCTCTATGAATTCTGCCGCTTGCAGCGCTCTCTCTAGGTAAGAAGAATCTGAGAGAACTGCTCCCGCCCTGCACACTGCACTCAGCATCATACCTGCAGCAAAAAAAAGACATAGAAATTTCATACCTAGCCATAAAAGCAAATATTTCTACATTCTTCAAAGTTAGCTAGCTACAGAATAGAAATAACCCTGAAAGCATCATAGCTACAACCAAAAAAATAGTATTAGCTACTTAGAATTATTATTATAGCTAGCTAGAGCTAACAAAGAAGTCAAAAACAATATTCTCAATATGCTAGCTAATAGAAATCTTCAACAGGGAGCATTGCAACCAATATATAGTTCTACTGTAGCTAACTGATCAATGATTTGATTCATTAGCTTCAGACTGAAGTTTGGATTTCGTATTCTGTGCTTTAACTGACTAGCTATACTATAGTTCACATATTCCGTACTTTATTTAAAAAAAAACATTCCATTTTTTTATATTGCGCACTAGCTATAACATACCATTCCACGCAGTGACCATCTTGTCATCGAGATGAGGTCTGGGTCTCTGCTGTCTCTTATCATAGAGGATCTTACAGGCCTTAGCAAGAGCAGTCTTTGTCTCAGTGACAGACAGATCAAACTCAGAAGCAGTTTCCTCCAGTGAACTCAGTTGGATCAGAACATTCTGTTTTTTCAGTTCATCATGAGGATCTTTCATAGGATCCACATTACCTCCATCTACCACACCAAAATGCTGACAGAATAAATCTAACAAAGAAGTTGAATTTGGCGAATCTGTTGCTTTGAGTTCAGAGAGCAGTTCAGTTACTTCTTCTTTGGTCCAGACGCAGAATGCACCTTCCTTTTTCTCTGTACTGTCAGCAGTAGGAAGACTGTCTGCATCCTCTGCGCTGTAAAAACCACCACTCTGAAAATATTGTAATTAGCTAATTATAAAGCTATTTCATAATCTTTTGGGCAAATCATTATATGCTTATGAAGATTAAATAGTAGTTATAGCAACATAAACACACCAAATGACTGAGATCCCTCATAACGTAGTGCAGAATATCTCTAGCCGTGTCACTGAAAAGACTGTCCCCAGTAACAAGATAAGCATCTAAGTACGTGTGTACCAGTTGTGCTTGGTCGTAAAGCATCTTCTCAAAATGAGGCACCTGCCATTGCTTGTCAGTGGAGTAACGTGCAAAACCCTGCGACACATGATCGTGAATGCCACCTGTGAAAAAAAATGTTATTAATAGTTAACTAGTGATTTCAATTCTTTTAAAAATAATTAAGAAGGAAAAGATAAAAACTGACCTCTAGCCATGAATGTCAAAGTGTGCAAAGCCATATCCTTGGCTTTTTTCCCCTCTTCTGTCGTAGCATTAAGCAGGTAGAATGTGAAGAGAAAATTTAAATTTGAAACCTGTGGAAACTTGGGTGCTTCACTAAATCCCCCAAACTCTGGTTCAAAACGTTGTTTCAGTTGTGAAAAACATTTTTTGGAGCATTCAATTCCACTTGGGGCCTCTGAAGAGTCTTGACCAGTTGCAATGTTCTTCTGCAAGACAGAGAGGATTGCAGTGCCAGAGGATCTGATTTTCTCTTCTTCTTCTGTCCATTGCTTGGCCAAAGCTTGGAGAAGTGTTGAGAAACCAGGTCTGCCATAATACCTACAGAGTAACAACAATATAAATCATTAATTAGGTAGGTACTGAACATATCTAGTTAGCTAACTAAACAAATTTGAAGCTGAACTATTTAAAAAGATTAAATTAAAATTAATTTTTAATTTAATTAAGAATTAAAAGATGATTCTGCCTAATAATAATACAATCAGCTAGCTACCCTATTAAAAATTGTCATTAGCTACAAAAAAATCCTAACTAACATCGATAGCCTAGTTAGTTCTATTACATTTAGCTACTTAATCATTACAATAGTGTATTTAGAGAAATAATTCAATAAAACAGATAGTTTCCTGGGAATATACATTATATTCTTGACTTAACAAAAAAAATATTGTAGCTAGCTTGTGAGAATAGTCAGCAGACTCAAATTTTCCTGTATGATAATCCAGGAATCCAATTCTAAAAAACAATATTCATAGCTAATTAGTTCCTTTAAGTTAAAATACTTTAAATATAGAACTGTAGATACACTTGCTATAATTCACTCTTTCACTCCTGAATTCGCTATTTTCATATAATACAAAAATTGCAAAATTTAGACGTTTTTGTTTAGCTACTAAAAAGTCCCCTCTGTCGCTTCTGTGAGGGTAATGCCATAAAAATGAAACCAGAGTTTCGAGTTACTCTTGCACTGAAAACTATCTATCTCTATGCAACTGATCTTAAAAAATAAAAATACTGAAAATAGCTACCTAAATGAATAAATATCCTAAAAGTTACTTTGAAGTCAAGTGGACTATAGTGTCCCTCTCTCTAAAAGGGTTAATCACCAACCTGTTGTTGGGAGGGAAGTATGTGCCACCATAGACAGGATGCAAGTCGGGAGTGAGCCAAACACTCATTGGCCAGCCACCAGAACCTGACATGCTCTGGTAAAAGACAGGAGAAACTTTAGCAAGATGGAACTTAGAAGCTAACAATGAGATACGCTAGCTATGTAAAATAAAGCTATGTAGCTATATCAAATGTAAAAGAAAATCTATTAAACATTATGTAGTGAAGAAGTTACCATAAAATGAGAGATAGAGAGGAGAAACAAAAATACTGTCACAATGAACTCAAATAATGTTCATAATTAGATATAGGATAAGTTCCTAGTTATCAGACTGTTTCACATCATATGTAGCTAGCTAGTAGAAATCAAATAATAATTATCAAAATGTTTTTCATATATGATCAAACATAATTTGTAACTAACTGTTAGCTATTTGTGTAGCTACCTAACTAGCATAATAACTATTTTTAAATATTAATTAAGCTACACCTGTATATAAACTCACAGTGACAAAGTTCATGTAGACTTGGTCAACATCTGGTCTCTCTTCTCTATCAACCTTGACATTGATGAAATGTTCATTCATAATAGCAGCCACCCTCTCATCTTCAAAACTCTCCTTCTCCATCACATGACACCAATGGCAAGTGGAGTAGCCAACACTCAGAAAAATGAGTTTGTTCTGTTCTTTTGCAGCACTGAAAGCTTCTTCACCCCAAGGATACCTAAACAATTGGGAAATATTAATTTCTTCTTTATAATAGTTACTGAACAAAACCAAGCAATGAAAAGTGTGAATATCTTACCAATTGACAGGGTTGTAAGCATGTTGCAGCAAATATGGAGACTTTTCATGAACGAGTTTGTTCAAGAAGTTGGATTGGTTTGATGAGGCCATTCTTTTCAGTGTACTTATTGGTGACCTAAACAGATGATGATACAAACTGGAAAAAAAATATACACAAATGACATAAGGATCAGGAGTAGCTCAGACAACATGCTTATAAAAGTAGCGCAGACCAGAGGATCCCATTGCACTCAGAGTATCAAGGTGATTAATTTCACCCAATTTTTAACAGTGAAGGAGTAGCTAATAATTTCAGAAATCCTATCACTAGGGCTGTACCGATACTATCTGCTGATTACCAAAACCTAGTATCGGCACTCGTATCGGTATCTGCAATAATTATAGTCCAGTCTGAAAAGTACAGCAGGATATGTGGATTAATCCTGCGCCCAAGTCCTATTTAATTCATATGTTCCCATGTTATTTGCTGTGCCCAAATCCCAATTCCTGTAAAAAAAATCCTGTGCCTGAGGAGACCTTCTTTTCAGACTGGATTATAGTATCGTTTCAGACCTACCCATCACAACATTAAAAAGCTCACAATTTCTTCTATAAATACAGTAACTTTTATTTAATCTTGTTAGATGAAACGATAAAAAAATTTAGAGTAAACTGTATTAATTGCACACATCATAGCGTAATCAATTGCAGTTTCATAATACATAATCAATGCATTTATTTAAGGTTATTTGTTTCTATAGGCTAAATGTTGAAAGTTCAGTTCATTAGTACGTCACATTTAAATACATGTTCAGTTAATTACAGTTTCTTTCAAGTTTCAACTTATTTCAACCCTCAAAAGTTGCCAATATATTGGTGACTTTGTGCATACTTTGAAATATGCAATATGGGTAATTAATTCCAGATCTCCTGCAGAGATATAAAATTTCTAAAATTGGGCTCAAATTTGTTGTAACAGACCAGTCTGTATTTGGAGCACCAAAACCCACCTACTTGCTCAAAAAGCTGAAAAAAGCCAACAACATATTTGACTGATCCACCAAAAATTTTCCCATTAAGCCGCCAAAAATTCATGATAGGCCAAGTAAAATAGTATGTCTCATAAACTCACCATTTGTCTCTCCAGCTCTCTCCAAAATTCAACAAATTCTCTCCAAAATGATCATATTTTCATAAATTCTCTCCAAAATAACATTGTAGCATAGGAGAAAAATAGATAAAACTCGCCATTTGCATTTGACGGGCTCAAAATAACTGTCACAAACTCGCCATTAAAATGGCGAGTTTGGACATGCTTTATTACTTGGATGATAGGGTCAAGCAGTTAAATTGCGGCCCACTAACAGTCTAACTCCAGTCTGTATTTCGTGGTAAATTCCACCGACATGTCGGTGGAATTTTTCCCCTCTGCCAAGTAAAATAATATGTCTCATAAACTCACCATTTGTCTCTCCAGCTCTCTCCAAAATTTAACAAATTCTCTCCAAAATGATAAAATTATCATCAATTCTCTCCAAAATAACATTGTAGCATAGGAGAAAAATAGATAAAACTCGCCATTTGCAATTGAAGGGCTCAAAATAACTGTCACAAACTCGCCATTAAAATGGCGAGTTTGGACATGCTTTATTACTTGGCCCCTCTGAAAATAATATTCTGCCTCTGGCAAAGTCGGTGGAATTTTAGCTATTTATTCCTATGTTACCATTAATTTTTGGTGGATAAATTAGGAAAATGTTGGTGGATTAGCCAAATTGATGGAAATTTATGGTGGATTTTTTCAGCATTTTGAAAAAGTCAGTGGAATTTTGTGCACCAAATACAGACTGGCACTAACTAACTGTGGCCCCAGGCCAGAGGCCTCTAAGAAAAGACTAAAGACTCTAAGTTAACAACAGAAACATCCTAGCTTTAAAATCAAAACACTTTTTAAAACATAAAGTAATAAATTATAGCATACACTGAGCATATTTTGATAGCTATGCCACATTTTAATGTAATTTCGATTCAGAATATTTTAGAGACTCTCTTGACATACTCTGTAATATGGTACCAGCTCCTTCCTGCAGTCTTCTGAGTCTGGAAGTACCAGAGTGTTGATTACTAGCTATAAGAAATTATGAAGTGTCAAGATTACATAACAAACTAAATAATAACAATTAGGAACCTACCTGTTCATCTCATCATAGAAGTTAAACAATTTCTCAAAGCATTAGTGGAAAGTAAGTTTCAACAGACCACTAGCTAGTAGATAATGTCCAAGTTAGAACTAGTTAGGTAGATAAATATAAATTTCATCAACAGATCATAGAAAAGCACAGTGCAAAATACTTTGACATCAGTCAGAGTCAACTTGTCAAGGTCAGAATAAAATCGAGATAGGCCAATAGAATGGAAAATGACAACAGTGAACACAATTTCCTAAACTACAGAAAATTAAAACATCTTGTAAGGTGCGAATAAAATCTAACATTTGGTGATGTATATTTTTTTGATGTGATAAAACTTGTTTAACTAAATAATCATAATTGAGAAAAATTATTCCGAAAAAATTCATTTAGTGATTAACATAATGAAAGTTTCATAGGAGTATTGGTAGCTCGCGATGGAATTTCAACAAATGTTAGGAAAAAATGTTTGTATATAATTATAACTGTGGATATATTTTACTAGTTAATAAAGTTTATATAATTTAAAGGTCCTCTCCAAGCAAATATTTTTATTGCTTTATTCAACGGGGCTAGAGTTTCTTATCATTTTGCTGCAAACCCATCAAATTGTTGGAATTTTAGTTTAAATGTATTACACACTCTTTATATGTTTAATGTTAACTTCCTGTGAGACTAGCTCAGCTATATTAATTACCTATTGTTTAACAAACAATGTATTACTTTTATGAGAAACGGATTTAAGGTTTAAAGTCCATTACAAGTTCCGGTGAGTGTTAAATATCACCGCAGGTCAATTCTTTAGCTAGTCGGTTCTTTACATTACTCAGTGAGAGATGTGTTCCACTCATCTCTCCAATAGACTTCTATCTGTATAACATATTACTCTTTAAATAAACTCTTTGTCTTAACGTTGTTAACCCACTGTAATTTAACCTAATTCTAACAGGTTATGGGCCCAGTGAACGATAAGAGTTTATAAATCAAATTATGTTTAAACAATTTAGAGGTTTATTACAGTAATCAAATAAAACGAAGTACAGTGGAAAAAAGTGTTAAACTAAATGAAACATATACGCACGAACGTTTGTGTAAGCATATCTTGCTAATGCTCTATTGAGGTCAATAATTCTGACTGCTTTAGTGACATGTACTTGTTTTTATAGTATAATTATTTAATTATTCTGTGCGGAAGAGGTGTCAAGAGAGGTCACAAATTACCTTTAAATCTGTGACCTTATCCTTTGGTAAACAGTCTTTCAACAAAAGGTTCTTGCGAACTAAGACTTGTGTTGCTGTTCCAATTGAATATTAATAATTATATTCAGTGAAGTTATTCTTATGAATTAGAATAATTTTAAAATATCAATTCAGTTAAACAGTAAATCAATTTAACTGCTTTGTTTGTTTATGTTTGTTAAGTATTGAATGAAAATAAATACTTGAAAACATGTCTTCAAATAAGTTACCGGGGATTGTTCCCTTAGACGGAAATAATTACCCTACATGGAGGGTACAAATGAAAATGTACCTCTTAAGAGAGAAACTGATGGATCTAAATCAGCTCCAATAGATTCCGCTTCAACTGAGGTTAAGGCTGCCTATGTAAATAACAAGAATAAAGCTCTGGCAGATATAGTACTATCTATTTCACCGGATCAATTGTACTTAGTTGGACAACCCACGGATCCACACGCTGTCTGGACCACCCTTCAAGAAACGTTTCAGAAAAACACGTGGGCGAACAAATTTCGTCTGAAGAAGAAGCTTTACAACTTAAAATTGAAGTCTCCCGAACTACTCAACTCCCATTTGAAAGAACTAACTGAAGTTTTTCAGGAGCTAGCCCTGTTAAATCAAGTGATCAGTGAAGAGGATAAAGTTATTTGTCTCCTATCATCACTACCTGAGCCGTTTGAAGTGCTTGTTACTGCACTTGAAGCTCAGACAGACATCCCTAAATGGATTACCGTAGCGGACACACTCCGGAGAGAAGCTGAAAAGTTGAGTATTAAATCAAATGATGGTTTAGCATTATCAAATACTCAGATTGATGCGGCAGTAAATAAACAGTCAATCAAGTGTCAGTTTTGTAAAAAATTGGGACACGTGAATAAAGACTGCTTTAAATTTAAACGGTATTCTCAAACTAACAGAACTCAAAACCAGCCAAATGGTTTAAATGTAAGTCATATAGAACTTAATCACACAATGTATGCTAATGATATCGCTCTTTGTAACAAATATGCCGACAGTAATATTTGGATAATAGATTCAGGCTCTTCATCACACATGAGTGGTGATAAAGATTTATGTAGAGATTTTGCAAATATTTCCAAACCTATCAATGTTAAAGTAGGTAATGGAGATGTTTTGCAAGCTATTTCACTAGGAAATGTTTCTGTTATTGTGAATATACCAGGTGGAGGAAGTAGAAAATGTACAATAAATGATGTACTATATGTGCCAAATCTAGCTTTTAATCTACTATCAGTGTCAAAAATGACAAATAATAATAAATCTATTATTTTTGAAAATGATAAATGTAAAATATTGAACGAAAATAAAGAGTTAATTGCTGAGGCTCACTGTGTTGGTCAACTCTATTATCTAAATACTTTAGTACATAAAGCTGCAGTAACTGTTGATCAAAATAAAGTAAACCTTCTATGGCATAGAAGGCTCGGTCATATAGGTAACGATAACTTGACTAAAATGATCCGAACTAAATCAGTTAATGGTCTGGATAGTAAATTAAAAGCTATAGAAGGTGTGTGTGAACACTGCTGTAATGGGAAAATGCATAAAATACCATTTTCCACAAGCATTAAGAAAAATTGTAAACCTCTTGATTTAATACACACAGATGTCTGTGGGAAAATTACTCCCACTTCCAGGGGTAATAATTCATATTTTCTGACCTTTATTGATCATGCTACTCGATACTCCTGGATATATGTTATTGCCCATAAGAGTGATGTGTTTCAGAAGTTTTTGGAATGGAAAGCAATGGTTGAAAATATTTACGAAAGGAAAATTAAAACCTTGCAGTCAGATAATGGAGGAGAATATACCTCAAATAAGTTTGAATCATATTTACGCAATGAAGGTATAATTCACCAGAAATCCATTCCTAAAACTCCTGAACAAAATGGGTTAGCTGAAAGATTTAATAGAACTATTATGGAAAAAGTTAGATGTATGTTATCTGATTCAGGAATTGATAAGGAATTCTGGGGTGAAGCACTATATACTGCAAATTATCTTAATAATAGATGCATTAATTAATTTTTAGTAAATAAAACTCCATATGAAGCTTTAAATCTTAGAAAACCTAATGTAAGTCATGTAAAAGTTTTTGGATGCACTGGGTATGCGCATATTTCTCGAGATGAACGATTAAAATTAGAAAATAAAGCTACCAAATGCCTGTTTCTTCGGTATGGCACTGTTACTAAAGGGTATAAGATGTATGATGTTGAGTCTAAAAGAATCTTCTTTTCCAGGAATGTAACCTTTGATGAATCAGTTTCATCTAAGATTGAGAACCCTCAACTGATTGAGACCACTACCTCTCCACTGGTGTTCCCTTCAGAAGATTCAGAACCTGCAGGGCCTGAGAATCAAACTCCTGACAATAATCCTCAAATAATCCTCCCTGAGGCGCAACCTGTACCAGCTATCAGTCCTGATGAGGATCTTAGACGATCGACTAGAATTCGTCGAGCTCCTGTTAGATACGGTAGTTGGGAGTATAGCCATGATCAGTTTGAGGAGGAGGGTTTATTAGTAAATGGGAATATCAATATCGAACCTAGGTCGGTATCTGAGGCTCTTAATAGCGGTTCTGAATCCTCTAAATGGAAACATGCCATGGAGAGGGAATTAAATGCTTTTGAGAAACATAAAGTTTTTGAACTAGTAAAACCTACCTCAGACTTAAACATCATTAACTCTAAATGGGTGTTTAAAAAGAAAAAAGGATCTGATGGTAGAGTGTCTTCATATAAAGCTAGATTAGTCGCTCAGGGTTTTTTACAGAGACCTGGAATCGACTATGATGAAATTTTTGCTCCTGTAGTTAGATTCGAATCGGTGCGAACCATGTTATCTTTAGCTACTAAACAAAAATTATTTGTACATCATTTGGATGTCAATTCAGCTTCTTTAAATGGGGATCTTAAAGAAAACGTTTATATTAGACAGCCTCCTGGCTATGCTATTCCAGGAAAAGAAGATTAAGTATGTAAACTAAATAAATCTATGTATGGGTTAAAACAATCACCCAAATGTTGGAATGATGCTTTGGATGCATATCTTAAATCCTTAGGATTTATTCAGTCCTCTTGTGACTCATGTATTTATGTTAAATTAATCAATAACTCACCATGCTTCATTTCTGTGTATGTAGATGATATTATTGTAGCATGTAAGAACTATGATGACCTGACTAAAATCAAGACTGATTTAAGTGCTAAATTTGAGATGAAAGACTTAGGAAAATTATCCTATTTCTTAGGCATAAAAGTCGTACAAGACGAAAATAAAATATCATTAAATCAATCTTCATTTGTCAACGAGTTATTAGATAGATTTGAATTCAATAATTGTAAACCTGTTGCAACCCCTGCTGATGTTAATTCTCATTTGGAAACAACTACTGATGATTGTGAACTAGTAGATAAAACTAAATATCAGTCAGCTGTAGGTGCCTTACTGTATCTATCTACTAAAACTAGACCGGACATAACTTATGCAGTTGGAAATGTCTCTAAATTTTGTTCCAATCCAAACACTAAGCACTGGTCTGCAATTAAGAGAATATTTAGATACCTAAAGGGCACACCTGATCTTGGCATTACCTATGGTAATGAAGATTCTGAGTTGATAGGTTATTCTGATGCCGACTGGGCAGGTAACAGAGTTGATAGGAAAAGTACTTCTGGCCAATGCTTTCTGTCAAATAATTCCATTATTTCTTGGCGCTCTGTGAAACAGTCATGTGTTGCTTTATCAACGGATGAAGCTGAATATGTTTCCCTCTCTGGTGCCTCCCAAGAAGCTGTATTTCTAAATAAATTACTATTAGATCTTAAAGTACCTAATAAGAATCCTATAGTTTTGTTTGAGGATAATCAGTCAGCTATTTGTATTGCTAAAAATGCTAAAAATCATCCTAGATCGAAACACATTGATATTAAATTTCATTACATTAGAGATCTTGTTGCTTCAAACACAATTAAACTTGTGTATTGCCCCAGTGAAACTATGCTTGCTGACATATTCACTAAACCGTTGCCTACTGATAGATTTACCAAATTAGTTGAATTAATAGACATGAGAAATATATAATGTCGTGTGAGGAGGAGTGTTGGAATTTTAGTTTAAATGTATTACACACTCTTTATATGTTTAATGTTAACTTCCTGTGAGACTAGCTCAGCTATATTAATTACCTATTGTTTAACAAACAATGTATTACTTTTATGAGAAACGGATTTAAGGTTTAAAGTCCATTACAAGTTCCGGTGAGTGTTAAATATCACCGCAGGTCAATTCTTTAGCTAGTCGGTTCTATACATTACTCAGTGAGAGATGTGTTCCACTCATCTCTCCAATAGACTTCTATCTGTATAACATATTACTCTTTAAATAAACTCTATGTCTTAACGTTGTTAACCCACTGTAATTTAACCTAATTCTAACACAAATTTGATAGCATTTTTAAATTTTGTATGCTTTTAAAGATTTTCATAATCAAGACTGCAATACCTATTTTACTTCCGACTTTCTGCTTTTCAGTCTGAAGGAAATAATGTAGGTACACTATTTGTTTTGATTGTCAACTATAGGTATTAGGTATAATACATCCATTTAATATTCGTGAAAAGTATAAAATTGGGTAAACTTATTATAAAAACCTTTATATACTTTATGAAGCAATTTATATTTCAAATGAAAGTCGAAAAAGCATTGTTTGTTAATAAATTCAAATTTGAAATCAAAACAAAGAGTGTAGGTACAATCTTATTCTTCAGCGTCAGGTTAGTGATTCGTACAATTGTTGCACACAGAGTATTAAAAACTTTAAAGAAACACACCTATAATAAAATATACACTGAACCGAAATGTCACCGGTTTGAAGAATAATGATATCGTAGACCTTATTTCTATAATATTATGTAATAAACTCATTTTTTTTCCTTGCGCCTGAAGAAAACTTTTGATGTAATAAAGCGCGCCATGGTCCATGGATCTATTGTATTCAAGATGTGGGTATTTGCATGTAGTAATGAATATTCATTTAGGTATACTCAGTAATAATGCTATTGATGAATTTTGATTCTGTTATAATCACAGGATTGACCTTGTTGAAAGTTCTAGGAGCGTTTCTCATTTCATGTTATGATTAGTTTATTAGGTATACTTTATCAATATGTCATGACTCATTTGTCAAACCATACTCTGCTTCAGTTTCTTTTGCTGTGAGGTTGTCCTAAATTATTCATTATAATCTGAGTATCATTCATTATTCTGAGTATTATTCATTATTCCTACCGAGTGTTTTATCTTCGCATTACTTAATTGTGTTTCCTTATAACTGAATTACAGTTTTCCTACTTCGTACGGTTGGAAGTTCCTGACATAACTTACTCATATACCAAACAGTACACAATTAATTGTATTCCTTTGAGTTCATTTAATCCCCGAATATTTCAAAGGTACCTACGTATATAATAGGGTGAGCCAAAGAAAAGGTTTTGGATATTACTTATGGAATAGTGATATAAAGTTGATATGACAAGTGTACTGAAATTTGAGTGAATTCTGATATTATTAACAGTTGCCCCCAAGCGATTCAAATATCAGAAAAGTGACATGTTTGGTGATTTCTTCTACATTTTGGCAAAAAACTTATAAACTCTGATTTATTATCATTTAGAATAGGAAGATAGCTTTAGAAGAGCTTATTTTGGTGTCTGTGCTGGAAAATCAGACAGGTACGAAAATGTTGCAGTTGCCCCCGCTCCTTCAAATTGTTCGAATTTAGGCACCACTGGAGACTGTAGTCAGTGTAGTGATCCCCACTTATGAATGTCTGGTGCTCAATGAAGAACACAATAAAGACTAAAGAGTATTATATGCAATAAATTGATACAAAAAACATTATTAATTGATTAGTAAACCAACATTTCAAAATTTGGGACACTTGGTAATTCAAAAAAGTTAACAAAGCGAATTGCATGGGTTATTATTTAATTACTAAAATCCGAGTAATTTTAAAATTTTAAATATATCAATAAATGCTTTTATAAAATGAAATCAATACAATTCACTAAGTTATTTTGAGAATCAAATTACTTCAATCTTATCACAATAACAGCATGATTGCTCTATAAAGCTAATTTCAAGAGAAATATTGTAATATTAAAATATTTCAGAAAAAAAGGGCTCAGGGCAACTCAAAAGTATCAAAAATTAATCTGCAATTTTGCAGGTTGTGTTTTTCGTATATTGCCGACTAATTTTACCTATTCCATAGAAAAAAACAAAATCGAATATTTTAAAATTAATGGGAAAATATCATTTTGTACAAAATTTCAAATGTTTTAGGGGAACTCAAAAATATCCAGATATGGCCTGGAAATTGGCATGCAATGTTCTTTCATAATGTATCAAGTTATTATAACTATATGAAGATTCAGAAATTCTCCGAAACCACTATTTTTTGGCCCACCCTACTACATAATGTCATTTAATGTAAAGAGGCTATGCCAATAATCTCATAATAAATATATTATGAATTGGTTGAGCATGAGCAATCGAGCTCAGAAATTCATCTGGTATGGAATAATAGAATACTTTTATTTTTCATCTCAAACTGTAATATTTCATGAACAATAAATATATATTAGCAATGTTGATCATAACCTGAATGAACATATGAAAATAAAAATAGATCATAAATTATAGACCATATATAAATTGAAAACTATAGATCGTATTGAGAAATACTGTATAAATTTATGAATTCAAAGCAGTCGATCAATGTATAGATACATAATTCAACTATACTCTTAATGATAAGCCAGGAATATATAAACGAACACACGCTATAACTTCCAAAATGTATTCGATTTTTATAGTTATTCGGTAAACAAATATGTAAAATTAATCAAAATAGTAATTGAGATATATGAGGATGATATTAGATTAGAGAATAACCCACATTCATTGTTCATATTTTTGTATGTATGTACACTATATCACATTCTGAATGTCACACGTGGTTCTAGGACATGGGAGTCACAGACTCTTTTCATTTATAGAAGAGAGGAGTCTATCACACTCCTCTCATTTATAGAAGAGATGAGTCTCTCATACTTCTCTCAGGCATCACATTAACATATGTTTATTTGCATTTATAATGTATAAAATCTATCAAAATTTGTCTAATGCTCGATATAGTAACGGTTAATCACATTTCCAATAAATAAAACACCTCCTTTATGGCAACATATACCAATACAACCATCTGGTTTAATAATTCAGTACTTGGCATCTCAATAATACGAATTGGCAACTCACTTTTCTCTCGTTCAAACCTTAACTATCAGAACACAACATTAATCCAATGACGTCATTCGACTGAACCCACCTCCTTCGTCTAAAACTGACAAGAGTTGGATCAAACCCGAAATTGTTCTGCCAAACCAACAACCGTTCTTTGAAACTTGAAAAAATTCGTCTAAGCCTTTAATTTTTCTATGAAACCTAGCTGCTACTGTCAGAACTACAACAAACTACATTACTGTTTCATGTAAAAATTCGATATTGTTTAAGTAATTTCCACGAAAACACGAGTTTTTCAAAGTTCTCAATCCTTCAAAAATACATAGGAAATATATAACTTTAAACCCTCATATCTCAAATATTACTGGTTTCTACAAAAAACGGTTTTGATTTTCGGATTCTATGGACAAAAATACACATAAAAAAAATAATTTAAATCAAATCTGTTGGGGGTCGTCAAATGGGAAAGATTCTTAATTTAATCTTCGGTAATTTAACCTCCAGTAATTTGACCTCCTGGTAATTTCACCTCTGGTTATAATTTAACCCTAGTGTTGTAATTTTACTCCCAGTATATTAAAATAGAATAGTATACTAAAATATAATTGTTTATAAAAATATTTGAAGCGATTACTCAGAAAACTTTTGGTATTTCTAATAGGCTTAATGTAGAAGCCGCTGCAACAATTGTCTTTTGAAAGCGCTTAACTGATAAATTTATGCTAAAATCTTATAGCATGGTTACATAATATTGACATAATATTAAATTAAGTGCATAATCTAAGAATCAAATAACGGATGTGAAATTACCAGTGAGTCAAATTACCGGTCATAAAATATATTTAGTTAAACCTAATTTTATTTAGTTTACAGATTATTGCAGACCTAGCCTAGACCTTAGTTTTGTATAAACTTATTATTATCCCTGAATATAGAGAGGCCATTTAACACCATTACAACTAAATAGGATAATAATAGAATAATAGATTTATTGAAAAACAGTATAAGAACAGAGTACATAATCAAATTTTACATAGTTTTTCTTGTAATTCAAGCCCTTCTATTGATCTAAATAAATATTTTGAGCAATAAAAATAAAATAACTCTACAGGAATATTGATAATTCGTTTCATTACAACTATTAATCTAGTTAAATAATCCTTTCTCTTCCACAGGCTAGTCCAGTTGATTCTCTGCCAAATGAAATAATTCTCCAGATCTTCAGCCACTTGTATGGATTCGAAGATAGAACTGCTTTATCTCAAGTTTCGAGACGCTTCAAAAGTCTCAGTCAGGTCAAAACATGGAGGAAAGAGATCAACATCACGGTAAGTCTCAAATATTGACTAAATAAGTGTTATCAAGCACTTTAATAGTATAATCAGAAAAGAATATCCTTGCCGTTCAAAAGTTACTTTTTGTTAAAGTTCCCTCCATTCTAAATTGAAATTTCTCTAGAAATACTTTAAATTGTTAGAACTATGGTAATGTATAAATAATAACAGTTACAGAAAAGAAATTGACCCATAATTAGCTTCGTATTTAATCATATAAGAAATTTTAGGACTCATCCTGCACTGTCCCACTTTCTATTAGAGTAAACAGAGCAATTATTGAGCAATACTACATCTATCAATGTGAATTCAAAATATATTGAATTGTGAAATGATTTTTTTTATTTATTCGTCAATTTACTTTATTTAATTACTTGTAAAACATATGGATTTGTCTAGATTATACATATTAATTTGACTGTAAAGATTTATGCCCAACAGGATTAAAATTATTTCAAAAGGGTAACTACAGTAGTGGCCAAAATATAAGGGTAGGCAACTGAACACAACATTTTTTTAAATTTTGCACGTATTTTCATATTTATTCGTATGGAATTTCAAAGCATTTGGACAAATATTCTATCAATAGTTCCATATTTCAACTCAAACAATAAATTTAGCTCTGGTCAAAAGTTGAGGGTAGCCATAATAAACTTTGAAATATTCCCGGATATTGGCAATTAACTTAATATTTTGTGAATAATTCTTTGCTATATCACTTTAATACATCTTCTGCCACAAAATTCTACTAATTTTGTACAATATGAATTTGCATGAAGATAACAGATGAAAATTGAATTTATATTTAACAAATTAGAATCCATTTAACTTTAAATATAGTATAACAAATCAGTGGGTATTCATCATATAAGTGGATTAGGAGTAGAATTGGAGTGGAGCTACTGATTGCAAATTCTTGCAAATAGTAACCTGGGTAGCAGAGTGAAAAATGATAGTAAAAATATTATTTGATTTGTTTTAATTTTTATTGAATTTTTACATTTGCAAAATAGAATTCTAATTCCAAAGTAGTAATATCATTTGGTAAAGTATATAGGTTACTTCCGAATGAAATTTCATCCTAATCTTAGCCTATATTTTATATTGCAGTTTGACGATATTGAAAACCATCGCCTGTACCAATTTGATAGCAATACACTCTTGCAAGAAGTCAAAATGTCTATAAATTTGGAATCTCTCAACATCGATGATTGGTACTGTTCTAACCAAATGGAGGAAATTATGAAACTAGAATTTGAAAGTAAACTTCTGGATATGCTCCGTAGCATTTTCAAGAAATGTAAAATGCTGAATGAAGTCGATTGCCAAATCTATAAGAAAGACAAGCTAATATTTTCGACCATGGGTGGATCGTTGTTCATAGAAAATACTGAAATATCCCACAATTTTGATCATATGGTCAATAATTTACCTGCAAAATTTAAGTCTATAGCTCACTTTGGTCAGCAAACTCAGCTTCTAACTTGTCTTGATCGTTTTAGTGGTGTATTAGAAGATCTGCAATGTTCAGACCTCACTTTGAATCCACAACTTTCTTCAATAGTCAAGAGATGTCGAACCGGAAATGAAATTTGCAGATCTACCGAAATTACATCTTGAACACTTAGTGTTAGCACCGAGATATGCGATGCCGAATCTACAGGGTCATGCAGCTAAATTGAGATTAACTTTAACAGCACATATCTTCCGTAATTTCTAACCTATGACTAAATTCTCTTTTTACAGACAATCCTTAAGCCCTCTGCTATAATATTTCAGATTAAGATCTAGCATATTTCGCTTAAATGTGGCGGAATTAGCGCGAAGAACGACCATATGTGAAATGAGACGCGCCGGGAACTCTGTTTCAGACATTATTAAGAGCACTGGCTATGCGAAATCGACTGTTTATCGAGTTGTTGCTGCTTTTGATGCCGAGGGTAAGGTTCAGAGAAGTCGACACAGTCCCCGCAGTGATCGAAAGAGAACCAAAACATTCCTTGCTGGGCTGAAAAGGACGTTGAAGTCAGACCCAAGCCAGCCGATGTCAAAACTGGCACAAAAGCGCAGCGTGAGTCGTAGCACCATCAGCAGGGCAGTCAAGGAAGACCTTGGTATGAATTCATACGTAAGGAGAGTCCGTAACCTCCTAACTACCCGCTCCAGAGCCCACAGAACTGAAAGATGCCCAAAGCTTCTGAACCATCTGAAACACAAAGGAGGACATGTCCATGTTTTTGTTGACGAGAAAAAGTTCGTTGTTGATGAGGTTGCAAATTGCCAGAGCACTCGGGTAGTTGCCTTCGATCGTTCAGAAGTTCCTCCTGTGATGCAGAGGAAATATCCTGCTTCTGTGATGGTTTTTGCAGCCGTCGCAAGTGATGGTAAGGTGATGCCTCCTCCTTTCATCGAAGCGGGTCTTAAAATCAACACAGCGGAGTACTTGAAAATTCTGAAAGATGTTTTGATGCCGTGGATATGTAGGAACTACGACCCCTTCAAAGTGATGCTCGTTCAAGACTCTGCGCCCACGCAAGGAGCAAAGAAAGTTCAGGATTTCCTAAAGGAGAATCTTCCTTTGATGGTCCCGAAGGATATTTGGCCCAGCAGCTCCCCAGATCTGAATGTTTGTGACTATTGGCTGTTTGGCGTCATTGAGGGAGAGTCTAACGTAACTTCACATCCAAGTGTCAACTCTCTGAAGGCCACCATTCGTCGGACATTTGTAATCTTGACCCCGAGGATGTAAAAAGGAGTTGTTCACGGTTTTGCTCGAGAATCTCCCAAATTATTGACGCAAAGGTATAGTCACATAGAATGATTTTGTTCTGTAGACAATAACGAACAAATAAATGCAAGTAAGAATTACATTTAATCATTATTTGCCTTTCAAAATAGCAAATTTAAAAATAGTTAGTTATGTTTAGCTTCACGACCCTGTATTTTCAAATCATCCCAAACTACTGGATATGTTCATGACAGATTCTTTAATGAGTCTGTGTATCAGTGATCACGTTTTGGCTGGTTTCGAAACACTAGCTTTAAAAAAATGCAAAAATCTTAAATTACTTGAGATCGTAATGAGACTCGAACCCTCTCTTTCTGACGAAGAATTATTTAGGTTTTACACGAATATATTGATTCTTTACAAACAATCTACTTCGTTGACTAAATGTAACAATAAAAATATAAGATGTTACATTTAAAGAGGAATTACTTCCGCTAGTCCAACAATATAAGTTTCAACTAGAGTATTATCATGTTTATTCTCTTTGGAGATCGGATCAGAAATTCGAAAACCATAAAGTCTGTTATGGTATTTGATTTGTTGATTTATAAATAAAAATAATCAAATTGTTAAAGACTATTTGTTATATTTCCCTCGATAATTTACGTATACATATAGAGAAACTAAAAAATTTGCTCTGGCTTATTGAATATCACGAGCTATTCGTGTATTTTCTTCCGTACATACTCAAGAGGATGAAATGAGGTGTGAAAAGAAAAATACGTTTAATGCCAATTCCAGGAGGTACAAAGTAACTGAAAGAGAGACAGGCTCTATCAGTTATAAACCTGGTTAACAACACTCAGCTCCTCTTTCTATCATGGGACACATGACATTAAAGCAATAACGTAAACCGGTAATTTTGGAAACGTCAGTTATAGGCTAGACTACTTTTTGAGCACACGCAGTCAACGTGTTAAGATTGACTTTTAATTAATGAGAATTTTACCCATACTAACTTTTGTTAGTTAAGTAGGTTTATCTACTAACTACGAATCATATTTATGAGTGTGTCTAATAATTGTAACTGTTTGAGTATCTCTAAAACATATATACCTAGGTAATTATGTAAATTTTTCCCTTTACAAGCTAAAAATCATGGTTCAATTAGCTTAAGTTCAAATTAGTATTGCTAGTTCAGGAAATCCTTCTGAAACCATGTTAACCCTTTAAGGGCGGATGTAGCCTATAATTTACATTTTACCTGACTGAAAACGAACTTTTAATAAGATACTTACATGTATTTTCAATAACAACACAGCATTCTGATTTATTTTTATTTTATAGCAACAGAGGGGACCTTTTTTGATAAAATGAAAATTCAGTTTTTTAATTAGGAGGCTAAATTAAATCATACCAGCTAGTAATAAGTTTAGTTAATTACAAAGTCCAGAATATCCAGATCAAGATATATTCTCAATGAAATCGCAACAAAAATATTTATATATTAGTTATTATTGCTAACTTAATTCAAAATAATAACTTTTTAATACAAACAACATTTTTTATATAGTGCGATATCTCGCATCACTAAATTCATCAGTATGGCACACCCCGAGTACTAATTGATTAATTATTATTAAAAACCTTGTCTCCGCTGAAGAAAAAAATCCTTCTACATAGAAAATATCCTGTCAAGCCATCAGAAAGAGCGTTACATATAAGTGACACGAGTATCAGCTTCACCTAGTAAAAGTTATAGTGTACTAGGCGCTCCGAGCACCTAGAACACTATGTGTACTAACGTTTTTCCTTTTACTTCACATAGATCACTACACAATCCTACCCTTCATACGAGTGGTTTTTTCCCTTCTCATTCTTTTAATTAGTCTTTACTGATTATTATTATTTTATTTATTTTTACTTGTACGTTACCGTTTGAGACAAGAGGAAAACAGTTTTGAGTCTGATCTTTAGATTTATAAAAGTTCATAAATAATTTTTCATTCAGATTGATGATATTGATTTTTTTTTTCACTTTGGTATTATCATTTTGTTTCAAGTTAATTGATAGAAATATTAAATTTCTAATTCCATCACTTCATCAATAAATTTGAATCATTTAATTCATCGATTAACTGAGGATTCAAAAGATTTCTGTTGGAAAATCATCGACTTGAAGACCTTGATATCGATATTGATCTTATTCTGCTGCATGATCCTCCGTAACTGTTACTGGTCTTTCAATTCAAAGGCAGATATTAAATCCTTCCTTTCAATAAGGTTACTAATTAATTCCTTTTTTTATTTTTCTATCATGATAGTTAATATATCTCTATTTTGTTCTGCAATTTAAAGAACTCAGAATCTGAAAGAAGTAGTTGAATATTTTTTTCATTCCCTCCGTTTCTATTACAGTCAGCATTCTTGAAACATGAGTGTTCAGTAAAGACTGAAACAGTTCTACCATCAGGTCATCTCGCTCTAGACTCTAGACTCTAGATTACAGCGGTTCCCTATAGGTGGTCCCGTGGACCCCTAGCAATGGGTCCCGCGCTATAAGCAACGACACTAAGTCTAGAAATGGATAGTTTAAACAGTTTTTGTGTTTAATTACAAAAATGAATCATTTATGTGTTATTTAATATTTTTGTTGTTATAAATTTATAAATTTAAAAGCATTCCCAAGTTTAGTTTCATTGCTTTGGAGTAGTATTATCTAATTTATTTAGGTTGTATTCTATTTATCATTTATTAGTAGTAATTACTAAATACCAAGTGTTATATATAATTTTTTTTTAATGCATTTGCAGTTTCAATATTCCACCTACATACAAACTTTTAAATTGAATAATTAGTTTGATAAAATCTCCCAAGTACACGCGCTAAATTATTATTTTATCTCAGGGGTCCACAGCTAAAATCGTTTTCTGTGCAAGGGTCCCTGAAGAAAGCTATAGGGAACCGCTGCTCTAGAAGGATGTGTCAATTAAATAAGCGACATGTCCACCTATTTATTATAAAGACTATTTTTTACGCCCAAATGCTAAAATAAAGACTATTTTTACGCCCAACCCAGGCAGCAAGGATATGTTCCTGGGGGTGCACGGACAACTCGTACCTGGAAAACTCGTACCCGGACAACTGGTATACAGGACAACTGGTATACAGGACAACTGGTATACAGGACAACTCGTACCCGGACAACTGGTACCCGATTTCCATAATTTCGTGTTAAATGTACCTAATTATGATAACTGAATAAAATACAAGTTTTCATGTATTATGTTTCAATATATGTCATGAAATAGAAGACTCTTGAAGTGAGATCATACGAATTTTGTAAGGTAGTCTGTATTTTAGTCTCTATAAAAGTTATAATTTTATCTTTAGCTGTGCTAGGTTACTTAATATTTAACTTTGCTAACTTAAGTATATAAAAAGAGGTTAATTTAATTAAATTAGCACTGTTGGTTCCAATATATATTTCGCGTATTATGTTTGAAAATATATATCATGAAATGGAAGACTCTTGAAGTGAGATCATACGAATTTTGTAATGTAGTCTATATTGTAGTCTCTATAAAAGTTCCTATTCTATCCTCATTTGAATTGTCAGTTTATGTATGTTTCATTGCAATAAAAAAAATTGGTTATTTTATTATGCCTTTAATTTTTATTATAATTATGTACATTTAACTAAATTTTTAAAATCGGGCTTGTATTTTATTCAGTTATTATAATTAGGTACATTTAACACGAAATTATGAAAATCGGGTACCAGTTGTCCGGGTACGAGTTGTCCTGTATACCAGTTGTCCGGGTACGAGTTGTCCGGGTACCAGTTGTCCTAGAGCCGTTCCTGGGATATTAATGAAATATCCCAGGAATATATCCTTCTTCCCAGGGTTATTCCATTAATATCCCAGGAATAATGCTTGATACCTGGGAAATGCTATTATAAAGACTATTCTTTACGCCCAATTGCTATTATAAAGACTATTTTTTACGATCAAATGCTACAATAAAGACTATTTTTTACACCCAAATGCTATTATAAAGACTATTTTTACGCCCAAATGCTATTATAAAGACTATTTTTACGCCTGAATGCTATTAACTTTTTTTCCGACTTTACGACATAGTTTTTATAACGTCGAAATCTACTTTGTGTTGCCATTTCGACCACTTTCGTTAAATCTATAAATCACGGCTCTACTTATTAAATCACCAATATTAAAATAGTTAGGTACCATGCATTGTTTTCTACTTAGAATGTTCCACCTTATTATTTTCTATATCTTATATATAATTCAAGAAGTCTAATTCATTTTTTAAATTCTTTTTGATCTGAAGGCACACATTCTTAACAATTTTATTCTGATTATGAAATATTCTCAGGAGATAGACGGTTTAAGTCATTATTAACATTTCGTTTCCGTATTTCCAATTTCAATTGCTTCTCTTTTCTCATGTTAAATATTGACATTAATTGATGAAAAATATATTTATTGTTTATACTAAAAAAATGGTGACATATTAATTTAATGTTCCTAAATAGGACATTTTGAATTTTACCTTTTTTTCTTTCGTTATCAATATAACATTTAATAATATCTCGCTATAGCATTTAAATTACTTTAAAAATTCATGACTTACTTGTGTAGCGTGCCGTCAAAAAGGATGATGCTTTTACTATTTGGAAGCTGAGGGTAGTTAAATTTATGTAATAATTATTCCTCATTTACTTCAATATTTTAACTGAATAAAATAATATAAAATTTTGTTATTGAAACCATTTATTGAATTGATGTCAAAATGAATTCAGTGTGACAGACAGACAGACAAGCCCATGCTATTAGCTGCTTGCCGAGTGTATTATTAGTGTGACGGACAGACAGAAGCATCTCATCTACTTTTTTTTTCGATCATTTAAAGATGATAATTAAGATATGATATGATAATTATTAAAAAAGGGAATTATAGTTACTCCATATTTTTTCTTACATGATCGGAAATGTGAAACCGTCCGATAACTCGGAACTTACCCTCTATACAGTTACCATTTATAGACTATTATAGGTATTTCTTACTTTTAAGTACTAAAATTCTTTTCAATGGATATGTTTCTATGGTGAACAGATAACTACCATGCGGACAAACTGCCATAGTGGACAACTACCATGCGGATAACTGCCATAGTGGACAAACTACCATGCGGACAACTGCCATGCGGACAAACTGCCATAGTGGACAACTACCATGCGGATAACTGCCATAGTGGACAAACTGCCATGCGGACAAACTGCCATAGTGGACAAACTGCCATAGTGGACAACTACCATGCGGATAACTGCCATAGTGGACAAACTGCCATGCGGATAACTGCCATAGTGGACAACTACCATGCGGACAAACTGCCTTGCGGACAACTGCCATGCAGACAACTGCTATGCGGACAACTGCCATAGTGGACAACTACCATGCGGATAACTGCCATAGTGGACAACTACCATGCGGACAAACTGCCTTGCGGACAACTGCCATGCAGACAACTGCCATGCGGACAACTGCCATAGTGGACAACTGCCATGCAGACAACTGCCATAGTGGACAACTGCCATGCGGACAACTGCCATGCGGACAACTACCATGCGGACAACTGCCATGTGGATAAACTGCCATAGTGGACAACTACCATGCGGACAAACTGCCACAGTGGACAACTACCATGCGGACAAACTGCCATAGTGGACAACTACCAAGCGGACAAACTGCCATAGTGGACAACTACCAAGCGGACAAACTGCCATAGTGGACAACTACTATGCGGACAAACTGCCATAGTGGACAACTACCAAGCGGACAAACTGCCATAGTGGACAACTACAATGCGGACAAACTGCCATAGTGGACAACTGCCATGCGGACAGCTGCCATGCAGACAACTACCATGCGGACAACTGCCTTGCGGACAAACTGCCACAGTGGACAACTGCCATGCGGACAACTGCCATGCGGACAACTACCATGCGGACAACTGCCATGCGGACAAACTACCATAGTGGACAACTGCCATGCGGACAACTGCCATGCGGACAGCTGCCATGCGGACAACTGCCATGCGGACAACTGCCATGCGGACAACTACCATGCGGGCAACTGCCATGCGGACAACAACCATGCGGACAACTGCCATGCGGACAAACTGCCATAGTGGACAACTACCATGTGGACAAACTGCCATAGTGGACAACTACCATGCGGACAAACTGCCTTGCGGACAACTGCCATGCGGACAACTGCCATGCGGACAACTGCCATAGTGGACAACTGCCATGCAGACAACTGCCATAGTGGACAACTGCCATGCGGACAACTGCCATGCGGACAACTACCATGCGGACAACTGCCATGCGGATAAACTGCCATAGTGGACAACTACCATGCGGACAAACTGCCACAGTGGACAACTACTATGCGGACAAACTGCCTTGCGGACTACTGCCATGCGGAAAACTGCCATGCGGACAAACTGCCATATATAGTGGACAACTACCATGCGGACAAACTGCCATAGTGGACAACTACCATGCGGACAAACTGCCATAGTGGACATCTACCAAGTGGACAAACTGCCATAGTGGACAACTACCATGCGGACAAACTGCCATAGTGGACAACTACCAAGCGGACAAACTGCCATAGTGGACAACTACAATGCGGACAAACTGCCATAGTGGACAACTACCAAGCGGACAAACTGCCATAGTGGACAACTACCAAGCGGACAAACTGCCATAGTGGACAACTACCATGCGGACAAACTGCCATAGTGGACAACTACTATGTGGACAAACTGCCATAGTGGACAACTACCATGCGGACAAACTGCCATGCGGACAAACTGCCATGCGGACAAACTGCCATGCGGACAACTGCGTTGCGGAAAACTGCCATGCGGACAACTGCCATGCGACGAACTGACATGCGGACAACTGCCATGCGGATAACTGCCATGCGGACAACTGCCATGCAATATATTATAATTTTATTTTGGGTGAATTGTAATTCACTTATAAACTTAACCTTTCATGGAATTAATTTGATGTGAAGTATATTATTATCTTAACTTAAAAATTAAGTATAATATTAATCGTATAGTCCGAAATTATGCATAAAAAAGTATAAAAATTAATATTGACGGTATACTCAGAATTTAAAATTGAAGTATACTAAATCTATTTCTTTTATAAATCATATTTAACACATTTAACCCATTTAGCTCCTTAAACAATCAAATGGTTGACAAGTGGAAAATCTATAGATGCAAAACTTTCTTTTCAAACATTTCAGAATACAAAGAATAGTTCAAACACAAGCTTTACAGGTTAAAATTCCCAGTGAGTGTGATTTTGTATTTTACTATTTAAGAATTTTCATTGGTTTAATCAATATTTTTTTTTATTTCTAAAAACAAGTTTTCTGCTAGATTCAGAATTAGAAACTGAAGTAGTATTAATCTTATTTCTATGTTAAAAAAATTCTTAAAAAGAACACTTTACACAGTAACTTTGAAATTTGAATTTGTTTTCTATAGTTCTTTGTTTCTAGCTCCCACCGATCAGAAACATGTCTTATGAATATTTAAAAAGTGTCAAAATATGAGAATAATTATTACTGAAATAGGTTTCATTAAATTTGTTATTAAACTAGTAACAAATCAACATTTTAGTTAACTCATATATGCCCAGTGTTGTGTGAAAGCAACTCTAAAATAGTAAGATGCAAAATCACACTCCTAAAAAATTTTAACCTGTAATTAGCTTATGTTTGTACAATTCTTTGTATTCTGAAATGTTTAAAAAGAAAGTTTTGTATCTATAGATTTCAATCTTTTTGTCAACCATTTGATTATCTAAGGCGTAAAATGGTTATTACTACATGGTAACAGCTGGAAATGTCAAAAGGTGTAAATTACTATAAACAGGAAAGAAAATAGGTACAGGTAAAGCTCGTACATGTACCGGATAAGTTTCCTTTATACCGATCAGCGTTCGTTGTAATGATAAATTATTTAGATTAGTTAGGGGATTTAAATTTGTAAGTTTTCTTTAACAGCATTTCAAAGAAACCTTAATGAAATAGAACAATCTCAGATTATTATTGAAGGAAAATTTTAATGAAAATTTTACAATATTTATATGCATTAAAACTCCTGAGTTATGAAGTACTCTGAGTAATTATGGACCTGAGTTATGAAATGCACCTGAGGTTATGAAGTATTTTATAGAAAATTATAGGAAAAGATATACGTCATGAATTCTATACGCCATGCGCGAAAATATCCTATCATTAAAAAATTATATTATTGGCTTGATGAATTTTTGTTCATTTTCTTGTACTTTTTATAAAAAAAATCCTTATCCTTATTCTTGTTCGTGCTAGTTATCCCTCAAAGAATATAGTTTTCTCCAATATTTTAATCATAGAAAACTATCAGTGTCCCTGAGTTGTGAAGAAACCAGTACTTCATAACTCTGGAGTTTCACTGTAACTTAATTACATCTATAAATTAATGAAATAATAAAGGCGTTATACAATTCGTCGCCGGACAATTCGTCGCCTGGACAATTCGTCGCCTGGACAATTCGTCGCCTGGACAATTCGTCGCCGAACAGTTCGTTGCCTGGACGATTCGTACCTGAACAATTCGTAGTCGATTGGAAATGAAAGAGATATCATTTATAATATAATTATAACTTATTGAAAATTACAAATAAAGCTAGTAAATATAAAATTAATTCTTTTAGTATTATATAATTATTACTGAGTTATAGTAATCATGATCACAAATCTATTATCATTATCATTATCAAAAACGAACTACTAACTAACATTACTAAATTATAGCAAATAGAAAGTTAAAATTCATGAATAAAATCACTGAACAAGAATAAAGTGAGACACAATGTTAACCGTGTTCTTTGTTGGCAGTACTATAAACAATTAATTCATTATTGCCAAATCAATTTTGAAACAAAGAAGTAGTATCAAATCATGTTAAAAATTTACGCAAATTCTAGGCAACAGTAATTCAGATTTTAGATATGAAAATTAAAGAAATGTAGTCAAAATTATATATTGTGAGCAATGGCCTTTAAAAAAGATGTTATATTATTTGTATCGTAATTACTGATCACATTCAAGATATGGTTATTCTTATTCCTACATTTTCATTTTTGATAGATTTTAGCTCATTCTTCTCTATTTAAAAATGATGCATTAATGAAACCCAGATATTTGGATGAATTATACTGTAATTAACGAACCATTCAATGGCGAGTGGAATGGTAGTGCTATCCTTTTAAATAAAAATATTATTATGATAAAATATAAAATGATATCTATTTATTAATTTTTTGTAATTACCAATATATTATGAGGTAGAAGTGCATTATAACAAACACACATTTTGGTGACACAACATCATCTCCCTTTTAATGAATGCCCTTTCAGTTTTCATAGATTATAAATTTAAAATTATATTTCAAATATTAAATCTCTTTTATTTTCAATCGGCGGCGAATTGACGGGGGACGAATTGTCCAGGCGACGAATTGTCCGGACACCAATAATAAGGTATATAACTGATATTATTCTTCAATATTGAATAGTTACACATTTCTATTTATTTTCTATCGAACTTTATAGAGAAAGGTTAACTAGATGAAAATACTTATAATATAAGAAAATAATACATTAAAGTGTTGACTGTAATTTAGTAAATTGTAATACCTCTGAATATAATAAATGTTTGACTTGATACTTTGTAGACGGATAAATAATGTGTTAAACAATATAATTTAAAGAGGTCGTTGTACGGATCTGCAGTCCGGTAGAGCGAACAACTTTTGCTCTTTGTAGGTTCGAAGATTGTCCACTGTATATAAGAGCTTTACCTGTAATAATTATATTAACTAAACAAATTATAAGCAATTTATATTTTTGAGTCAATCTTACTCTTTATACATCAATTATTATTGCAGTGCTAGAAAAAAGTTAAATTGGAAAGCAAATGATTTATCTATTCACAATTTGTAGATAGAACCTTTAACTTTTTTACATTCAATTTCTCTTGAATAGAAAGACCTGAACTTGAATAATATTACCGTAATTCCTGCTTATAAAGAGTTAGACCAATTGGGAATTTTCCCTTCACCGAGTAAATGGAGCTGCTTCATCACACTATTGTTACATGTATTAGTTATGACAGAAAACTTACAATAATAATGTGCTGTTATACACCAGTAAATGTTGTAAATAATGTGCTATCATCCAACACTAAATGTTGTAAATAATGTGCTATCATCCATCACTAAATGTTGTAAATAATGTGCTGTAATCCATCACTAAATGTTGTAAATAATGTGCTGTAATCCATCACTAAATGTTGTAAATAATGTGCTGTAATCCATCACTAAATGCTGTAAATAATGTGCTATCATCCATCACTAAATGTTGTAAATAATGTGTTGTAATCCATCACTAAATGTTGTAAATAATGTGCTGTTATCCACTACTAAATGTTGTAAAAAATATGTTGTAATCCATCACTAAATGTTGTAAATAATGTGCTGTCATCCATCACTAAATGCTATAAATAATGTGCTGTCATCCATCACTAAATGCTATAAATAATGTGCTGTCATCCATCACTAAATGCTATAAATAATGTGCTGTCATCCATCACTAAATGCTATAAATAATGTGCTGTTATTCACTACTAAATGTTGTTAAATGGTGGAAACTATTTATTATATATATTTTTACGAACTAAAAGTAAGTTATAGTTGGACGATTGCATAATTTCTATCAATGCTTTTGAACGAACTTGGCATTCTATGAAGGTGAGTTAAATGATGAACACAATTTTCTTACTGCTCAGTTCATGGTTAATAATTATTATATCCTTAAATAGATTAAATGTTCTTAATCGGAATCAATTCATGCAGTCAATTCACAGTAAGCAATTTTAATTCATATTTTTAGGGGTGGCTCGAGCGAACCAGCAGTTTGGTTAGTTAGTGATCTTTCGAGGTCTGGGTTAGTCCGATTAATATCTTGTTAAAGGCCACAGCCATGTTATTTGTTATTTCGATTTTTTAGTTGTGAATTACACCAAAACTTCAATTTCTTCGACAGCCAGAATGTTATCACTGTTGATAGCAGTTGTCTTCTTCTGCAACTCAACAATCTTCATCTTCTTTGGTGGATTAAGCTGGAGGTAGTACCACACCCCCACTTCTTCTGGCTCCATCGGTATAGAACCAATCTCTTCCATTTGTCCAGATGAAAGACCACCTTTAACCTGCAATTTGAAATATAATTAGCATTACAGAATTCCACATCGTAATTTATACATAAAATACAGTAACAACTACTTTGAGGTTTCTGAAGCGGTTTGTGTAAACTCGATCCTGACGACATAGAATCCTGATTGCTCTCACGGAGTATGATTGTTCCAGATCTACCGAAATCCACGGGTCCCAGGTGTCTTGGTGAGAATGAAAAAGCTCTTTGTCAGGTCTAACATATCCATCTGTTGCAAATTGTGGAACGCTGCAGATAGGGATTACGGTTAGTCCAACTACTTAACATCAGTTTGGTACAATAATTAACTATAGACTTCTGCTACTTAAGCCCCGTCCAGACGGTCAAATTTTTCAGAGAAGTGACAAACTTAATGACAAACTAAATGACGATAACTTCCTAGCGTCAGCAAACCGTCAAACTTTTCATCAGTTTTGTGATTCCAACATGTTGGATATCGTCATCAAAAAGTTTGTCAAACTATTTGCTGACGATAAAGTTTGAAGTACACACTGACTTTCCGGTAATTATATTTTTTTTATTTGCGCGTCATTTTAGTTTATTACAGCTAGGTACACCAACAAATACCTCATTTTTTTCAAACTTAGTGTCTATCTAGTTACAATGGCTGACGACAGACTCTTTAATGCTTGGTTGTATTAGAATGTATTAGATCTAAGTTATAGGTAGGCTACCAACGTTGTGAATTGTTTTCTATGATCTATTTTTGACTATCCTTTTCAAGACGATATTTTGTCATTGAAAAAAATTATTTTTTCTGGTTTCTTACTGTTCTAAATTTAAAAAATATACATACCAAGTTATATAATTTGTATTTTCACGATATATAACATTAATTTTGACGAAACTGACGCCAGTGAACCTCAAACTTTTGGCGAGAAAATTTGACCGTGTAGACACTCCTTGAAAACTGACGATAAGTTTGTCATTTAGTTTGTCATTAAGTTTGTCACTTCTCTAAAAAAAATTGACCGTCTGGACGGGGCTTTACAATTGGGTTCCTGTGTAGACGGAGGTAAGAATCGGGCTACTTGTGGTAGGTTTTCCGACTGCGATATTTTTGCCAGTCTTCACCATGAAGTTACTTGTCGGCGAGTTGAATTCTGCTAACATTATGATGCACTTCCCTGTAAGAGAAAAAAAAACAGAATATTACTAAATTAAAGATCAAAGTTTATGGAACGCTTTTAAGAGACAGCCCTAGGACAACCTATATGTCCTAAATCCCGACCTCAAGCTACTCCTATCCAGGCGACTTCCGTCTTTCCAGTAACCACTCGTTCACACACGATAAATATCCAGTCTGTCATCCCATCGCTTCAGGGCTTATATTCTACAGAGTCAGTGCATAAATCCCATATCCCATCGAGTCACATGGGATATCTATTTGGTGACAGGAATTTTGCCCGGCGGAATTTTGCCAGTGTGGAATTTTGCCATGCGGATTTTTGCCCGGCGGATTTTTCCCTGTGGATTATATATTTATAGCTTTAAATTGATAGATTGTAAATTAAAGGTTTAAAATGTGAGATTCAACTTACATAAATATTAAACGTTTTAATGTAACTTTAAAACATATTGTAGTATAACAAGTTTTATTTAACCAATTTAAAATAGCCACGAAATTGAAAATAAAATGAATATGATTTTACTTAAAATAATTACAGAGCATCTTATAAATTTGACTGTTATAAATTTTGACAGTAGTTTAGTTTAAAATTATATATATGGTCTGCTTTATTAAAAATACTATAATTTAGTATTCTTAACTGTTGTTTGTAATTAACTTACGTCTTTTTTCACCTGTACAGTACTTCGTGACGAGATATGACTAAATGTTTATTAATATGTTCAATGATTTCATAGTTTTCAATCTTACATTAAGTATTTAAAAGTAAATAAAATTTAAATAATGATATCTTTTCCACGTGAACTTAATATTATCTACGCCATTGTGAAAGGGATAAGACAATAGATGTACTAGAGCAAACTTCAGGAACCAACTGAATAGAATTAAAGAATGAATCTTCATCTTACTTTTTCAAGTCGTATAATACAATTCATAATAACTGTTGAATTGTAACAATTATATAGTTTGTTTCTTAAATTATTGAAAATGTTGAATTACTGTTTGTTAGGTTAACCTAACTTTTTTCAATTATGGTGATAAGTGATGTCTACAAAAATGTTAGAATATATATATATATATGTATGATGTTCAGTAATCATCTTAAGTAAATACAAATTCATTTTATTTAAATTTCCGTGGTTATTTAATATTAGTTAAAAAAACTAATTTTACCATGTTTTTCAAATTTCCAATGTTCTTAGTAAAGTTTTTTTTTGTACTGTATGTAGATATATATATATATATTTTTTTAATTGTCCTTTAAGTACTAGCTTCAAGGGGCTGCTCCCTTTTTAATAGTATGAAAATAGCATATATTGTCCAATTATATTTTTGTGAGCATTACAATAAACAATAGTACAATATGATAAAATTAAATTAGAACGATTTGTATTTATGTAAATTGCATCTCACATTTTTAAACTTTCAACTTACAATTTACCAATTTAAACCTAGAAATATATAATCCACGGGGAAAATTCCGCCGGACAAAAATCCGCTTGGCAAAATTCCACACTGGCAAAAATCTGCCGGGTACTATTCCGCTGTGCAAAATTCTCCCGGGCAAAATTCCTAGAACCATCTATTTGCTGATTTGATATTCTCGAGAATGTGCTGCGCACTTTTAAACCCCTTGCTGAGCTTACGTTAATACCTTCATCTTATTTATTATTAAATAATAATTATCTTACCTCTGGATATATACCTCGGTCTTATTACCTACCATTTGTAATAAGACCTAGTTTTTATTTTGATATAGATTAGGGCATGCCTGCATTATGATTCTCTTAATTAAGATCCAATAAGCCCCAAAAAATCTACAAATTCATTTCCAATTACTTGAAATAAAAAAATATCAAATATTGAATGTTAATTGACAAGACATTCAACCGTTACTTCGAAAGATTTAGTAAAATGTAAGCTGAATTTTTACTGAAATATAAGTTGAATAAAAGCTGAATATTCTCTAAATTTAAAGCTTAATCGCAAGTTGAAGTATAGTCTAAATATAAGCTGAAATTCAAGCTGAAATATAATCTCACCTTTGGTAACGATAGAACAAGCACAACTCATGAATTTACAGATAGAGCAGCACTCTATTGTATTGCTGGCGTTGTAACTCTCCAGCGACAGGGGCTTGAGGAAGGTGTCGGAGATGGTAGAGAAGCACATCTCGGTATCGCCTGCCTCACAGTTTACATCAAACCTGTCGCAGATCCAACGACAACACAACGGTTCAATCACAGTGAAGAGCAGGAAAACGAAGAAAAACTTTTGCAATTCTAAAAACATTTTAAAGAAAAGAAAGGTAGTTTTTTTTAAATTTGGATAACTTAGTTCTGGAATTACTTTTCAAAACAAGTGAGTGTATCTGTTGTAATAAGCAGCAATATAACTCATTTCATCAGACCCATTCTTACTTTAATTGAATTCACAGCACGAAACGAATGATAATTATATACTATTGAAAATAATCAGAATTAATTTAGGGATATATTTCATAAAGTTGAGCTACACGTAAAAAAGAGATTGAAAATATGAATGAAGTTTATTAGGTTATGAAGGCGTTAGGTATGAATAATCGGAAAAATCTAGCAACTGTCATGCGGCCACCCGTGACTGGAAAATTCGTCCACGGGAAATTCGTCCATTAATCTCAAAATAATTAATTTATTTTAAACAAACTGTTATGATAAATGTTTTGATATAAAGTAGTTTAATGTATGTAGGTGATAGTACATAGAAAGATAAATATATAATAATTTCATAAATTTAATTTAATATAAAATGTTAGATGCCTAAGCGTTCTTACCACCTGAAGAAGTTCTTACCACCTGAAGTTAATGAAAATTTATACGAAGATGCCAATTAAGTTTTTTAACTACTTTGAAGCTACGTTCTTCAAAGGGGAAGACCAAAACAAGCGAACAACGGAGAAGACGAAACAAACACGAAAATCCGTTATATCCAGTTGAATTTTGGAATGTTCAAGAAAGATCATCCTATTATTTGGAAATTAATCGTGCAAAAATGAAGGAAGAAAAAGTTAACCCAAACTAAAAGAATTCAAACAAAGAGATGTCACACACAGAATGAAAGACCAAATATTGAGATATTGATTAGCTAGTATTGCATTACACTCAGAATGAAACATAATTTCTTGACAATTATTACCTATGTTTTGCATTGCTGAAAAATTCCAGCTATTCAATTTAAACAGTTGATTAAGTTTTTTTTTAATTATTAATTATAAATGACATAATATATTTGCTACATAGAATCAATTTTTCATCAACAGTTATATAATTGCTGAATATAGGTGTTATTTTCATCTATACAGATTATATGTGACTGCAATTATCTCTTATATATATATTGTTAACACTCAATAATGCCTTTCTTTCTATTCCAAATTTACCAAAACGGACGGATTTTCAGTGGACGAATATTCCGTGGAAATATATTGGAGGGTGGCCGCGGTGACACCCTCCAAAATATTTTCATTCCTGGATTCAGACAAAGTCTTTGAACACTTTTTAACATTCAATTTATTGAAATACCTATGTGCAGTAAATTTTTATCGTTATGGAATATAGCAAGTCTCAAATTTGCTCATTAATTTGAAATAATTTAGCTTTGATACCAAACGAGTGATAAACATGCAGCCAATATTGAATTCCATCGCACGGAAAAGAAAAACTTTGAGATTGTGAAGCTTCTTAAAGCTTCAAAATCGGCTGTTTACGACGCTGTTAGGATGTTTCCAAAGATCTTCTAAACAGATCCACGAGGATAATGGTCCTTGCCATGATTGTGAGTGAAAAGACAATGAGAAACAATGTTGAGACAGATTTGAATTCATCACCTATCAAAATTCAAAATTCGTCAACACCACACAGACCTCGATTATGAAAAGAGACTGGCTTGAGTGAAGATTCTTCACCACTAGTTGAAGGCAGGTACGGACATGGATGAGATTGTTTACTCTGATGAAAAAATGTTCACAATAAAGGCAATGTGTAAAAGACAAAATAACAAAGTACTAGCAAACGATAGACTGTTTTCACCCGTCAGAAACATTTACGTTATGATGTGGGCCGCCACATCCAGAACATGGATGTCTCCTCTCATTATTGTTCTAAAAGATGCAAGAGTGAACACAAATTAGTACAGTGAAATGATTTGACTTCTACACTTCAAGAATCGTAAAGTCACTTCACTTTCCAACAAGACGGTGCACCGTCACTAACGTCCAAGAAATCCCAGAAATAGTGCCAAGACAACTTTTCTCGTTTCTGAAGTAAGGAACCAGGCCTGAACCAGACAGACTTTGGTGTTTGGTCCCTTTTAGAAGCAGATGGGTTAATTGAAGCTCCGAGGCTTTACCCCGAGAAAGTATTGGCCAAAATATCTATAGAAAAACTGAGCAAAGCAGCAGAACGCTTCCGTAGCAAACTTGAGAGTGTAATTCTGGCCAGAGATGAACAAATTGAATGAAATTTTTTGTATGAATGTTTAAAAATGTCTTGTCAAATGTATTTTTCAATGTTTTATATCACGTAATTTATTTACAAAAAACATTCCATTTTTAAGTTATCCAAGGACTTTTTCCAGACCCCGTAATACAGCAATGGACACACCACACCAGTACAGCAATGGACACACTACCAGTACAGCAATGGACACACCACACCAGTACAGCAATGGACACACCACACCAGTACAGCAATGGACACACCACACCAGTACAGCAATGGACACACCACACCAGTAGATACATACTAGCAGTACTATAGTATAATTACGTTCGAAATGATTAATGGCATGTATTTCTATTCATCAAATCAGTCGTTTGTTATTTTATTCATTTTCAGTGGCATTAATTAATGATACAAATTTATCCCATATTGTTCGCCCAATTCCATCGTTTTAAATATTCATTAATCAATAAATTAATGAATAAATACAGGGTGTCACAGAAAAAAGGCAACTGAAGAAATTACTGTTAGTGTTTCTTGTTCCCTTGGTTGAGGATTGGCTTTTGTTCACGACTTCTATGGTCAAAAGTTATGCAGAAATGTACGTCTTTATCCAGTCTACGAAGTTACGCAGCCATCTAAAGCAGGAGAAAACTTGTTCACAGGTTATTTGCCTACACTGGTTTATTATAATACGTGATTAAAGATATAAAGATATAATAAGTTCGGTTGCCTTTTTTCTGAGACACCCTGTATAAAAATACAATTTGTATAGATATAATTTAAAATGGATTTACCGTATGAATAACATAGTCAGTTAATAACTAAGAGTATAACTAACGGGTTCTGTACGAATAACAGGGTAACTAAGAGTAACTAAACATTACCATAAGATTAACATAGTAGCTATGGAGTAACTAAATAATACCGTACGAGTAACATGGTAACGAAGAGTAACTAAACATTACCGTACGAGTAACATTCATCATCATATTTTAATTTGTACTCACAGGCTTATATGTTAACTAAATAACTAATATATTATTCATAATACAATTAAAATGTCCAATACATAAATCAATAGAGGTGGTAAATCATTTGAATTTAGTGAATTAAAAAATAAATTGTTTATTTACATGCGATTTATTTATTTTAATAGAGCAACAAAGTTTTAATACATGACAAACACCAAATGGTGATGGAGTAGATAGTCAATTTATGCATTTAATTGGTCCATTTCATTTAAATATGATAGTTAAAGCTATACAAAATAACTCGGTAATATATTGGTAAATATAAGCTTGAGTTAGTTACTTAAAGAAAACTTGAAATTGAAGAAAACTGGTATTTTAATTGTACTGGGATACCAAACATTCAACCTAACGTTTGGAATTAACTAATTGGTTTTCCTCTTGTTTTTAATGTAAAAACACTGTATTTTAATTAAATAAAAAAATAAGGAAAATTTTCCATAATTGCATAAAATTTCATAATATTACATGAAAGAATGCGCTGCCGTTTTTAAATCGTGCAAACCCCGCTTCAAGTTTAGCATTGTTACTTCAATCAATTCGTTTTATATTAACAAAAATCGAAGAACATTTGCATGGTACACTGATACTATGTACCATATTTTGTATGGTTTCTTCAATGTAAATAAAATTGTTACAAAAAAATAATTTTCCGGTACAACTGATGTAAGTATATAAGCTCGAGGTCAACTCCGCTTTAAGTCCTCCTGCTATAAGTTTATAACATCGGGGTCTACTTAAAGCGGGTCTGCCTGTACTATATACTAGCAAACCTCGCTTTAATTACCAAATCACTACTCGGTTTAATTACCAAACGGTATTTAAACCGTGGAAAATAACAAGAGATATATAAATGTCACTCCTTGATTATATATCTCATTTTTTATGAGTTATATGAAAGAAATTTTTTTTTAGAGTTGAAGTATTATATATGTATGTAAGCATATTATTAAACAGTGTTTACGACTGTGATGAAAGTTTAAAGTAGTGAAATTATTAAAGCTTTTAAACTCAAACCATAGCTTAACTCTCACTCAGAAATGGTGAGTAATTAATAGATACTTAGATTTCTATAATTATTGTACTACATTGAACAAACAGCAATTTTACGCTCTATGAAATTTTTGGTAGTAGGGTAATAACAAAGATATTATAATGAAGAGAAAAACAAGGGTGGTAATAAAAAAGTCCATAATTATTTCTTCAAGCTTTCGATTTTATCAAAAAATCATCCTCAGGAAAACCTAAATATATCATAATTGTACTATATAAATACAAAATTCTCCTATCTAGGATACAGAAATGAATAAATATCACTAAATAAACAATGAACTTAGAAAAAACTATCTACATATAAAAGAAAGAAATCATTTTAAAATAAATAATTCTGTAGAAGCCCCTATTGAATTTAATTGGGGCTTCTGTTCATAAATGAAAATGGATTCCAATGTCGTCAAATCGTAACTTTTGCAGGTAGAAAAAATTTTGAAATCTTTTTCCGAAATGTGTTGGTTATTATCATATGAATGGTTTAAAATTTTGCTATTTTCTAGATTAGTTAAAACAGTAAAGGGTTTTCTAAAGGAAACCCCTCTGTGTTGACAAACTCGAACCTTTAATTGTTTCCTTGTCTCGCCAATGTAGGCCGCGGAGCACTGTCCGCAAGTGAATTTATAAATGACGTCGGAAACAAGTAAAGGTGGGAGTTTGTCTTTAAACTTATTAAACACATTGCCAATAGTGTTAGAAGAATTAAAAATGAATTTAGGATCGATCTGAAGATAAAACTTACTAATTAAAGATGTTAATTTACGTTTGAGGACATTGGAATAATGCCCTAAATATTCTAACTTAACATAAAATGGTTTCCTAGAACAAGTTATTTTATAAGGAGGTGGATTATAAAAATTATCTATGGTCTTCCTAAACATACTAATTATAATTTTGTTTGTGAACTTATTTCTCAAAAAATAATCCCTAAGATAAGACAATTCATTTTCAAACAACGTTACATTGGAACAAATCCTAAAGGCCCTATAAACTAAACATGAAATAATATTGAGTTCAAAACTAAAAGGAATAAAAGAATTAAATTTCATACCAAGGCCAGTGAACGTTTTCTTGCGATATACAGAAGTAATAAATTTATCATTTTCTCTACTTATCAAAACGTCTAATTAAGCCCCGTCCAGACGGTCAAATTTTTTTAGAGAAGTGACAAACTTAATGACAAACTAAATGACAAACTTATCGTCAGTTTTCAAGGAGTGTCTACACGGTCAAATTTTCTCGCCAAAAGTTTGAGGTTCACTGGCGTCAGTTTCGTCAAAATTAATGTTATATATCGTGAAAATAAAAATTATATAACTTGGTATGTATATTTTTTAAATTTAGAACAGTATGAAACCAGAAAAAATAATTTGTTTTTAATGACAAAATATAGTCTTGAAAAGGATAGTCAAAAATAGATCATAGAAAACAATTCACAACGTAGGTAGCCTACCTATAACTTAGATCTAATACATTCTAATACAACAAAGTATTAAAGAGTCTGTTGTCAGCCATTGTAACTAGATAGATACTAAGTTTGAAAAAAATGAGGTTTTTGTAGGTGTACCTAGCTGTAATAAACTAAATTGACGCGCATATAAAAAAATATTATTGCCGGAAAGTCAGTGTGTACTTCAAACTTTATCGTCAGCAAATAGTTTGACAAACTTTTTGATGACGATATCCAACATGTTGGAATAAAAAAACTGATGAAAAGTTTGACGGTTTGCTGACGCTAGGAAGTTATCGTCATTTAGTTTGTCAATAAGTTTGTCACTTCTCTGAAAATTTTGATATTAGGATGTTGGAAGTTTAAATAATTTAGAAATTTTGTAATGAGAGAACTGTGCCTAAAAAGAATGAAAGTATCGTCAATGTATCTTTTGTAAATCGAAAGCTTGAAGAAATATGGACTTTGTTATTACCACCCTTGTTTTTCTCTTCATTATTGAAATTCGGTTTCCACGGAACAAAGATATTATACTACAATAAGATACACTACTCTCGACAATTTCAATTTTCTCTGCCACCTGGTTTCGAAAGCAGTAAAGAGAATTGAAATATAGTAAGAACAATCGAGGTAGTAACTATGATACGCACGGGAATATAATGAATTGATATTTAAATTCCCCTGTTTTTATTCATTTTTTAAATGTATTTTATTTATAAAATAAATTAGACTATGCAGAAAATTTAATTTTGTTTGAATGCATTAAAAATAACCTAATAACGGGGAATAAATTGGTATTGATGGTGACCCGTTATTTTTAACGGGAAAGTTCATTAGTTACTCCAATGAAAATATTAAAATCAAATTATGATTTCTTCAGTTAAATTACGATAGAAGTTTTACCTTTAGTTGTATTATTTTTAAAAGTATATTGTTTTAATATTTCCGAAAGTAGAATATGGGAAAGATTTTTAAAAGTGAACTATAGGGCTTTATTAATAAATAATTGGAATGTGGGAATTAACATAGATAATAAACCAATTTGACTATTAGGATTATATGGTTAAATCCTGACATTTATTTTATGTACGAACTTACACATACCAAAACATTGTACTGAGTACTGTTTTCAGTGTCCGATTAATGTGAAATTATTTGTATCATTCAAATTGTACATACTGACATCACTTAGCTAGTTAAAAAATAATAAAATTCAAAGATTTGTAATTTGGAAATATCTTTTTCTCATAAATAAAACGGGTTCATTTCCTAGTTTAATCGAAGAAGGGATGGCCGACTTATAACGGATTATTTATAAGATTATAATTCATAAAATATCCCAAATAAATATTTCATACCTTAAAATTTGCGGTAAATAATATATTACTTAGTGACAATTTCTCATAATAATCTAATCTGTAAAGTTGTAAATTTAACCAATAAATAATTGCCTATTAATATAAATAAAGTTTGCTAGTAATTTAGTACTTTATAAAAATTAAAACGTGTTAGCTATCTATTAGTACTATAGAGCCCGGATTTATAGTTCTAACGGAATTAAGTAGTCGAAATTGCGCCAAGAAAAAAATTGGAGCTCTAAAAGAAAGAGTTTTAAAGTCGGTAAAAATAATCGTTATAATAGCTGAGTGTGTCCTAAAAATCATTACTTTCCTTTCTTTTATCCACATCTTAGAAACTTTTGGAAAAAAATATCCGGAGTAACTATAGCATTCTTATTTTTTTTATATTTGATTTTTCAATTGTTATTCACAGATTTCAGGAAACATTTATTGCAGTTATGTACGTATAATATTGTATGTACAAGACTATGAGTTTAATAAATAGTATATAAACCCATTTTTCCTAATTTATACGTAGCTTTTATTTTATAAGAAACTAACAAAATGAAAGAAAATTAAAACAAAGACTATGTTGTCCAAGTACCAGCCAACTAAGAAAATCTAACAACGAAAAACAAATAGAAAACAGTAACATAATTAATTATTAATATCAAAAATATGCTACTTTTTTATGAAACAATAATTAAACATCATTACCAACATTTTATTGATATTTTCAGCTGTCATGCTTAGTCTCTTGTCACTCAAAATCATTTTCAATTTTGAAAAGCTTCTTTCAACTTCAAAACAGTTTCGGGTTGTTTCACTTTGAGTTGTTTACAACATGAGCACTCAACTAACAATGATGTGCAGAAATGTGAGTAATCGAAGTAATTTCTCTACGCAAAGTGCGAAATAACAGGTCACAATAAATAAATACTATATATTTATTTTATTGAGCATATCTTAATATATCATTCCATTTATTTAAGAAAACTACATAATTTTATACTGTATTGAGTAGTGATATATTCATTCGTTAACTCAGTTCGTTTTCTATGGAATAATCCTATAGAAAATGTGAATGAAATGGCATACTAATTTAAATGTCTCTTGCATGTTTAATTTATCATTAATATAATTATCTGTTACAAATATATTTCGCATGTAAAGGATGGATTACATAGGTTTTATAGTCGCTCATACCTCAATTACTAGTTTTATCTTTTAATTTCTAGTTAAAATAGCTTTTATAGTCAAAATAGCGCTTATTCTACAAGCACTATATAAAACTTTATTTTTATGGTCAAAATAGTGGTTATAGCATCAGAACTGGAAATCCTGGCTCTAATTATCACTGCACTAACACTACATTGCATTATATCTTATCCTTTGTTTCTAACATATGATATTATTAATTAACTATGTACTTGTTGATTATTAAATTCTTGCTTAATTACTATTTATTTTGAATAGCACCGGAAGAGTAGTTCTCAACAGGTAGGGTAACTTTCGAATTATCGATCAGTTCCCCATTTTCGGACACGTAAGAGAAAACAATAGAATATTAATTATTTGATTTTTAATTTGATTATTATTATATCGTTTTTTCTTACGTGTCCGAAAATGGAGAACTGACCGATAATTAGGAACGTACTCTAGCGAGGTAAGAAATGGGTATCTTCTTTTTTATCTTTCCGTTCATCTAACTTAGGGGAGGGTGGTCATCAATGGGACACCGGGAACAATGGGACATGCTGAATAACTTTTTTATTTGAGGGTAATTTTTAACAAAATCTTAGTGGTAAATTAAGCATACTTCAGTGCATTCACTCGCATTGCATTCAGCTGTTGGGGTGCAGTCAGCCCTGTGTAAAAGCGAAAACGTGTTTTAGGGGTGATAAAACTAAATATTTCGTACTTTGTTTCAATTGTTATAAATCTGTAAATTTAACATACAATGCTTACGGCATTTTTACATGATATTAAGTAATATGTAAAATATGATCATTTGAAAGGATTGCCTTTATACTTTTGTAGTTGAGCCGCTATACCCATATGTTTTCAAAATGGCGTCATGGTGATCATTGGGACAGAAAATTTGGTTAACAATGGGACAGTGCCTTATTGTCAACCAAACTGTCTAGTTACTCCATATGAATCAGTATATCTATTTTTTTGATACAATAACGTGAACTGTAGCTTCAGGGCTTCTTGTAGAAACAGAGCTTCCAGCTGAAGCGGGACTTTCGATCATGTTCAAGGGCTTTAGCAATCTGAGGTCATCACAAAGCACTGCATAGAGAACAAATTTCACTAATAAAAGAAAAAGACGCAGCATGATTGCAACGGATACACCAGAGAAAGAAGAGCTTTTTGCTGGTGCCACTAAGGATAAGGCCTTCGAAATCACTTCATAAAGCATCTGACGTAGATGGCCTGTGAACTATTGTTCTTGGTCTGGTATATAACTCTTAATCTAACTGATCCATTCGTCTGAAGAACTCAAATCTCCACCGAAAATGTTGAAAATGAAGATTTATGCACTTGTAGAATTTGAGGCGACTTCTAAAACGTATTCTGTAGGCCAAAAGCATGAAAAAGATATATACAAAATATTGATGTTAGGCGAAGATTCAAGTACAATGAGCTTAATTTTCTAAATGTTCCTGACATGGCTTCGGTGAAGTTAGAGGACATTAAACTGATTTTATATGAACTAACTAAGTGTGGGACAACATAAAGAGATAATTCGAACTTGAAATTTTACCAAAACCTCAACAATATACAAGTTTGATAAACTGTACCATCGTTCACTAGGGCATGTCCCATTGTTCACCAGCGCTGTTAAACAATGGGACAATTTTTTTTGTTTTTTATCTAATTTTTTTCTAGTCAACAGAATATGTGATAGCATTCGAGTTGGTTTCATTTTATGAAGGAATATCTATATTACACATGAATTTTTTAGTTTTCATATTAAACCCATAGTAAATGAAATATCAATCTTTCTGTGTTTTTTGTCCCATTGACGACCATCCTCCCCTACTCGTAACATAAAACAGTAATTTTCATTAATTCGCGGAAGTTTAATAAAATTAAATTTGAATACAACAATAATAAAATATGTTATAATTAAAGGAACAACAATAATGAGAGCTTTACAAAAGTACTAGTCTATCGTTGATAGCTTTCCAATATTAATCTAAAGAATTACAATTATTAATTCAGATTTAGCTACAATCTAAATAATCACCATATAATTAATTGTATTACGAAAAATATACATACTTAGAGTACAAAGTTTAAACGATCTGGAACAAGTAGAAATTGCTTAGATGTCATATTAAACCATCAATGACATAAGTTTGGCTGTCTACATCTTCGAAGTCCCTTGTTTATCTTTTCTTGGTACAGCCGCGATTGAAATTTAAAAATCACTTAATGATTAGCTGTAATTGTACCAATTACCAATTTATTCCAACATAAAGTTTTAGAACAGCTTTATCCTATGCGTGGATTAAGAAATTATTTTGATTATATGATTGAATTGGTGGCTGGTCAATTGATCCCCGGTCAAAAGATCCCCGGTCATTTGATCCCCGGTCATTTGATCCCCGGTCATTAGATCCCCGGTCATTAGATCCCCGGTCATTAGATCCCCGGTCATTTGATTCCATACCATTTGATCCCCGGTCATTTGGTCCCAAGTCATTTGATTCCTAGTCATTTTTTTGTTTGTTCATATATTTAACAAACAATATATATTACGAGCTTTATTTCTATATAAAAATTGGCATTTACTATTTAAATAATAAATAAAACCTGTGAAACAATTTGAGATCTACAATTTATATAATAAATTTTATATATAATGAAAAAAAAACATAATTCAAACAGCTATAGAACTTATTATTGCAACATATCAATTATTTTTATTTACAAATAGTTTACATTTACAACTAGTCAGAAAACATATTGCAGGTGATAGATAGGAAATATTAACCAGCTACTGATTGGTTCATTTGCAAGCTAAGTGAATACACCTAACTTTCAATTAAGCTGTTTTCTCCGTAACTATTACAAACATTATGATCATGTAGGTGGGTTAGATTGAAAATCATTTTATGGTAAATAGTATACTTACATTAATTAACCATAAAATAATTTTTGATCTATCCCACCTGCATGATGATAATAATTGTACATAATTGTTACTGCAAAAAGTCTTAACGTAAAACTACCGATAAAATTGTCAAAAGTTGCTCCTAAAATAGTTTCTATTCCAGGACAAATAATTACGAGAGATGCTCCTGATTTATTTCATTGGTCATGTGTGCTAGTTATAATAAGTGTGGGTATGCCTGTACATTTTATTTTACCTTTGAATATTTTTTGTTGTTGGAATGTAAATTTGAAAGCATATATTGTTACTTATTTGAATAAAAAAAATTAATTTCTTGTTAGCTGTTTTTACCCCTATTACTTAATAGTTTCTTTAAAAAACTTCATCGACTGTAAGGTGCACTTTTCAAAAATACGCTAAATAATTTATATATTCACATGTGACATATGAATAGTAGGTGTATAAACAAAAAATATAACTGGGAATCAAATGACCGGGGATCAAATGGTATGGGGATCATATGACCGGGGATCAAATGACCGGTAATCAAATGACCGGGGATATTTTGACCGGGGATCAATTGACCTAGACCCGATTGAATTGAATAATAAACAGATACTAAGTTTTAGCTATACAATTTTCTAATAATTTATTGGAAGCACATATAGTACATATATAGTACGCTTGGCACCACATCAATAATATTATTTAAATTGAAATATTGATAATCATTAATTATAATCATTAATTTATCATAAAGAAAAGTTGATATTGAAATTGAAGAATTGAATGAGGAATAATATCTAAAGGTTAACATATATCAAATTGTATTTTTATTAAAATACGGAAATTTTGAGATATCAAGTAAGAATACCTTAAATAATTATAATTCAATTGAAGGATTGTATTTACCATTAGTGTCATTTTGTCACCAATGTGAAGAGTATAGGTTCCAATACAGGCAAGGTATTGATACTATTGAATATGCAGGGTAAATACCCAATTACCATTACCAAATAAATAGAAAAAAGCCAAACTTATAGCCATGAAAAAAATTATTTGTGTAAATAACAATATTTATAATGAAAGTAAGACAATTTAAATAGTTTTATTGTAAAAGGCTAAAATATTTTTTTGATTTATACAGAAATTGAAGTGTAATATTAATTTATTATTTATTGTTATATTTTTATTAATCTGAAACACTGTTATATTGCATTAATACATCCCAAATATACAGATATATTTTTTCACGGGAGTATTGAAATAGAGTAATAGTTTAAGTTTTTATTCTATAACCTTGGCAAATCCTAACCAACGGACAGTATTTAATGACCTTGTAAGCTACGGAAACAAACCTACCTACCTACTATCTCTGCCATGATTTACTCTTTTCCTGTATCCTATAAATAAGTAGATAAACTATTTGAAACAACACACGCTTTCGTTTATAGTGATAAATATTTATGAATCACTAATGTAGATAATGAGAAATAATAAATGTGAATTATATCAACCATGACTAATTAATATGCATGCAGTATCCTATGTTCTTAGAATTCAATAGTATTGTATTTGTGTAATAAATAACAACCTTGCTAGTTATCTAAGTTTCTGCCATTTCCTGATACGTGAAACCAGAAGAAAACAATACATTTTAACTGTATTTTAACCGAAATTGTATATGAAATCAGAAGAACTCCCTGGTTAGTACACCGAAACAGAAAAAAGTGAATGCTGAATAAGTATCACTTTTCCGTTGTATAATGTAAATTAACAGTAAAGACATTATTCAATTAGTAGTGTTTTGACAATATGATTTTAAAATTATAGATACGAGAATATTGTAAACTGAGAGAATTAAAGAGTATTGAATCGTTTACACCAGCGGTATATAATATTTGAGTCTAAAAATGTTCAAAGTAAAGTCATTCACACGAGTTAATCATATTCCAGTTTACGTGATCATTTTTTTTTTGTAAAATAACTTATATTTAGAATCCATGTCGAAAACAATGAAAATAATTATTGGAACTGTTTAGAGAAAAGATTAATTTAAAATGGAAAAACGACCAGTTTCTATCGCTAGTTAAAAAAGATAGTAATAGTAATAGATAAAAAAATACACGTGCCGTAATATATACAAGGTCTGAGATAAACATTACATATGCCTATCAATTTGCAACCATTTTGAAAAGCTTCATATAAAATAATATACAATTGTACCTATAAGACAACCGAATTATACTATATTTATATTAATGAAATTACATTAATTCAATCAGCTTACACATTCAATAAAACATTATTATTTTAGTGTACATACTTGATCACAAGCAAGATGGTGTTAGACAACCATACACACAGATTGTTGTAAGCAGTCTAAAAACAGGCATTGTTGTGACAATCGGGTATTTAGTGAGCGTGACGTCACCAAAGCAACAATTTAACATCACATTAAGGCAAATTAATATCGCTAAAGATCAACAAATTCATTAGTATTCGTAGTATATGAAAGATGTAATGAATTTATTCAATAATTCAAACTGGTAAATCTCTTAATTGAAATTGTTATGTTTTCCCTATTGACGTCACGTACACAATACCTATTATTGTCAGTTCATTTTAAATAATGTGGTCCTAGGATATCTTCATAATACTTCATTATAAACAGGTAAATAGTCAGTTCTGCCTTAGACATCGTAAGAGTAGTTAGTGTAGTGTCTGTCAAGTCAATTCTTAGTTTGTTTTTTGTGTTAATGGTTGTAAATCTTATTGACATTCACAAGGATAAGTATTTTCTATGCAAGAAACACATATTTATTCAGCAGCCACATTTGTATTTATTTAATATAAGTTACCAAGGATCTTAATTATTTTTTTCTTCTGTATGCTCTTAGAGTAAATATTTTTACTTTGCTTTGTATGATTAGTTTATCTCTGTACTTTTCAACTGTTTGTATTGTATTGTTTTCATTTTTTTTGTGTTATTATTCTGATGTTTTTTTTCATTTGCGATTGTTAGAAGAATATTTACGATCCGGGAAATAATATCTGCGACTCTTTGGGGAGAATAGTTGCGACTCTTTGGGAGAATATTTGCGACTCTTTGAAGAGATTGTTTGAGACTCTTTGGGGAGAATATTTGCGACTCTTTGGGGAGAATATTTGCGACTCTTTGGGGAGAATATTTGCGACTCTTTGGGGAGATTGTTTGCGACTCTTTGGGGAGATTGTTTGCGACTCTTTGGGGAGAATATTTGCGACTCTTTGGGGAGAATATTTGCGACTCTTTGGGGAGAATATTTGCGACTCTTTGGGGAGAATATTTGCGACTCTTTGGGGAGAATATTTGCGACTCTTTGGGGAGAATATTTGCGACTCTTTGGGGAGAATATTTGCGACTCTTTAGGGAGAATATTTGCGACTCTTTGGGGAGAATATTTGCGACTCTTTGGGGAGATTGTTTGCGACTCTTTGGGGAGAATATTTGCGACTCTTTGGGGAGAATATTTGCGACTGTGTGGCTTAACAGGCTACATTTAGAAATACATCCTCTATATACAATTTACTATATTTTATATTACATAGGTGTGCTTACTATTCAAAATGCATCTAACCTTTTTTTCATAGCAAACTAGTTTACCGAACTAGTGTATAGCAGGTAACTCCTGGTTAGGTAGGTTTTTCCAGTGCAGCCAATAACTGGGCTGCTTAAGATCAGGTTCACTTTTTTCTTCAAAACTGCAAAATCTGAATGAATGCAGTCACTAAGTTATTTTATTAGAGTAATAATATTCTCAAGTAATTGCTACTTTGAAATTAGGGGGATAAAATTATCCACATAGATTAACCATAATAGCAGGTTGCATCTTTATTTAACTTTTTATTATCAGATAGTTCATAGACAGCCTAGTATCATTTTAGTGCATATAAAAGATTGCGGGACCACTTTTTCAAGTGTTATTACAGATTCTTCAGTGGTTCATCTATAACTAACTTAATTCTAGTCTAAACTCAATAAGGAATATGTTTTAATTCATTCTTTTTCTCTTAAATAAGTCTCCATTCTTCAAACATGCTATTTATTGATTATCTAAATTTAATTTTTGAATCTGTGATATAAAAAAATAATTGAGTAAATTCCTGATTGTTCATGAATAATTGAAAATAAAAAGATACATGGTATTCTTTGATCAAAATATTTTCTGTCCTGAAGCTGTCTGTCCCTTGTGTCGCAATATGTTAAAATTTGTATGTATAATGTTTGACATTTTTTGCCTTATAGAATACCTATCATTTTTTAAACGCTACATACAGTTTTAGAGGATAGCGCTATATATAGGGGTTATGCTCTTCAACTACGAGGTATTGTACTGTAATTTTAAGTGTCACATCTAACGTTACCCATCTGAGAACATCATATGAAATATTTTCTTAATAATTGATGAATCAAAAGAAATGCTTGCAATAGAAATAATTCCAATATATTTTATTTATTCTAAACTGATATCTTTTATACATGTATAGCTTATGGGTACTTAAATAAATCTCAGGATTTTGGGACTGGGGGCCAGGGTACGATTTCTATATGCTATTTCTTCATGGTTTCATCTTATAAATATTAATTACTGTCAATAATCTGAAGTTTCCTATTATTGTTTGAATATGGCATTATCTGATCAAAATTATTTTTAAATCTATTATTTTATGTTAAAAAGTTTCATGAGAATGTTTTCAGACTGAATACTTCTTTAGGGGAAAATCTAGTATTACTCCACTGCATAAAAAGTGTGAAAATACCATTTCCTTTATGTATTGCCGATAGCTAACGTGAGAACCTACTAGTAAAACTATTCATAAAATCCTATCTTCCAACTAGACTAGAGTCTAGTTGGAAGGTAGGACTATATGCTAACTTATACTAATTATATACCCATTATATACTAAACCTAATCTATATTAAATTAATTTATAGCATAATTAATTTGTTTTTTATAAAAATGAATTATTTGAAGTTAAATCAATGTTAAACTAACACTCGAAAGATCAGGAGATTACCTGAGCTATTAATTATGCTGAATTATTTTAAAATTGGTTAAATTCATCACCTAAATTCGTAGGTACCATATAATTATGTTTTCGTTTCGATGTTTACCAGATATGAATTTCTGCTCCATTTAAGAATAATTTATGATTTGTTTGACGAAAAAAAAGCAGATCTAGATTTCGACGTATCAAAGTTATTGAAGCATCTACATTCTACATCATATTTGTGCAATGGTCCGAATATTTTCTAGCCCATTAAATAGTTTTAGGTTTCTAATTAAATTTTCTATGGAACGGGCTCAATGAGTTCTTTTTCTCTTTAAAACAGAACATACATAAATAACTATTTAAATCTATTTAAACATACCATTGCAGCTAATGGTTTGATTTTATTCGACATTCATTTGAACCTGTTGTAGTAGATAAATATGAAAAAACTGATTAAACTTTACTAAGATCCTATATGGATCATCTAGGATTTATTTTGGGAAAATCTAACCGCAAATTACAGATTAAAAACTCTAGCAGCTGGAATATACGTTATACCAAATAAACTACTTATTTTCATAAGCATTCACGTAAATTAAATCTTACACTTTTTTACAGTTACCTTTTTCTCTCAATTTTCAATAAATAATTTATCTGCACTATAAGTCTTATACACTATAAAATTTAACTTTGAATTAATTTAAAAAGAACTAAGAATAATATTGGATTTGGCTTAATTTGTTTATAGTCCTATTTCAAATCATATACAATCCATTACTAGATTTTACCTCATTATTAAGTATTGTTATTCATTAACAGTAAAGACCCGTTATAATATATATAAATCATAGTTTCATCTTAATATTGTTTATTATTATACAATGTATAAGACTTTAAAACTACTCTAACAATAGTAGTCATCCATATTTATGCCATTATATTTTACCATAGCGGATGTTGCTGCATGCATTGTTTGGCTGACTTTCAAAGGGGAATTAAATGTACAGGACACCACTTTATGCAATGTCATGTCCCTATATTTCCGGTACTAGCGTCTCTTTAGGTTTTACCAACCACTGCGTACTGAATTGGTGAAAAAATTAGGGTTATTGAGTAGTTAGTAAAGCGATTAGTAATTTGATAAGTAGTGCTCATTCATAAGCATTGTAAGTGACTGGTGACAGGTGACTGTTCATGTAGCCACCTTCCTTTTTGCAGCTTCTTCGTGGTTCCTTGTATTTATTCTCCTTTTGACGTCATCTGTATAGGAAAAAAATGTATTAAAACCTATCAATTATATGGTACAATAACTGGTTTGAATGCAACTGCTAAACTACCAAAATTTCTTGTATTTATTTTAGATTTATTTTAATGAACTGTTTTTGAGTAAATTTTTATTAAATGTAATAGTAAACAAACTGACTTCCTGAACTATATGGTGAATGTTCAGTAATCAACACTTAATTAAACAATAAACACGTGTTCTCATTACTATTATCAATAAATAATGAATAATGCATTATATACAGCCTTATAAGAGTGATTGTGATAATCCCCTTTTCAGTGTATTTCCCCCAGTTCAAATCCCATTTCTAGCTAAAATGACGTATGTGAGATAGTGCTCCTTGTATATAATAATAACCGTATGATTGTTTTAGTAGAGTTTATGACACTAAGCTTCAGTGAACGACTGGCGGGAAACCCCAAAGTGTAGTTAGTCTGCGCAAGAGCGTGTCTGGTACAGAAGTAATGTCCTATTCTTTGTATCTAAAGCATTAGAGTTTCTGTCAGTACTTATGACTGAGTCATTAGCATTTGATGTGATATAGTCTGCCTGCTCATGATATACCGAGTCAGTTCAGAGCGTGAGAGGCTGAGTTGAAGGTGTGCAAAACAGTTGGTAGACAGTGAAGTGATTTGTTCTTTCTTTAGTTCATGCTTGATGTTGATTTAATTCTAGGTTTTCCTTAACTGTGCATGTTTCTTCCTACTATTGATACTTATGTTATTAATAAATAAAGGTTTGTGACAGTTTGCTTCAAAAATCATAGATTCAAAAAATACAATACAAGAAGATAATTAAACAGTATTGAATCGTTCTACACTAGCAGTTTATAATTATATATAGTATTCGATACCATTTAATTTGATTCTGTCTACGATTTTCTTGAGATTTATTATTTTAAAAGCATATTATCACAACCGTGGTGGTAAATAAAACGGTTGTGAATAAAATTCAATTAAAGTCATATGGAATTTACTTTCAATATAGATCAGATATCAAGATAAAATATAAACGAAGATGCTCCGAAATCCTTATATTTTTTATAGTCTACATTTTTAGGCTAAAATTTCCCTGCTACATTTTATTTATACTAAATTATGTGAAAAGTAACTAACCAAGTAGTGACACTTCAAATATTTATAAAAATAAGAGAAGTTGTCATTAATAGAAATAAGAAGATTGAATATCACTGACCTCAAATCAAAATGTGTCGTACTTTTATGTAGGTGCGACAGGTTTCTCTAAATTCCCATTTTTTGCTATTGATAAATTCGAAATAAAATGAAGCCATCTTATGTTTGTGTTAAATTCCATTAGCATGAATTAGTAATCTGTCCGAATATAGTTTTGTTGGATAAAATTGTATTATTTTGAATTATTTTTACTGCTAGACTTCTCCAGTGTCAATGTTCATAATATAGCTGAATAGTACGAGACTTTGTTTATACAGATTAAACCTTCTCAAAAACTTAAACCAAACTATTCTTTTTGTTTCTGCTACAATCCACATTATTTATGTTTCAGATTTCATTCATTCTTAGTTGAATATTTAGCTAATTGAAAATGTTAAAGTTTTTAATACCTATCGGAGCTTTGCTCCTGTTCAGTGTGAAGGATTCTACCTCTCAGTTCAGCACCTGCTTCGAAGATGTCAACCCTCAAACACAAAATTCAAATAAATTTGACTTCTCCGGTAAGAAACAATGATTGGATGTTGAAAATTATTATAAACTGTTTCATATGATTGTAAACAATATATAATTTCTTAGATAGATGAATTAAATATTTCGCTATACTATTCTATCGCTTAGGTACACAAGAGTACATAGCGTTGTATGTTAGGAAATGTGGGAGGGACAGAGAGCTATGGGTGTGCGGAATACAACGTTACTGGAACATTATTGGATCTGGTTTCATCATACCCTTCACATTTCAATATTTGTTTACAGGTCATTGATTTCATTATTATAAAATTAAATTCCAATAAGCTATTCAAAATGTTAAAATGTACTTGCAGTGTAATATTTATGTGGTTATTAATTATCTGAAAGTACCAATAGATAGTTTTCTTATGCAAAAAATCAGAGGTAGGAATTTAGTAAATAATATTAGGTTTACTCTTGTAATTACTGTTTAACCTTTAAACACGGCTGACAGTCTAAGTAAAGTTATGACCTGTTGAGACTAGCATGAATCTAAATTATTATTAGAAGGGTTTATTATCAATTCATAAAGATTCAGTCTGTGGTGCAGATAAAAGTAAATTAAATTTATTATTTGATGATATTTCACTCCCCAGGAATCGACAAAATGGCTATGCCTCTTCTTCGCAACTTGTCAGCTTTGTACACAGCTTCCCCCAACCTTCTGGTTTCTCCATTCAGCATCTGGAGTGTTCTTACCCTAGCACTGCTTGGTGCCAAGGGAAACACCAAGCTGGAGTTAGAAAGAGCACTCGGTCTACCTTCCTCAAAACTCCAAACTTTCAGAACTAAGACTGTTCTTGATTTCGTGTGAGTGATAATATATAAGTGAATTTTGTATAAAATATTAACCATTAATATTTACCATTAACCGGAAATTATAACGAAAAATTCATTTATGCTAAAATATGAGAAACAATGAATCTTATCATATTCTAAATTTTCTCAATGTGTATTGTGCAAACAAAAGCACCTATGCTAATTATTGTGTGTCCATGTTTCACTGACACAGTTATTTAATAATAAATATCGTTCTAATGTTGTAATGATTATCGCTAATTTTTTTACCACCATAATAGTGAGTGATGTATTCATTCATATTTTCCTCTAGCATTACTGGGAGCGGACTTGCAAATCCCGAGGGTCCAGAAATGCGGACAATGGACAGAGCTTATGTGGACCAATCTCTTTCACTCAGAGAGTGCGTAAGGAAAGTCATTTTCAAGATTGATGTCGTCAACTTCTCTGATGCAGGTGACTGATTAAATGGGGATAAACTACATAATATAAATTGTTCAAGTCTTAGTCTTGATTCAACTCTATGAAACTGTACAGCTAAATGTTCAGTTTAGCAGTGTATTAGCTATATAATAATATAGGCATCTCCTTTGCAGTTTCGATCCTTATACTTAATAGGATTACTAAATATTTTAACATTCATGTTTCAATAAATGGATCATCAGTCTAGTTACTCTAGTTGGACTCCTGAATTATGAAATACAAAATTTATCAATTATCCTAAATTATGGAAACTTTTTTTTATAGAATGAAAAGCTTACGGTTTTCTAGCACCGTGGGTACCCATTGATAATATCTGTATTATGATCACTATAGTGGTGTAAATGTGATATATATTTAACATATTGATAGTGCTATATATTTGTACCATCTTCTCTATCAGTAATATAAATAGAGGTACAAATGTGTACCACTTTGAAGTCAACGTGTAGAAGAATGCTTTTGAAGAAGACAATGTAGGAAATGACATCATATATAAATTAGTTTTTAGGAAAGAAGTCTAAAAGAAAAGAAAAAAACATTTTATATTATACGTACCTACAATTTTACTTAATATTTCTATTTTTGAATTTAATATGATTATTTCATAGGGCAAAAGGTATTCTTCTCCCTTATATTACATAAAACTGTGCTGTTGTATAAAAATGAGTATTTAACTTTTCCTACTTTATTTCATTTAGTTCATTGGCTATAGTTTATCGAATACAAAATTATTCATACCACGTCTACTCTCTTTTCGATTCGTACCACCTCTACTGTGGTATGAATTTTTTATTTTCTATTTGACTTGTAATACAATGAAATGTCCACTTCTTTAGGAGGATTAAATTCATTTCGTTCTTTATAGCTGTGAGTTTAATATTAAAGGTAACGCTTGTTAAAAACTTTATTTTCAGGAGTTCTATGTATATTTTCGATTAGATAGACTTGTAGGTTGTAGACTACTAGATTTCTTTTTGTTTCGAATCAGATTTTACACATTTCATCTTTGAAAATTGCAAAATTATCAATTTATTATATACTTTGATTAAATAGAACGAATCTAATTTGATTACATACCAATCTGTATTTCTTAATTTGATTTCACAGATGTATGCTTATTATTCCCAATAGTGTCACCTTTAATTTTCCCATCGGATATCTCTAATAAATATTGACCTGACCTCGTTTTCCAGTTACCACATCTGATCGCATTAACAGAGATGTAAGCCAAGCCACAGCAGGTGAAATCAAAGATCTCCTAAACCCTAGTCATGTGGTGAATGCAGTCTTCGTACTCGTCAACGCCATTTACTTCAAAGGGAGATGGGCCACGGAGTTTGACCCTCTTAATACTGTCGATTCCGTGAGTTCTTTTTTTTTGAAGTTTTGTATTCCCGTATTGAAATCTCAACCATGTATATCAAATTCCTGAAAAGTGAAAACCAAATTCAGCAAATTGTAACATTGTATAGCTATGTATATATACATATATCGTAGGCATAGTTGTAATTGCAGTTGATTTATTGTAGATTGTTCCTGTTTAATTATAGTCATACAAATTTTATTGAAGTTGTCTCTTTATGTTTCCAGACCTTCACAGCTACAAACATTGACGGCAGAGTAGAAGAAGTAAGAGTACCTACTATGGTCAGACAGGGAAATATGAACATTGGTAAGTAGCACAATAAATTTAGTTGTATTGTATTATGTATAAAATTAAATATTTGGTATAATATTCTGATAATGGGACTGGAAACCAATATTTATTATTGTCAACGAACCGATTACTTCATCTACTTTAAGACTAGTGAAGTTATTATTACGGCCTGTTTTGGTTAACTCAAGAGATTTAAATTAATGATTATATCCAGGGTAAAGTAACATATAGGGTATGGTAATCGGCTCATCGAATCTAGTTTGACGTGACCACTGGGTGACTGGAAATGGCGACTCTGACCACACTTTGAAACATGGGACAACCTACTTAGACTTAGTGGCTTCTAAATTTAATTATTTTCATATCAATTACTAACTAGGCATTGGTTAAATTGTATTTCCATTATTTTATTCTCTAATTGTTGTTCATAGTAACTACAGTTTAGCAGTTAACTAGCACTAGTTTAGACTCCTAGGTAGCATATGTTCAAGACCCTATTCTTTATAGATAAATAAACGAAATGAACAATAAAAACACACCTGAATTATATCAATATATTCAACTTTGAGGTTCAATCGCCATTTTCGCTTTTCTTTTACACAAAACCCTTATTAAATGACTATGATCTTCTCGATATTAACATACAAATACGAGGAATTATGAGTTGCTTGGTCACAAACAAGGAATGTGTTGCTTCTTTGATGGCGTCACATTTTTGCGTCGTCTACTAGTTACTATACCCGTTATGTTACAGTACCCCGATGATAGCTACTCAAAGTAATCCAGTTTAACAGTCATTTTAACTACATAAACTGCTACAAATTGTTCATAAGGTTCACACTCTAATAACTTTTTTCTTCTCGCTAGCTCGCTCTCAAGTGATGAATGCTGATGTCCTGGAGTTGCCCTACAAAGAGAGTACCATCTCAATGTACATCATCCTACCTGTCGATAAAGTGAGTTAGGCATTAACTAGATCTGTGAAAAAAAAATCATTTAAATTTTCATAAATTTTAACTTTAGTTTCAACTTTCAGAAATTTTAACTTTTATTTAAACTTTCAGAAATTTCAACTTTAATTTAAATTTTCAGAAATTTCAACTTTAATTTAAATTTTCAGAAATTTTTACTTTAATTTAAATTTTCATAAATTTCAACTTTAATTTAAACTTTCAGAAATTTAAACTTCCAGAAATTAGCCATAGCTATTTATCAAAGCTGATAAAGAATAAACTTGAAATTCATCTAACTGATTCATGTTGAAATTGCTTCACGATTTTCTTGCAATAATGATATGATACTGTTATTACATCTTCATTTGCCTTTCAGAATGTCAAAATTGAAGACACTCTAAGCAACCTGACTCCGTTCAGTTTCTCTGATGTTCGTAACGCAATGAAGGAATTGCCTGTGACTTTGAGGCTGCCTAAATTCGACTTGAAGAGCAAATTGGAGGCCGAATTGAAAGAGGTTAACCATCGGCTACTTATTATCAATAAACTTTATAATGAATTATATTGCACTTATTATATTGTGATCATATTATGTTCTTTCTAAATGCATGGTTTATTCAGTTATCTTTAATTGAATAACTATTATTGATTTTGGAAAAGAAGATATGTATTGGCTTGTACTTATAGATGTATTTTTGAACTTACTAAAAAAAATTTTTTATTCAATCTAGCGAAGAAAAAGTTAGAGTAATTTGAAAAAAATCCTGGTTTACTTCATATATAATTGCATCATTATTTATTCACTTTATTTGTTTAAATCAGTCGTATATTTGTTATGCGATTTATTAATACTAACTTGTTGTTTCCTTACAATTTCTTAATTACAGACCTTAAATATCATGGGTATTCGAGACATGTTCAGTAGGACAAACTCTGACTTCACGGACTTTAGCAGCGAAAAACTCGTTATGGACGCTATTGTACACGAGGTAAGAAATAGGTATTATATATTTCATGATAATATCATAAGAATTCTGTTACAGGGAATAGATATAATTACCCTCTATGTAGAACTAGTTCTCGCCCTGTTTTACATATTAGAAGTTATACCGCAGCAACCTCCGTTCAGCATACTTATTTGATCTTTTTTAATTGATTTTCTGATGCACAAGAAGTTTTTCTACATAATCTCCAATTTGCTTCCATCGGTTTGGTTGATTTTTTTTTACAGGCTCGAGTGAGAGTTGATGAAGAGGGAACAGTAGCAGCAGCTGCGACTTCCCTCACAGCCACAAGAATTAAGCCTCCCATGTTTGATGCTAACAGGAGCTTCATTTTCCTCATTTACGACAAGAACATTCGTGTGACTCTCTTCATGGGGATTGTTCGGGATCCAAGAAAATAAAACCTATAAAAGAAACAACAAAGGAATTTTGACTCTTCAAAGCATCTGTCTTATGTTTATTGTATTAGGTGTAGGGAATTCTAATTAATGACCTCTTTCCTTTTCTTTCTAGCTAATTTGTGTTTCTTCTCCAAATTAATACTCCCTTTTAATTATAACCTTGGCATTACTAATTATTATTTTTAGCTTCATCCAACTGTCATCGCCAAATGAATTCTTCTTGGAGGTTCATCAGAATATTTTACAAATGATTACCCATTTTTCTTTTTTATCAATCACTTTATTTCCCTTCTATGACGTCTAATAGGGTACCAGCATAGGAATCACCCAATTACATCCTTTCTTTCACTACTAATAGAAAACAGCCAATTATATGGATTAACCAATCCTAGCTTTCCTATTATAACAAATAGATATCAAACTGTAACTGCCTAAACCAAATATAAATCCATCTACCAATTATTGTAAAAACAGTGATAATACGCATATGGAATTAATAATATTCATTTACTGCTCACTATAACTCATTTTGAATTCATAGAACCTATAATCAGTTACACTAATATCTCTAATAGAACCCTTGATTGACTTAATATTTTATATGAAATCTCTTTCCTTGTTTTTCTTTTAGAGTATAATGTACACCTTCTCTTGAGTATTACTGTCCCCACTGACTTCTCTTACTATCGGTTTACCCTCACCTATCCTATCCGTAGGCTCGAGTCAGAGTTGACGAAGAGGGCACCGTGGCTGCCGCTGCGACAGCTGCCGTCGCGACCAGAAGTGGCAATTTCCGTTTCTTTTACAACGTTGACAGACCTTTCATGTTCCTTATCTACGACAAGAGGACGAATGTTACTCTCTTTGCTGGTATCATTAAGGATCCAAGAGTTTAAGGTAGCTCTTCATTTTCTAAATCTTTTATTTAAACTAATTTAAGACTAATGCATAACTTTCTAAAATCCACTATCTAAAATAGCCTGCTTGAGATCTATTTTTATAATCTAGTGTAGCTTTTGATTTTTAACTTGAAAGTGTAAAGAGTTTTATGAAAAGCCAAATTATTACTTCTGTTATTACTTCTTTTTCAATTTATATGAATCACTGTAGCTATTATTATTGTTATTAATAACCACGAATCAAAGAGCATTAGATAATAGTTAAACTATTTTAACACGTTGTGTGAGCAGCCTGTAATATGACTCCTCTGATCTTAAACTGACGAAATTTTGAAAAATGCTAAAAAGGAAGCAACACCAATCAGTTCAGTTACTCTTTAACTTTCATTATGAAATATAAATACTTCATTTAACAGTCAATTCCACGTAAATTAAAAATTTTCGAGCCTTTATATTATTTCTGTTACATTACAAGTGACCGAGCAACAGGTTGACAAACCTCACTCAGCGTGTTAGTAGAAATGTAGATTTTTATGCCTTATGTTTTCAGAGGTAATATGTTTCTTACATAAGATTCAACATTGTCACAAATAAATGAATAATGCACCTACTCTTTTAATTACTCTTGCTTAATTTAGTTTATTTTATTTAAATGTTGCCAATGTTAATTTGAAGCAAAGGTTTAATTAGGAAGGTCGATAAGAAGGCCAAATTAGTTTAAAATCAACTCTATTACTTTCTTAGTTAAATTCCTCTTCACCATTTAAAATCTTACGGTTTGGAAAAATTAAACCATTCCATTTAGAACCTGTAGTTAATAAGTTTATCTGATCACTTCAATATATTATATGATGAATAAGTTGTTTATGGTATATAAATATATTTATTTTCTACTCACCTTTATTGTTTCATATTAAATGGTCAGTAATAAAGTTTTTGTTTAATTTTCGTCTACATTAAATAGCAAAATGATTACTGGAAGAGTACAACTTTATTTGTCCATCAGAAATTGAAACGGGTTTCTTTCAATTTCCATAAATTTATAATAAAATATTTTGGTAATCTATCTTAGCTTACCCTAGTGAAATAAATTTTAAAATAATGTTCTAGTAACATTGATGGATTAAAATCATGCATGTTGGTAATTGACATATCGCAGATGTTGCTTTATAAAAATTCACCATTTTTACAATCTGTTACCACAACATAGATTATTCTAAATTTATAATACAGCTTCTTCATATTCTATAAATGCTTAGTGAATGCATATAGCTTAGATTTAAAGGTCAATTTTTTTATTTCTTTAATCAATGAGACTAATGTTATCATTTATATGCAACCCCATCAAATTTGATAGCATATTTTTAATTTTAAATGCATTTAAAGATTTTTATAATCAAAACTCTACAATACCTATTTTACCTCAGACTTGCTAATTTTCAGTCTGAAGAAAAAGAATGTACACCATTGGTTTTGATTGTCAACTAGGTATTAGGTATAATAAATCCATATAATATTTGTGTAAAAGAATAAAATTAGATGAACTTATTACAGAAACGTTTATATACTTCAGGAAACAATTAATATCGTAAACAAAGGCCGAAAACGCATTGTTTGCTTATAAAATTCAAATTTGAAATCAAAACTAAAAGTGTACAATCTTCTTCTTCAGCGTCATGTTAGTGATGAGTACAATGATAATTGTAGCACACTGAGTCTTAAAAATTTTAAAAGCTATTAATAAAATGTATATTGAACCTAACTTCTATGCGGTTTGCAGAATAGTGATCGTAGACCTTAGTTCTAAAATATTATGTAATTAACTCATATTTTTCCCGGACCCAGGAGTGGACCTTTAATAATACTAACGCTGTACAGGAGGATGGTCTTTCTCTTCACCAAAACTATACAATTAAGATAATACTTTCTCACATTTTTTAAAGTTGGTGTCTGTAAAATTACAGTTCAGAACACTGTGCTCTGGAGTATCAAGTATGTATTCCAAAAATCACTTAATATCTTGAAATTGTTGAAAATAGTTTTTTTTTCGAGTAGGCGAGGTAGCAAGTTTGATGTTCTGTAGGTAGATAAATTTGTGTCTTTAATTATTTTTTCAAGAATTATAGGAGATTAAAATGTATTGATTTATATAAAAATCTATCTTGCTGGTGAGTTTCTTGTCCACCCAGTAGTTCACATCTTGTTTAATCACCTCAAGATTCATTCAATTCACGATAGTAGGAAAATGGTTTATTTCTTTAAAGGTCCTCTTCAGGCTCCGGGAGAAAAATGAGTTTATAACATAATATTATAGAACTAAGCTCTAGGATTATCATTCTGCAAACCGCACACAATTCGGTTCAGCATATATTTTATAATTTGTTTTTAAAGTTTTTTAATAAGCTGTGAGCAACAATTGACCGAATCACTAATAATCTGATGCTCAAGAAGAAGATTGTACACTCTTTGTTTTGAAAACAAATTTGAATTTTATAAACAAACCATGCGTTTTCGGCTTTTATTTAAATTATTTTAGATATTAATTGCTTCCTAAAGTATATAAACGTTTCTATTATAAGTTCATTCAATTTTATACCTTTACACTAATATTAAATGGATTTATTAAACCTAATACCTAGTTGACAATCAAAACAAATGGTATACATTCATTTTCTTCAGGCTGAAAATTTCATAAAATAGTAAGTCGGAAGTAAAATAGGTTTTGTAGAGTTTTGATTATAAAAATCTTTAAAAGCATATAAAAATTAAAAATATGCTACCAATATCGATGCAGTTTGCAGCAAAATGATAAGAAACATTAGCATCGTTAAATAAGGCAATAAATATATTTGCTTGGAGGGGACCTTCAAAGTTTGCTCAGTAACCTAGGGACTGTTATAAAATCTCAAATAATCAACTTTTCGATATTTAGATTTTATAAAAAAATTCATTTGATATTTAAACATCCATTGGTAAACGCCAAAGAATAGTTATCTATTTAAAATTAAAGCAAAGATAAGAAACAAATATTTCTTAGGTTTTCTAATTATTTGTGCAAAAGCAAATTTCACCACCCATCAATAAAATCTTTATAACATTAACAAAAATGAATAAAACTTAATGAAAATTTAACTGAATGGAGAAGGCTTCAACAATAAAAAATGATACCAAAAAGATACAAGTTCCTTCAATCATTTTTGAAATATACTAACTAAAAGTTGTGTTCCGTTTTTTTCGAGACACCCTGTATATATGAATAAATGCTCATATTATGAGTATCTCGCCATTTCTCACCTTCTTTTTTCTATAATCGTATGTATTTATGTTGAAAAGTAAAAGTCATGGAAAAAACAGCTTCCAAATCGGTTTAAAAATAAAATGATTAATATTTCCACATGATCGATCGATTCCCAATTGAAAATAGGAGCAGGTTCGAGGCAGTGGTTAAGCCAATCGGGGTAGTCACCACGACAGCCAGGGAACAGCGTAAACCCAGCGTGGGAGCCAAACTGACCGCTTTGGGGACTAATTCTACTCCGGCGCAGCTGCACAGAACTACTCTGAGTACCTGCTCCTATATGCCTAGCGCGCTGCCTAACTGCAGATACGCGGCGCTTAGCAAAGACTGCTATTATAGTGATATATTTTACAGTCGTGGCTAAGGTTGGTCGAGGACTGGCCCACCTGGATCAGTCCCTCGGTTACTCGGGTTAAGCACCAATTCTCTGATTGCAAAGGATGTATTTTACAATAAACCCCTTACATTTCAATTATTCAATAATAGTGTTTTATAAGTCTTTGCTGGATCAAATTTCATATTTTGTTTGATTATACCACAATTCGAAGTAAAACGAGTGAAAGTAATTGCAGTCATTCAAACTTCACATTAGACTAGTAAATAATATTTTATAGTACAATTACTATTCATATCAGTAGCATAGTAAATAAATAGAGAAGTATGCTATGTTTCGAATTCATTGACTATAAACTTGATCGATTCTTGCCGTCAAATGAGTATGTACTCTCAAATATTATAAGTAGCTATTATTAGTTGAATATTTTAAAGTGAATAGAGTGTAAAACGTGATAGAAACCATTTGATATAAGTTAATTTCTATGAAAATGCATATTTAACTGAATAATAGCACATTTTTTATTTAAAAACAAATGGAAAATATTATGTGTGACGTCACTCATAATATTTTCGCGTGACCGGAAATTTCGCTGTAAAAAAATTTGCCGTAAATTTTTTTCGTATTCTTCATTCTCTTCAAGTAGCTTTTTAGTAGCTTTTCTGCATCCATGAGCATTTTCCCCGACGGTGATAGTTAATTTTGTTCACGAAGCCACTATCCTTTCTGACTGCTTCTTCCAGTCTTATTGACGTCAGCGATATGGACTTTTGTTTCGAAGCAGAAGTTGAACCCCTACTAAAATTAAATCAAAATAAAACTGAAATCAGACTGAAATCATATATAAATACTAAATAGTCTACTTTCTCTTCTTATCAGTATCCTTTTAACGGGGTTTGGAGAAGGACCCTAGCAATAATTTATTATTGTGGTGATCACTTTATCTGCGGCTCTTAAGACGAGAGTTAAAAATAAAATTTACGGTGAAAATTCCTTACGGCGAAATTTCCTAATCCCATATTTTCGGATGTTCCAATATTGTGATTGGTATACTTCTCTATTTATTTACTATGATCAGTAGTAACTATATGTATTGCTCTTTTAATAGGTAGTGTATATTATCATATAACCCGCAGTAGGTGATCGTACTTATTTTAGCCAGTTCACTTTTCAGGTAATAAATACCAGGCTACAGATTTTAATATAGTGCCTGGATCATACTTTAATTTTATGTTCTACTACCACCACCTTCTACTTCACTTAAATGGCGAATATAATATGTATATTATTTAAGTGCCCTCTTGTAAGTTTGTTCAGTCTTCTACTTTGAAGCTAGTAATAATTCATTGTCTTTTCTTCATAAAATTTAATTTTCACAGTTATAATTTGTTTCGCTGAAACAATATATTCAGTCTTTTAAATTAAAGACCGGAGCGGAGCAGCGCGGAGATCCATTAAAATGTTTTGTATTCGTATGCAGAGATTCTTGGCTGTTCCCACAGCGATTGTAGTGTGTACGTACCCTTAAACCGTAAATTTAATATTCTTATTCGCATAAGAGTTATTTGCCCTTCATGTAAAAAGTTGTCTCCAGGCCCCACTGTGAAAAGATGAATCTAGTAGGATCATTTATCCGTAAAAACTTGAAAAATTGCTCTCTGTATAAAGTTTTTTTTATTTCTTCTGAAATGATGATAACCTTGCAATAGCTCTGATCTTGAATATAACAAAACTGATTGAAAGATTTTCTTTCTATCTTGCATACGGTTTTGACGGCAAAAATTAAAATTTTAATTTTGAAAGAATATCTGTAGCTGATCAAGGTTTCAATGAAAAGTTACATTACAGCTTTCTCTACCACTTCCCAAATATTTAATATTGGAATAGATAATACATACCTTGCTGACATTCGGAACAAACTGGGTACCTATAATTCTTTCTTCGGACTAAAATTAGCATTACAATATCATGACTGATATTGTAATGTTAGATTTTTTGAAGCAGTTTTAAATATTGTTTATTAGATTTTTAAAAGTATTGCACCAGAATGATGAAATATTAGCCTCATTGATGAAAACTGTGACCTTTAGTCAACTGTCCTGAACTTTTTTCTTCTTTACCCATAGGGGTTCTATCCTGAAGCTGTCTGTGGTCAATGGAAGAAAAGGGCGTTGGCGTCCCTTGGGCCACGTCTTTAATTTTTACCAGTTTTATTAGTTTTGTTAATGCTACTTGCATTTTTAGGATTATGCTCTTAAACTAAGAGTTCTTATTTATTTTACGTTGGTTCGTAGGTTTCATTTATTCCCACATCTTCATTTTCCTCTTTCATCCGTGGTATAATGCTTCAAATTTCTTTACAGATAGTATAGTAACTAGTAGACGACGCAAAAATAGCACTTCACCAAAACAATACATTTTTTATTTGTGACAGAGCGGCTCATGTTTCCTCTTATTTGCATATTAATATAAAGAAGCTTAGTCATTTTATAAGAGTTTCGTGTTAAAAAAGCAAATGGTTTGTTTATTTCTTTTACTTACAAGAAATTAGGTCTTAAACATGTACTATCTAGGAGCCTAAACTAGTGCAGGTCAACTGCTAAATTCTAGTTCCTATGAATAACCATTAAAAGAATAATATGATGGAAATACACTTTAACCAATACCTAGTTAGTAAGTGATAGAATATTTGTTTAGAAGTGATTTAGGTACATAGTCCCAAGTTTTAAAGTGTGGTCAGTCTCAATTTACGGTCACGACGTGGTCACGTCAAATTAGATTAGATGAACTGAGTGGTGAGTGGCATAGGAAGGTTTTAGTTTTATGTTAAAATTTGCACCTGTATAGAAAAACTCTAATAGCGATGTGCTCTAAATACTCTATTGCCTTTGAATCCTATCATTTCTTCAGTTGTCGTCACTTCATTTTCTTTTGTAACTCTTCCTTAAATTTAAATTTATGATCCTATCAATTATTAATGAAAAATATAATAGCAAGAAATGGCTAGTAGTTTAGTTTTTTAGGATTTATGGATCTTTCCCATTTGACAACCCCCACCAGATTTAATTTAAATTATAAATTTATGTATTTTTGTCCATAGAATCCGAAAATCAAAACCGTTTTTTTGTAGAAACTTTTATTATTTCTGAGATATGAGGGTTTAAAGTATGCAGTACAACAAACTAGCGGATACAACAAACTACATTACGTTTTCATGTAAAAAATCTATATTGTTTAAGTAATTTCAATTAAAACTGTTTTTTAAGTTCTCAATCCTTCAGTAATACATAGGAAATAAATAACTTTAAACCCTCATGTCTCAAAAAATATTAATTTCTTCAAAAAAACTGTTGATTTTCGGATTCTATGGACAAAAATACATAAAAAAATAATTTGAATTAAATCTGGTGGGGGTTGTCAAATGGGAAAGATCCGGATTTATAGCTCTGACAGGTAAATATTTCTATGGTTCATTTCATTTTAGTCCTTTCCACGGTTTTGTATTGAGTAGTCCTTCTTTAGCGCTTCCATAGATACAGGCTCTACTAATTTACAGTAGCTATACTCTTCCTGCATGAATTCATCCACAGGTATTCTATACTAATGTTGTCTAGAAGAATAAAAGAAATGAAATATATTTTAAAGTTAATGTTTATATTTTCTTTAAAGCTTTGTTTGTAGTGAAAAATGTTTACTCTGCAATTAAGTAATTCAGATTTCCATCCCAATTTTAATAACAAACTACTTTTAAGTCCTATTCCTATCTTCGTTGCACTTGAACAGAATAAAATTGAATAAGATAGTTTTTCTTTACTGTGAACAATAGCTTTTTAGAAATCTGTAAATTAGAAGTTTAGGTTTACATATGAAGTTATTGTAGTTGCTGGATTTCCTTATTCAATGTTCATATTATGTATTTATGTTGCGCTAAAATTTGGTCAACAGGTTCTCAAATATAGATAATTTTAGTTCTTGAAGGAAATAAGTTGACGACAAGTTATTTCAAACAAAGTATTTAAAGAAACTTTTCAGATTTCAATTTTTGTTTTGAATATTTAGCTACCTAATTGAAAATGTTAAAGTTCTTGATAGCTGGAGTTTTTCTCCTGCTTACTGTGGATGATTCTACCAGTCGTCGGTTCAGCTGTTTGGAGGAGGAAGTAGACCCAGCACTTTTATCTAAAGAGTACGACTTCTCCGGTAAGAAATTAAAAATATGTGTTTGACATAATTAAGATTGTTAACTAATAATTTTATAATTCATAATTGCTAATTTCCAAGTAAAATGTAAAGAGTAAATTATTAAACTATTTGTATTTCTTGGTCGGTAATTTAAAAACTTGAAATTATAGCTCCCATTTTCGTTTAAGGCATCAGGAGTCTAAAACCTGATGTTGTATAGCAACATTTTTTTATATCTCGTGATACTAATGTAACTAATTAAATTCATTAAATTTTTTCATCCTTCAGGTATCGACAAAATGGTTGGACCACTTCTGGGCAACCTCACGAAGGACTATTATTCATCTACCCCCAACCTCATGCTTTCTCCATTCAGCATCTGGAGTGTTTTGACACTAGCTCTGCTGGGTGCCGAAGGAAACACAAAGCTGCAGTTGGAACAACTACTAGGTCACCCATCCTCAAAAATAAGAGCATACAAGGCTAAAACTGCTCTCGATTTCCTGTAAGAGATTACACCTTGTCAATCTAAATTGCTAGGAATTATACATAAGTATATATTGATTAAATACTGGGTACTCCATACATAGTTGTTCAAAATTTATAAATTTTTGAAATCTGAATGTAAAGTTATGTCTAGTTCTAATTCTAGCTATTTTTGAAAATTGTTCCGAACGTCTTGAGGATATTGATAGTATATATATTTTCTCTTTCCAACCACCACAACCATCATAATGGATGATCTCTGTTACTAATTAACATTTTCTTCTAGCGTTACTGGAAGCGGGCTGACAAATCCCAATGGTTTGGTAATTCGGACAATGAACAAAGCTTATATGGACCGTTCCCTCTCGCTCAGAGATTGCTTAAGGAAAGACCTTTTCAAGATTGAAGTCGTCGATTTCTCTAAAGCAGGTGAGTGAACGAAAGATGTAACTATAACTACAGAAGTCTTAATAAATTTTCGGTATTTAGCATTGGAGTATAAAACTAATCTGAACTGCTAAATATTAAATTATGAAACTTAAATTCATTGGAAGACTGTTAACTGTTCGGTTCGATAGTTTCGTAGAATTTATTAATCAAAGTAATATATAATTTTATCAATTTAACTCTTTCACACCATGATTTTTTTTGTTGTTTCACTCTGTGTTTGGTTAATTCTTGCAACTCCTCGAACTGATAGATACTTATTTTGGTTGAATGAACTGGTTAAATTGAAAGCTTTTCAATTTTTCTAAGAGCTAGACCAGGGGTGGGTAAATATTGTGTTTTTCAGTGCCGAAAGATGGAATCTCTGTGCATCTACCATTTACTTTTCGTTTTTTAATGCAGGGAACCCCGAGTAATTGTAATGAGGTGATAGATTTTATTGAATTACGTAGTAAGTACAATGGTAACATATTTTGTACACAAATATTGGTAGTAGTTTTGCATTAAAAGGAAATAATAAAGGAAAATTTCAATGTGGAAATAATTCAACGATACAAATGAATTCTTGCATAGCTACAATAAGTAGCTAGGGTCAAGCAGGTAAATTGCGGCCCACTGACTAACTGCGGCGTCTAACAACAGAAAAGACGTAGCTTCAAAATACTCGGTAAGACAAAGTTATAAATTATAGAATACACTGCGCTTATTATGGTAGCTATGCAAGATTTTAATGTAATTTCGGTTCAGAATGTTTTAGACTCTTGAGGGCTGCAATGAAAAATTAATGGGCCGCAATTTACATGCGCCATGTGTCAAGAATGCCCATATAACCCCCTTATGCCGAGCATGCGTTACTACCTTCATTTTATTAATGAAATCTAATACTATACTAATATATGTGTATCAGGGGGCCGTGTCTCCCCCTACAAAAGAAAAGTAATATTCAAAAAAAGGAATGACTATAAAAAAAATTAAAATTTAAAGTGTAACTGTACAGTGTACATATAGGCATTGCATTGGTTAAACTATTCAAGAAAAATTTAGACACTACTAAGATAAGATGTTTAAGAACATTTAATATAGATACATAATTTAAACTTCTAAATTTTCGATATTTACTTGTATGTAGAATGACTACCTTACCTTAACAATGGTCTGTGCCTTAACTTTGCAGTTACCACATCTGAGCACATTAACAGAGATGTCAGTCAGGCAACAGCAGGTGAAATTAGGGATCTCGTAACTCCTAGCTTTTTGGCACGTTCTGTCTTCGTACTCGTCAACGCTATATACTTCAAAGGAAAATGGGAAACTGAGTTTGACCCTAGAGATACCATTTATGCTGTAAGTTGCCATTTCAATTCTTAGCACAGAATCTGCATATTACAGAAAATGACAAGTTTGAAAGTAGAGTTGATTTATTGACCTAACGTTTAAATGAAATTTCTATACACCGAATCCAGTAGATTGCTAAAACAATATTTTAATTTTTATACATTCGTACGTAGAGTTGTTATTTGTTTGTCATGTTGTGTTCTCAAAATTAGTTTTCTTTATAACCAGGCGTTCTCTGCTGTTGACGATGATCTCGGAGTTAAACACGTGGAAGTACCTACCATGGTTAGGCGCGGATATATGAAGATTGGCAAGTACTCAAACCTCTTATTTCGTGAATATTATATTAATTAGATAATGAAACTTTGAATACTGAAAAATAAATTATTTTTCTCTTACCTTAAGTGATGCAATTGCAGCCCGTTTAGGTTGAAGAGTAAATTTATTTGATGAATTATCAGAACTTGAAGATTAAAGTTGAAATGTCTCATTAATTAAAACATAGAAATTAATTTTTAACTGTAGAAATTAAGTAAAATAATCCGGGCATTACACTGGTAAAAACCTAGGTTTTAAAATGCTCTTTAGTCTGTAGTGTAACAAAAATTACGTTGATGATGAATTCTAGAGCATTCATCATCAATTTAGAGCGATTTAATTTCCTTCGGCTATCTTTAGCAATATTTCACCTAATGAACCTTTCAAGTTTATTGAACTATTGGTAAATTACCCTAAATAAGGTAATGCAAATGTTGTAATTAAGGTAAAGGAGTAAGTTCTTTTTCAATTAGCAGTTTCTAACTTTCCAAACTCTTCTTAAACTACTTTTGAATTATAGATACTTTGTATGATTATAAACCGTATTCTCAATGGTATTTTTCTTCTTCTATTCAAAGAAACCTGCTAGGAAAATTAAGATCTATGTGACTAACGTCTACAGAAACTAACCAAAAATTTAATCTCGTCTAACCTCTTTCTGCTAACAGCTTTCTCAAAGAAGATGCATGCTGATGTCCTAGAGTTGCCTTACAAGGATGATTCAGTCTCTATGTACATTATTCTTCCTGCCAAAGTAAGTTAGGCACCAACAACATCAGTGTCTATATCGTACTGAAATTTTAGTTTATAGAAATATCTCTTCACTTTCTTTCTTATATTATATATTTCACCATCTTCAATTACATTAGTATTGAGTTATTTTAGTGACTAGTTATATAAATTTTGAAAGTTCTAAGGACTTTTTCATATTAGTCTTCCCATCTAAGAAAGGACTATAATTTGTGTTTACAACTTCCTAATAGCAGTTAGATTCACATTGTTCAAATTATATTTCGTTTTCAGAATGGAGACATCACTAGAACTGTCCGCAGCTTTACAGAGTCTAGTTTCTCTGCTGTTCGTAATGCTATGAGGGAGAGGCCTGTGACTTTGGAACTACCTAAATTCGACATCAAGAATGATTTGGGGACAAATTTGGAAGAGGTAGGCTGTAGATGGAGAAAACTGTACATAACAATTTTGGTCATATCCTTCAGTTCATTCTAAGCGGTAAAAAATAAGGTTCATAATCTTGTGAAAATTCAATTTGATAACCTTTAACGGTAAATTAAGGGGACGGTTCCCGCTATTTTTCACTTTTTCCTAATTTTTTTCTTTAGTTATCCTGCAAATATACCAAAGAACTCATGGAAAATTCCATTCTTATACGTTGAGTAGAACATTGTCTAACTCCCCAATGTCGTTTGTTGTTTTTGTGTTCTTTCTGTGTTTTATAAGCCTGAAATATATATAATTCTGTGGTTGACTCCCGAATCGACCTGATGAGTCCTCTGGCTGGGACGAAAAGCATATGTTTTTGAGAAACCTATTTTTTTTTAAATTTTAAACATTTATTAAAAAATATTTTTCTTCCTCGATTATCTCGGTAACTTTTTTCTCAAATTCTCACGTTCAAAAGTATAGAACTGCTTGGGGGTTGGTACTACAGAAAAATGTATAGGAGCTAATATGTTCAGACCGAAATTCCTAAGGTCGTCCAGTAGCCCTTTACCTATAACTTCTTCTATAAACTTGTTTTTTTTATAAAACAAAAAAAATAAGAATTTTTTTTAAATTCAAATAAAAAAAATTTCAGATCGAAATTCAAACAAAAAGCTACTAGACGACCTTAGGATAGTAGTAGAGAACATATTAGCTTCTATAAATTTTTCTGTATGACCAGCCCCCATAGAGTTCATAGGCTTTCCCTGGGGGGGGGGGGGCCCAAAATGAAAGAATTTCAAAAGATAGCACAAGATTTTTTTCACTTTACACCTTATGTCAAAATCTCAGCTCAATCGGACGAGTATTATTGGTAGATCTAAAACGCGGGAACAGTCCCCTTAAGCCAAATCCAATAATTTTTCAAAAATTAATGGAATTACCTAATATCCATTATGCAGCTTTTTTAAGTTTGCACTTTATATGCATAGAGTCAAACAGGAGAACTAGTGTTATTTCTTATTCATATTCTTTGTTTTTAGTCATATTAAGAAATATATACACTCCATGATTAATTTATTCGATACTTAAATATTGCAGACCTTAAAATTGATGGGCGTGAAAGACATGTTCGATGGCGCTAAATCAGATTTCAGCGACTTTAGCACCGATAAAATCTTTATGAACACCATTGTTCACCAGGTAAGAATCAATTATATTTTATGTATAGGTAATATATAACTTTTCCTTCCAAATGCATTGTGCTAAAGACTAGTTAATATCTTTATAAATTACCCATCTATATAACTAAAGCTGTGAATTTAATTAGTTTTAATACTTTGGCTAGAATATTCTTTCAAAAGACGTTTACACTTACCCTGGTTATAAAGTTGTACGGTTTTATATTCATATCTGGGTTTAACAAGTTTCGATCGTTGAACTTTTCTTATATAAGTGATGTTTTACTAAAGTATCCTTAGTTTAGCGCACTACTTCACTAGTTTTTAATATTTTCCCAATTTGGTTTTCTAATGTCAAAGGAGCATACTAGTCTCTTTTTTTATCTGTTGGGTCCATTTCGCAGGCTAGAGTAAGTATTGATGAAGCGGGTTCGGTTGCATCTGCAGCAACGATACTTGGCGGCAACAGAATTCTCCATTCCCCTATTCTTTACCAAGTTGACAGACCCTTCATGTTCCTCATCTACAACAAGAGAAATGGCGTCACGCTCTTTGCTGGTATCGTCAAGGATCCAACTAAGTAAATCGTTTAAAATTCATTTTCTGAAATAGTGTGAGTTTCTATTTTTTAAATATTGAGTATCTCTTGGTTTTTCTACTAAAGATGTGAAGTTTATAGAATAAATTGTTCCTTTTGATTTGATTAGTTTTAATCCATACCAACCATATGGTAGCTACTACAACTGTTATTTACCACCGATCAAAATTGCCAAAGTCATAGAATTTTAATGGAGACTCTGTTCATCTTTGTTTAGATAACATTATGCAAACGTAATATGATATTGTCGTCTGAAATGTAAAAATAACTTGAATTTTCAGTTTTCTTGTAAAATGTAGTGTACGTGAAGAATAACTTTCTAATGATTTATATAGAAGAAAGTGTGAAAAAAAATATTCACGTTCGTCTATTTGGAGGCCAAGTTTACATACTTAAATTTCCTTGTTCTTAACAAACTTTCAGAATGAATTTGTATGCATATTATTTGTATTGATGGAAGTATCAACATATGCCAGAAATTATTCAATATAGTATCAACATTATACAGGGTGTCCGACACTTATGTTGCCAAACTTAAACATAAGTTTGCATTCGTCGAAATAAACGCTTTCTATTCCATGAAGGTATGGTCTAAAATGTTCAGTTAGAGAGTTACAAGGTTAGGAAAGTAGTATCTACAATTTATTATTATTAGTTAACGTCATTTTTCAAATGTTGCGATAAGAAACAAATCATTTCTAACGGTAATTATTGGGAGCACAAGAAACTTAATCTTAAATTAGGTAACATGTTTGCGAAATGTGTTCAAACTGCCTCATATTTGTTGCAATGCAGCCGTTCAAACGTTTGTCCAATGATTGGCGGACGCGAGCAAAAACACCATGAGTTTAATGAATCCTTGCGGGAAAAACGTTTGAACGCTTGCATCGCAACAAATGGGCGGAAAATTGAACACATTCTGTAAACATGTAACCTAATTTAAGAATAGTTTTCTTGTGCTCCTAATAATTACTGAAGTGAAGAGCTGTGCCAGCGGGGAGACTCGGTCACCCTGGCAGATCCAATCATGCTGGAGAGGTCTTCACGGAGGAGCCAGACAAATAGCCCATGCGGACGGACCCTAGATAACTGACCTGGAATCATCTCGCCATGAGGTAACCTTGCCAAATATCCCTGCAGAATAAAGGTATTCTCAACAAATATGGAAAGTACAACCAAGACCACTGCCCCCAGTCCCGGGCAGCCCCTCCAGTCGTCGCTGAGTGGGGGGCAAGGGGGTGCTAAGAATTTCCCGGTCCAACCAAGTGACACCCCGGCAATAACCGACACTGTACCTGTCACCGTCTATGGATTATCCCAACAACCATGTGGCTCGGGAGAACCCCAATCTTCCACCCCTTCCCAAGCACCAAAACCCGGTGCAAATACTCAGAAAGTGAGTAGACAAAGTAGCAGTAACTCTGCTAGACCAAGAGAAACTACCACTGAAACAGACTTTGGTAAGATCTTCAGACCTAGAAATTTTACCAGATTTTTCACTATCAATTCTACTGGAGAGTCTAACCTGACCAAACTAAATATATTTAAAGTTGACAAAGAAATAACAAAGAAGATAGGAAAGTATGAGAAATTATCTGAAGACTACCACAGCAATTCCTTGACTATTCAAGTCAAAACTGAAACAAGGATATGAATTGCTGAAAATGACCACTCTACTAACCGAATCGATCACAGTAACACCTCAATACCACAACCAATCTCAAGGGGTTGTTACCTGTGCGATATTGAGGGGGGTGCACGGAAAATCGCCAGGCGGAAAACTCCCGAAGCGGAAAACTGATAGGCGGAAAACTGCCAGGCGAAAAACTAAGTCACTTATTGGCAATTTAATCAGTTTAGTCAATGAAATTTTTGTTTTATAAAAAAGACGTTCGCCTTTCGTTAAGGAGTTATAGGAATATTCATTTTTACAAAATAAAAATAATAGTTAAATGTACACAAATTGATTAGAAAAATATTCAAAATACATTAGATAAATATTACATAAATTAATCAATTACAATATAGAAATTGAAAATATAACCTTTCTAAGAAAATACTAAGAGAAGAAGCAAAGGAATAATTTATCAGTTCATAACGGGTTTAGTGTCTAATTATTTCGTTTTGTGTTTATAATTTGAGGATTGAACAAGTCTTCAACCCTGCAAACCATTCCCTATTGCATACACATATATTTACCCTGTGGTTTAATGGTTTTAATGTGGCAAAGGAGTATGAATAAGTGTTATCCACATTGATCCATTCTTACCATGACAAAAAAAAAAAACATAATTAACATGTGGTTATGCCATTTTAAAACCATATCATATAAAAACGTATCAAAATGAGATTGTATACACCACATCATATCCACATGTAAATTACCATACTTATAACAGGTGTTTACCAAGTGTTATTTACCACATTCATAGCAACATGTTAAATACCATACTTATAACATGTGGTAACCACATATAGTTTACTATATTACCACGTAAAACAACATGTAATAAATATGGCATTCATTTCCAAAAATATGCATGGTACACACATGATTTAAATGTGTAAGTGCCACATGGCATGCACATGAAATTGTTTGTAGGGAAGCCTAATATTCACTTGTACTCACAATAAAAAACTTTGATCGATGTTAGTAAAATATTTAGAATTTGCAACCCAACATCAATGATTATTGAACTGCTGTATAACCTACCTAATTCTCTGACAATTTTACTCGATCGAATTGATTGCATATTAATTAATTATACTTTTTACATATAAATGAAAATTGTTAAAATGATTGGGTTGTGTTAATGACATGGAGAGTAAAAATGTAAATGTAGTAACTATTTAACATACATATAAGTTGATTTAACATTCACTTAATTTATTGTATAATTTAAAATTATATTATTGTGAGAATATCTAATTATCTAGTATTCACAAATCAGTACACAGAGTTTAATGTTTGCTTTGGAACCAAAGGCTATATTGCTGACGTCAATAGGAAATTAAAAACAAGAGACTAGAAACGTAACTGAACATGTTTTTAAAATTTATGTAACTTTGAAAATAAGTTAAAAATAGTAATTACAAAATCTTTATGTGTACTGAAGTTTGGCTTACTTAGTGTTTAATAAAGTAGATTTGTTGAAATATTATTTTTCTTTGAATATTATTTAAGTATTCCAATATTTATGTAGTTATTACTGTAAAAATGAATGTCCCCTTAACCTGTTAAAGAGCAACTAACGCCGTCTTTAATAAATTAAAATGTGTTAATAACTAAAGAATATTTCAGAAAGTCAAAAAATATTCATGTATTGCCAATAAGTGACTGGCAGTTTTCCGGCTGGAAATTTTCCGCCTGGCAGTTTTCCGGACACCATTGAGGGGATATACGGATGAGGAGATAGCTGAAGGATTATCGGAAGAAGGAGTAACTAATTTTAGAAGAATCGTGAGAAATGCTAAATCTAACAACCCCCGCTAACTTTGACATTTAATGTGTCTAACCCACAGGACAGGATCACAATAAAGACAGGACTTATTGAAAGGGAAAGACCCTATATACCATTACAAAGAAGATGCTTCCGCTGTCACAGATATGGTCACTCAGGGGCCAAATGTAGAAGACTTCTTGCTGTGTGCATTCGTTGTGGAGGAGATGTTTAAGGTGATCTTGATCCTGATACGTGTCAGCTAACAACTAACTGTGTACACTGTAGGGAACCACATAGTGTTACTTCAAAGACTTGTCCTAAATACCTATTTGAGAAGGAAGTTCTAGCTCTAAAAACTAAGGAACACTTAACCTTTGCAGAAGCAAGAGCCAGAATCAATCTGAATATAGACACTAATGCTAAATCATATGCAACAGTAACCTGAAAGGCACCAACCAAATAAGCACAAACCTCTCACACTGAAACGTTAAATAACAACAAGACCACCACTTTCAATCGGAACCTCCCAGAGAGTACCACAAAATCAACTAAAAGACCTTCAAATCGCGAAGGATCCTCATCCTCTGAACATTCACTGAACATTATATATAGTCGGCCAACGCCGCAAACAATCAAAACAAGATACAACCCTCTATGTAGTTAGGGATGACTCGGAACCCATGGAAAATGTTAAACCTCCACCCGACCCAATGAAGTCATATAAAATTGAAAATAACCTTTTAAACACAATTCGAAAAACAAATAAAGAAAAAGACTGTTTTCCATATACTAAGATTCCACTACCTAAGAAAAAATCGGTACTTTTCACTGTTTACATTTATGTAACAATGTACAGAATATTGCAGTGGAATTTTCAAGGCTATCATCCAAAGTATGAAGATCTCAAATTGTTACTAAATACTTACCATCCATCCACTGTACTGCTACAAGAATCCATACTTAATGGTGGGTACTCAATTCGCCTACCTACAGGATATTGTATATACACGGATTTTAATAATCCACTACCGGGAAATGGATTGGTAACCCTGATGAGAAAAGATATTCCACATAGAAAACTAGATATTCAAACCAACCTTCAAGCTACTGCTTTCAGGGTATGTCTCTCAAGGCAGTATACAATCTGCAATATTTATATTTCTCCAAACACAGCAGTGCAATTGAATGTCATCGTCAATCTAATAGATCAGCTCCCAACCCCTATAATTATATGTGGTGACTTTAATTGCCGCAGTGAATTATGGGACCCACTATGCACACAGCAATGTGCTCGATCACGAATCATTGAAAATGTCCTATTAACCTCTACTCTATCAGTGATGAATACTGGTAATGCAACTCATTTTCATGTTCAAACTGGAACACACTCTGCTATAAATTTATCTCTGTGCTCAGCTGATATCTTGTTGCATTTCCACTGGTCCACTCTTTGTGATCTCTACGGTAGTGACCACTACCCTATTATGATAGAGGAATCTGACGGTGAGATCCATGTGAATGACGGCAAATTCATGGAACATAAAGCAGATTGGACAACTTTTCGAAAGGAAACCTATATTGCCTAATATGAGAATTTAGTGCCATGCTTTGATGTAAATGAATTGTTGGACATCTTCAATCAACATATCATTAACGCAGCCACAATCTGCATACCAACATCATCATCATGGAATAGAAGACCGAAGAAAGTCCCCTGGTGGACTAGTGAGTGCTCAGATGTCAACAAAGCCCGTAAACAAGCCCTAAGACGCTACCAACGCAGCCTCCTTCTGTCTGACAGAATTGCGTACTGCAGAGCACGAGCCATAGCAAAGAGAGTGAAACACGAAGCTCGTAGAGATTCTTGGAGAAAGTATATATCCAGTCTCAACGTATACACCTCCATGACTAAAATCTGGAAGAGAGTTGGAAAAATAAGAGGAATCTACCAAAACAATAAATCGCCTTATCTCATTAAAGACAATAGACATATTACAGAACCATTACAGGTGGCAGAAGTCATGGCTTCTCACTATGAAAAGATCAGCATTAATAACTCCTACAGTAACCAATTCCAAAACATAAAGCAAGCGCAAGAACATGATTTGAGATTCCATACCAGACATACCTATCCCTACAACTGCCCAATCTCAATATTGGAACTACAATGCATGCTATCTCTCTGTAATAACACATCTACAGGAGAGGACAGAATCAGCTACAAAATGATCAGTAATCTTCATGAAACTTGTCAACACTTTTCTCCTAACAATAATGAACAAAATCTTTGAAACAGGAACAATTCCATCTGTGTGAAAAAACAGTATAGTTCTTTCTTTTGCAAAACCTGGTAAACCATCAACAACGGAAGAGAGCTACAAACCCATATCCCTCATCAGCTACGTGGGAAAGATAATGGAAAAAATAATCAACTATAAGTTAACAGCATTTCTTGAAAATAAAAAAACAATTTCCAGATCATCAATATGGATTCAGAAGAATGCACAGCACAATAGATGCCCTTAATAGACTAACCACAGATATCACCACTGCATTTGAACGACGAGAACAAGTTCTATGCGTCTCCTTTGACTTAAGGAAAGCCTATGACACCACCTGGCTTTTTGGTATCTTGAGGGTTCTTTATGACATAGGTCTCAGAGGCAACCTTCTAACATACATTAAAGACTTTCTTTCAAATAGAACTTTCAAAACCAAGATTACCTCATCTTTCTCAAACCAACATACATTTGAAAAAGGACTACCACAAGGAGGTGTACTTAGCTGTATCCTCTTTTCTATTGCCATTAATGGTATACTGGATTGTGTCCCACATGGTATCAGTGCATCTCTATATGTAGATGATTTACTGATATACTGCATTGGGACGTATATCGCTAGCATGGAAAGAAGATTACAGACAGCAATCAACAAGATCAGTACTTGGGCAGACTCTCATGGCTTCAGTTTTTCAGCTCCAAAAACCAATTGCATCCATTTTCACAAAAAAAGGAAAAGTCAACCACCGCTTAAACTAACTCTAAACCAAACCATCATAGCTAACAGAGAATCTATAACATATCTAGGTATGATCATAGATTACAGATTATCATGGAAAGAACACATTAAGTGCCTGAAAAAAGATTGCATGAAAAGAATGGATTTACTGAAATGTCTGTCACATTGTACTTGGGGTAAAACTGCTAGTAAAATTATAAACTGCATCATAAGACTGAAGGCTGATGGAAAAGATGTTGAATTCTGCTGGTGCCCATCTCATGATATAATAACTTTTAACAGGTATGCTCGCGCGCAGTTTCTCCCCAAACCCCCACAACCGTGCAGGAGTATTTTGTGACGTCATAGAAGTGAAGCCTTACCATTCTATTTTGTTTATATTCAATGACAGATAAATACAGCTTACTACATACCATTTTCATGACATTCTTATAAAGAATTTTACGAGAATTAAGAATATGTCATCTTATTTTGTCTAAAATACTTATTTACCTACTTACAGTTATTATTTACATGTATTTTGTATAGCAATATAGGGTCAAGCAGGTAAATTGCGGTACACTTACTAACTTTGGCCTACAACAATAGAACATCATAGCTTCAAAACACTCGTTTAAAACTTAAATTGATAAGTTATAGCATGCACTGTACTTCTTTTGATAGTTATTTAACATTTATTGTATTTCGATTCAGAATGTTATAGAGACTCTCTGTAGAGGGCCGCAATTTACCTCCGTGACCCTAGCATGGTATGATAACCATGCTATTTCAAGGAAAAGGACCACTAAAGTTATATTTATGTGATCTACCTATAAAAATTTATGACCTGTAAAATATATTAATTCACGGTGTTATTTAATTCTATTAGAATCAACTTTAATTCATGTCTTATATTTTGTTGAGTCACCCTTGATAAGTTTTCTTCAAGGAAGTTTTCTATTATGGTATTGCGTTCTTTGTTTGTTAGTTAGTTAGTTTGTCACGCACACTGATTTCGTCGAGTTGAAATACATTTGAGAGCTGTTATTTCTTCGTTTCATTAATCCCCAAATGTTCATAATATTATTGTACCAAATCATGTCTAATAACTTAAAAAAATCCCTGAGACTATTTATTATAGGAAACACTAATTTTGAACCAAAGGAAAAATAATTCAATTTATTCATGTTTATTTATTAATATTTATGTTTATTAAATCTCATTTACCATTTTTATGATTGCTTAATATTACCTAAATAAATAAAAGGAAACTATGATTATTGATACTTTCAAAATGAATTTGCTATACAAGTGACAAAAATTAAATACACAATACCATACTCTATGACGTCACGAGGGGGGGGGGGCTGTGCAGAAGAAACTCAATTTCGTCTTTTTTGTGAGCTCTTTTGCGAGCGAGTAGTTATATCTTGGGGAGGATGGTCATCAATGGGACACTGGCATCAATGGGACATGCTGAATAACTTTTTTATTTGAGGGTAATTTGTAACAGAATCATAGTGGTAAATTAGGCATACTTCAGTGCATTCACTCGCATTGCATTCAGCGGTTGGGGTGCAGTCAGCCCTGTGTATGAGCGAAAACGTGTTTTAGAGGTGGGAAAACTAAATTTTTGTACTTTGTTTCAATTGTTATAAATCTGTTAATTTAATATATAATACTTACGGCATTTTTACATAATATTAAGTAATATGTAAAATCTGATCATATGAAAGGATTACCTTTATACTTATGTAGTTGAGCTGCTATACCCATATGTTTTCAAAATGGCGTCATGGTGATCATTGGGACAGAAAATTTGGTTAACAATAGGACAGTGCCCTATTGTCAACCAAACTGTCAAGTTACTCCATATGAATCAATAAATATCTATTTTTGATACAATAACGTTGAACTGTAGCTTCAGGGCTTTTTGTAGAAACATAGCTTCCAGCTGATTTGGGACTTTCGACCATGTTCAAGGGCTTCAGCAATCTGACGTTCATCACAAAGCACTGCATAGAATACAAATTTCACGAATAAAAGGAAAAGAAGCAGCATGATTGCAACGGATACAACAGAGAAAGAAGAACTTTTTTCTGGTGCCACTAACGATAAGGCCTTCAAAATCACTTCATAAAGTATCCGCCGTAGATTGCCTGTGAACTATTGTTCCTGGTCTGTATAGAACTCTTAATTTAACTGGTCCATTCGTCTGAAGAAATCTCTACCGAAAACGTTGAAAATGAAGGTTTATGAACTTGTAGAATTTGATTCGATTTCTAAAACTTATTCTGTTGGCCAAAAGCATGAAAAAGATAAATACGAAATATTGATGTTAGGCGAAGATTCGGGTGCAATGAGCATAATTTTATAAATGTTCCTGAGATGTTATCGGTGAGGCTAGAGGACATTAAACTGATATTATATGAACCAACTAAGTATGGGACAACATAAAGAAATAATTCGTACTTGAGATTTGACCATAACTTCAACAATATACAAGTTTGATAAACTGTCCCATCGTTCACCAGGGTATGTCCCATTGTTCACCAGTGCTGTTATACAATGGGACAATTTTTTTGTTTTTTATTTACTTTTTTTCTAGTCAACAGAATATGTGATGCCATTCGAGTTAGTTTCATTTTATAAAGGAATATCTATATTACACATGGATTTTTTATTTTTCATACTTTGCCCATAGTAAATGAAATATCAATCTTTCTGTGTTTTTTTGTCCCATTGATGACCATCCTCCCCTAGATAGAAATGAAGCTGCAGATAAGATGGCTACAGAGTTTGCCCGTGGCAACTCTCCTGTAATCAATGAGGGAACATCCTATAGAAATTGGTATCCAATAATTAAGTCGAAAATGAGAGAAAGATGGAATGAGGAGTGGCGAGGCTTGGAGCAGCTGAATAAGCTTAGATTGATAAAGGACAGTGTGAGTAAATGGAGGTATACCTGCTCGAAAAAATAGAAAATTATCCGTAATACTCACACGATTGAGAATAGGTCACACCAGACTGACTCATCAATACCTAATGGATAACCGACCTCAACCATACTGCCAAGACTGTATAGTGCCACTCACGGTGAAGCACTTTTTAAGGCCGTTTTACACGTACACTCTTTTCCCCGCATTCATTCCCTATGAGAAATTTTAGACCCCGCCCATACAAGCAATGAGCGTGAGTGATTACTGATGCGCTTTTACACGTACAGCCATTGCAGCCGTTCACCAATTGCAGTGTGTCCTTCTCTGATTATAGCGAAAAGGTAGCACTGTGTTTGGTTGTATTAACAAGAGACTAAAAGCGAAAAAGAAGATTAAGGTGAACTAATGTTAACTAATAAAAACCTTATTTTCTCTGGAAATACAGTACCTACATATTATCATCCGAAATATTATATTATTATCATCTAATAACCAATGTTTATCTATCATATTAACTAGACACACCGCCTCTCCTCCCCCTTTCTTTATTATCAAATAATATACATGAAGCGAATCCAATTTCAACAGTTTGATATTAATTATTGAAAATTGATTGAAACTGTTTTCCTGATAAAAACAACGTTTCATTCTTCACTGTTGTCATTATACAAGAACAATTATTAACATCAGCTTTCCTTATCACTGCCGCTCATGAGTCAAAAATCAAGACATGTTTGATATGGCAGGATTGTGTGCCTCACTAGTGCCGCTCACGCTATAAAGGCTATTTTGGCTTGCAGTGGGCGGGGCTTAGTACCTCAAACGGGAATTCCGAAGGTAATGAGTGTACGTGTAAAAGGGCCTTTAGTGGAGTGCCTCTCACATGGTGATGCTCGACTACACTTTTCCCCTCAATTAGATGGTGATTACGATAATATGATGAGATCTGTACTTGCTGAGAAACCTGATGTGGAATTCAAGCTGATGAACATTATGGACTATCTCAAAGAAATCAACCTCTTAGACGTCATCATATGAATACTACTACAATGAAGCATCAGATGATGAAATGAAGACATAGTCCTGACATTCAGTGGAGTATTCGACGCGAAATAGCAAGTTCTGAAGCGTCAAGAGTCATCTCCAACTACTAACTAACTAACTAAATTAATTTAATATTCTCTATTTACTATACTTTACTAAGGTAATACAAATTAAAAGTTTCCCTCTGTGACTGAAAAATTATTAAACAAAAAAAACAGAATTATTGTTTAATTTAAAATATAACGTTTTTCACTCCAAAACTTTTATACCTATAAATATTTCATAACGAAAGTCAATTTAGATATTTAGTACCTGAATATTTTTATATAGTCCTACCAAACAATGTAACTACACTTTTTTCAAAATACATGCAAAGAAAATGATGAAAAAAGAGGACCAACTAACCTAAATGTAAATACAAAATACATGCAATAAAACTTTAATAGCATGTTTCTGAGCTTAACTGCATGCTTTCAAGGCATACGTGCATGATTTTCATAGCATACGTCATGCTTTTCAGAGCATGCGTCATGCTTTTTAGAGCATAAGTACATTGCTTTTATGGCATGTTTTTTAGTGTATGATGTCACAACCCTAATTATTATCACAAATTATATGGTTTTCTTTAATTTCGAACGGATTTTAATTTTCCTTATTTAAAAAAATAGTTCTACATTATGTAAAATAAACCATCATTTTCCTCACTTTTTCAATCTGCATATTTAATTCTCAAATCTTAGTAACCAAATATATTCTAATTGTAGCTTTTCAATCAATTTCAATGCAAAACAATGCTCAGGGGGTGCATGAGAAAAAGGGGTGCGCGAGAAAAATAGTTTAAGAACCACTGGCCTAAATGGTAAGTAGAAATTTTACCAGATAAGGAAATCTTTTGAAAATGTTCGATTGTACCCTTGCTCGATCCCTGCTATTGTTAAATAGACATCTTATATTCTAATAACTTTAAATTTCTATCCTAATTAAAGGTACGGAAGATAGGCAAAACAAAACAAAAAAGACTACAAAACCGGGTTTGGACAAATTCCCTGTCCTGTTCTTGCTATCAAGTTTTACGAGTTTCTTATCAATATGGAAGAAATTAAATTGAAAAAAAAATTGCGATTAATAACGTACTGTAAATCTTGGATTTTTTATTGAAGTTATTTGTAAAATAGTGCCAGTTTAGTGCATTTACAGGCGATAAAGTTCAAGGTTTTTCTTATTTATCTTCGGATCTTCTGTATACTGCAAACATGGATTTTTTCCTTGAGTGGATCTAAATACAAGACGATTTAGTTACGCTTACAATAAAGGTTATTAAATGATTTTAATTTATTAGTGTATAAGAAGTAATAATTAACAATGTATAATAATTGACATTGCAGTTTCTTTTAATTGTATTTTCTTTAAACTAATTCACATTGTTTTTCTGATTATTTGAATCATTGTTTTTTGTAATTGTTTGAATTGTTTGTCAATTGCATTGTGGGCTAAAGTATTTGTCAATCGAATTTAATTTTCAGAAATGTTATTTCCTCAGCAATAACGGCTTTATGGTCATCACAATCTAAAGTATACTTCAATTTGTATTCTGCGTTAGTATAAGCAGTTAATTTATTCACAAAGTTCATTTTTTAACAGTGGTTTTTGATAACAGTTTTATAGAAAATAAAAACCTTGAGAATTACAATTTAATTTTCGTTTTACCCAAATAATTATAGGCCAATTTGCAAAAAATGGATATCCAGTTTCAAAGAGTATATCATCAACGAAAACACAAATGACAATTCAAAAACTAGTTTCACGCAGGCAAACAAATATTCTGTAATAGAAAATGATTAAATTTTGGTCAAATGATGTTTTTAACCACCTATTTTTAGTGTGAAGAGACCATTTCCAGTTATTATATAAGCAAAATATAGAAAAATAGATTTCCATTACTTCATTAAAGGAATCTAGACCCACTTTACACTCTTCTCTAATCGAATCTTTGGAGCTATTAAAAAATAGACAAGAAATATCAATCTAAACAATACTGCCTTACTATATTCTTTGACTGACTGTTTGTAAAGTTCTAAAAACATACCTTATATCTTTTGAATCATTGTACTCTATAAAAATATATTTGGACTTTTATATTTTATTTTGGTTTCAATTTGAGACATTCTTATATTTTTGTAATGGATATTATATGATGATATATACTCAATGGAAAAATGCGTCCAAAATCCCCTAAAATCCCCTAAATCACATTATTCACTATAAATAGTTAGAATTTAGATGATATCGGATAGAATAGGAAAGGAATTTCTAGTCACCGAAATCCGAAGCAATATTTTTTATTCTGTGTCCGGAAAACTGCCAGGCGGAAAACTTGCGACGCGGAGAACTGCTAGGTGGAAAATAACATATTGGCAATGTATGTGTGTTATAATTAGTTATGAATACCTTCTAAGATCATTTTAACTTATATATAACGGCGTTAGCCCTTCGTTAAGGGGTTAAGGGGAAATCCATTTCTACAGTAATAAATAATAGATTTTGGATTAGAAATTTCGGTGTCGGAATGAATGAAGATTATTCTTCAACTCTCAACATAAATGACCGTTATGTAGTTTGTTGCATCTGCTAGTTTGTTGTACTGCATACTTCTTGATTGTTTAATTTTCTGGCAGAGGGGTTCTGCGGGGGGTGAAGGATGCTCCCCCCTTTCCCTCGATACATCTTATTTATAAGTTTTAATTATACCTCAAACCGAAAGTTCCGAGGCAAGTAAGTGACTGGTAGTTTTCCGCCTGGCAGTTTTCCGTGTACCTTTTATTCAATTAGCTGCAGTTAATAGAAAGTTGTCAGTTGTATTGAAATAATAACCTCTAAATAATAATTATTATTGGATTGAAGGATCAATTTTATCATCTGAACTTTTTTTTCTTCCGATAAAGAATGACTAACTTTATTCATTCTTCACATGAGATTTTTACTCACAGCCAGAATTGAAAAGAATTAAATTATTATGACGTCAGCATAAAACACATAGTTGTTGCAGCAAACGTACATCCCACATTAAAAACTTGATCCCATTCTGAAGCTAATATGACACGGATAATTTTGTCAATAATTTTTCCTGTTGCGATTCATACATAAAGCATATATAATCATTACTTTCTTATCACACATTTTATCACTAGGAAAGGGAAGCCCAGTAACAGGTTATAGCTCTGCTTGCAGACGACTGAACTTCTTTGTTCACATCTATGGATATGGTAAATATATAAACACAGTCTTTGAGTAACCCAAGTTAGTAAAGCGTCCGACAGGATTTAAGATAGATCGGTTCCTCAGGCGCATGCTGTACCCTTGCGTTTCCAACTCTGCAGAAATGTTCTTCAACATAAATGTTAAGGTATTTTATTTATAGGTGTAATTCAAATTGGAAATACTATTTTATTTTGATATGATCGATTATTTTGAAAAGTTTGAAGAAGAATGGATAACAGTACTGCTCTGAAAGTTACCCATTATTGTAAATAATGAGTAACTTTCAATAAACTTTATACTGTATAATTATAATTTTTTAATTATATATATATTTTTTTGTTAGGAGGGGGGGGGGGGGTATACAATATACAGGGCAAGGTGTCCTGTCACCATACTGGATACCTTTTATTCACAATCATTAGATATATTGTTCATCCCATTTTGCCCTCTGTCATGAAATAATTCATTGGAGAGAGATATGGTCGCCTTACATGATATGAGTCATATCATAGGTATCTTTTTTTTCTATTGTAAGAATGTTGGTATCCAAGTTTCTATTATTTGATGGATATTCTTACTTTGCTCTGACAAATTACTTGTCCCAAAAATTATTTTCATATTTTTACTAATAGCAATCCTAAACTTTCAAATGGAAGTGGTTGGGTGAGCTTGAGGCAACGAATTATTATTATATTGTTATTATGTTTCAGATTTCATTTATTATAGATTCTATCTTTAGTTAATTGAAAATGTTCAAGTATTTAATCCCTGTTGTAGTTTTGCTCCTGTTCAGTGTGGAAGATTCCACCTCTCAGTTCAGAAACTGTTTCAAGGATGGCAACCATCAAGTGCAAAATTCATTCGCATTCGACTTCTCAGGTAAGGAATAAAGTAATGCCGATTGCACATCTCCAAACGAAGACAATGGACAAGTAACTCTCTTTCAAACTGATTCAGATTAGGTTGAAGATAAATTTACTATTTCAGCTTGTTTATCTCCCAGGTGTGGATAGAATGGCTATGCCACTTCTTCGCGACCTCTCAGTTTTGTACACCGCAAGCCCCAACCTCATGATTTCTCCATTCAGCATCTGGAGCGCTCTGACCCTAGCACTGATGGGAGCTAATGGTAATACTAAGCTGGAATTGGAGCGAGTTCTCGGTCACACTTCCTCAAAGCTACAAACTTTGAGAACTAAGAATATGCTGGACAACGTGTGAGTATATAGACCTTTTAAACATATCATGATAAATTCTAATTTCAAATTTTGGTCCAAACAATCTAATATTACTCACCATTTAACTTTCACATCAGAAAAAATAATCATGGAGCATGTTTTTCGCATTTTAATAATTTTTATATCTAAAACCAAAAATATGTCTCCTACACTTGGAGAAAAAAGTCCTCTATTTTTTTCGGAATTAGTGTGATTTCGTTTTCTTATAACCTTATGTACAATTGGAGAATCTCATACCATTATTTTCTTCCAGTGTTACTGGAAGCGGATTATTTAATCCCAATGGTCCAGATATGCGAGTAGTAGACAGAGCTTATATTGGCCGTTCTCTTTCAATCAAGAAGTGCGTTAGGCAAATCATTTCAAAGATTCATGTCGTCAACTTCATTGATACAGGTAAGTTGATGAAATAGGAAGCTGTCAAACTAAGCAGTTGGCGTTATTTACAACTTTCTACGTGAAGTAGAAATTTAATCTTTCATTTTGATAATGTTACTGCACCTTCATTCATCCATAAAAATGTTTAGAAGTGGAATAATAAATTCATTAATTTTATATAATTCCTTTATGAAAAGTTGCTTGAAGTTAAAGTGCTTCAATATACGAGTGTGACCCTATTCTCACTCAATGAGAGAGCTATGTTCGTCCGGTCTGTTCAAGAGATCTGAACAGTTATGTTGAATCTTGTTGTCCCTATCCCAGCTAACCATATCCTCTCTGTCCCGCGTGGGACAGAGGGGGACATCCCTCGCTAGCGAGGGACAGAGAGGGACGGGGATTTCAGACGTCTGAAATCCCACGTCTTTCCAACATCTGAAATCCTACTCACGTCCCACGTCTTACACAAGCGGGATGTCCCTCGTCTGTCCCACGTCTTAAATCCCACTCACATCCCACGTTTTTCCCACGCGGGATGTCCCTCTCTGTCCCACGCGGGATGTCCCTCTCTGTCCCAAGTCTGTCCCACGTGGGATGTCCCTCTCTGTCCCACGTCTGTCCCACGTGGGATGTCCCTCTCTGTCCCACGCGGGATATCCCTCTCTGTCCCACGTCTGTCCCACGTGGGAAGTCCCTCTCTGTCCCACGCGGGATGTCCCTCTCTGTCCCACGTCTGTCCCATGCTGGATGTCCCTCTCAGTCCCTCGTCTGTTTTACGCGGGAAAAAGTACGCGGGATGTCCCTCTCTGTCCCACGTCTGTCCCACGCGGGATGTCCCTCTCTGTCCCACGCGGGATGTCCCTCTCTGTCCCACGTGGGATGTCCCTCTCTGTCCCAAGCGGGATATCCCTCTCTGTCCCACGTCTGTCCCACGCTTGATGTCCCTCTCTGTCCCTCGTCTGTTTTACGCGGGATAAAGTTATATTATAAAGGTATATCTATCTCAAGCTTTATATACGTATCATAACTAGGTAGGTATTCATAAACAGATGTAGGTATCTAGGTAGGCATTGATGAATAATACTAGGTAGTAGGTAAGTAGGTAAGGATTGATGAACACTACCTAGTAGGTATACTAGGTAGGTAGGTATTGGTAAACACTGGTAGGTGTTGGCAAACAGTTATAGATAACTAGATAAGCATTGATAAACACTAGTTGATAACTAGGTAGGTATTGACAAACATTTGTAGGTAACAAGGTAGGTATTGATGAATACTAGTAGGTAACTAGGACCTAGACTGGTATTTATATACAGTTGTAGGCAACTAGGTAGGCAATGTTAAACACAAGAAGGTAACTAATTAGGTATTGATAAGCAGATGTAGGCAACTAGGTAGGCATTGATAAACACCAGTAGGTAACTAGGTAGGTATTGACAAACAGTAATGTAGGTAACTAAGTAGGTACTGATAAATACTACGTAATAGGTAAGTAGGAATAACCACCAGTAGGTACAGATTGGTGGTTATCACTTGTAGGTTACTAGATAGTTATAATTAAACTCTAGTATAAATAAACTCTAGTAAGTAACTAGATAGGTATAAGGTAGTGATACCACCAGAACGTAACTATAGGTAAGATTAATTAACAGTTATAGTTAATTGGGTAGTTAATAACATTAATTAACATTATCAATACAAATATTAATAAATAATTTTATACCCATTCTTATCATTTACATTTAAAAATAAAAGATACCAAAATGTAGAATATTAAATTATATTTATTTAAAATAAATTTAAGAAGCACGCAAGCTATCAAGTTGGATAAAGATCGTTTCAATACTACTTCTACCGTGTCCAGGATAGCTGAGTGGTAGCATCGCAGGCTTCAATAGTACATCACACTAGAGTCCTGAGTTCGATTCCCGAGATTACCACTACAATTCTTTCTCCATTTCTTCCCATTTAATTTGTATATAACAATATGTAATATAAAAATAATTTATATACAGCCAAATGTACATATACACTATATGCAATATAGTAAGGAATTGCAATAATGATTAGTATGATCTTTTTAATTTCTTATACATATTTATATACCCCAATTAACCGAAGTTGTTTGAGCCAAAAGAGAGATATGTCCCCCTTGCAGAGGGGGACATCCACACTCTGTCCCATGTCTTGCAGAGGGGGACATCCGCACTCTGTCCCACGTCTTGCAGAGGGGGACATCCGCACTCTGTCCCACGTCTTGCAGAGAGGGACATCCGCACTCTGTCCCACGTCTTGCAGAGAGGGACATCCTCTGTCCCACGTCTTGCAGAGGGGGACATCCACACTCTGTCCCACGTCTTGCAGAGGGGGATATTCCCACTCTGTCCCACGTCTTGAATACTCACTCTGTCCCACGTCTTATTTCCCTCTTCCCTCTATAGCGAGAGACATCCGCACTCTGTCCCACGTGGGTCCCATGTCTTGAATCCCTCTATAGCGAGGGACATATACACTCTGTCCCACGTCTTGAAAACGGAGTGGGGTAAGACGTGAGACAGGTGGATGTCCCTCTCTGTCAGAGGGGGACAAGACGTGGGATCAGACGTCTTGCAGAGGGGGATCCTGAGCAAATGAAGAGGGTAAGACGTCTGCAAGACGTCTGATGTCCCCCGCCCTACGTCTCAAATCCCTTTATAGCGAGGGGTATCAGACGTCTTAAGACGTGGGACAAACAGCTTTTGGTTAGCTGGGATACTTTTATTCCTTTGGTTATCTTGGTAAGCTTTACTGTATATTAAAACTACATTTCGTTCATTGCTATAACTAATTTTATTTTACACTTTTCATTTTATAATTTTCATCAAAAGCTACGTACTTTAATTAATAATTATAAATAGGGGGAAATATTGATTTTCCATTGTGACTGTATGGTTATTGTTCTAAATATCAAGTTTATATTAATTTACTTTTTCATAAAATGTGTTTATAAATTATGAAAATTTTCATAACTTTTCAGTTGGCACGGCAAAACGCATCAATGATGAAGTAAGTGAGTTCACAGCAGGCGAAATCAAAAATCTTCTGCAGCCCCAACACTTGATCAGAAGTGAATTCGTGCTGATCAACGCCATCTATTTCAAGGGGAGGTGGGCCGAAGAATTTGATCCGTCAAATACAATAAATTCTGTGAGCTACCTTCAGTTTGTGTTTCTTGCTACAAACAAGAATTTTAGACGATATTTTAAATATAATGTTTAACCGAATGTAGATTGAAATCAAGCAACATTGCTACATATATTTAAGACTCACTTGCTTGATATATGTTATTCGGGTATCCCATACATATTTTGCTTTACAAAGAATAACAAGATATAAATTCAATCATCAGTTTAGCTAACAATAAAATAATATATTTTGTCTCCAGAGATTTTCTGCATATGACTTTACCGGAAAAGTAGAAGAAGTATTAGTGCCCACCATGGTCAGACAGGGATATATGAACTATGGTGAGTTGAAATTTTGTACTATGTATTTATTATTTTACATTAAATAGTATTAAGAACACCATTGTATTTTGTAACAATAACTATTAACTACTTATTTAAATTTAGAGCATTAAGATATTCGTCGGGTCACTTAATGTAACAAGTTCATTCATGTTGGTCCACTTATCAAAGAGGCTGTTCAATTGTAATAGATTTGAAACTATGCACACTCCTTAAAAGTTCTCTCCACTCTAAATTTAAAAAAAAAACTTGAATTGTTTGAAAATTTAGAGAGCTTAGGTTATACCTATAACACATCACAGTTAGCAGAAAAGGAAACCAATCAAGTATTCTGTTCACAATTAATAATATTAGAAATATTCACGTTCAAATTTCACTCTTTCTAAGATTCATTAGAAGAAAAAGTATGAATACTTAGTAGGTATCTCTCGTATATACGTACATACCTATTCAAATACAGAGTGTTTTGAAATTAACAGTTCTCTAGATCGGAAAATTGTTATGATATATGAAAAGTATTCGTAAGAAATACTTAATTAGGTACTTGGATTCTTTATATGGATCCATTGTCTTGGAATTAGCTAATTTGATATTGTTCTGAATTTGTCGTTAGCCTATCGGACATCAGGAATTTTTTGCTTGAAATTCAGAGGGTAGAAGAAAGAACGGAAAAAATCTCAAATTACATATTATAATAAAACTATAAAACCAAATTTGAAATGGTTTGCATTTTTATAACCAGTAACCCTATTTCTAATGAATAAAGAAAATTAGTGTGGAGGAGACCTTTCAAAAATCAACCAGAAAGGAGCATCAGAAAACTACGAAATTGTCACAATTTATTAACTACCATAAAATGATTTTGTAATAATTATTGGTGCGAAAGAAAAGAACACAGAACCGAATACGGTGAAGAATTATAATATATTCGTCAATTAGGAGGAATTTATGAGTGTTGTTCAGTTTTATGTTATGTCTTTAACATTTGCATAGTTATAATTGAGGTTATATAGTAGACGTTAGCAGGCAGAGGAGGTATGGATTATAAAGGGTTATTATATCAGCCCAAGATAGGCCTGGGGCCCTGGTCCTATCTTGGTGAGAACAATTATCACCTTGAGTGAGTTGCTTAAGTCTGTCTGTACTTCTGAACTCTACAGGGTGTCCCAAAAAAACCGATACCCAAATTTCAATGGCTGTAATTCAAAAACTATTGAACTTACAAAAAATTTGAAAAACACATTTTGTTTATCAACATTTATTCCATATATGTACAAAATTTAAGATTAATATATCTAACCGTTTTCATTATGCAGTATTTTTAGTGACCGATATCGAAAACCTGTTTGCGCACTTTTGGTTTAACTTCAAATTTTAGTATATTAAAACCATGTTTTTAATAATTTTCAACAGTTTATTAAAATTGTTTATTAAGACACCATTATTATAACAATAAAAGGCGCTTATTAAAATGCAACCGAAAAAAAAACAATCGAACTATTCCTCCTATTAATCGTTTCAGGCGATCTGGTGGGCCATTCGATTCGATGATTCAGGGCGATAATGCGTATTCCGAATAGCTCATTTAGTTTTCCTTACAGCAACAGTTCGGAACCTGTGCTGAACCAACCAGGTTCGATTGATTCTGTTTCCATGTATTTCTCGAAGTCTCGGAACGATTTTATCACTTATTTGATCAAGGTATCTATCTCCATTTAAATTATTTTTGTAAAAATAAGGACAGACGATACGGCCAAGTCGACCATTGCTACTTAGTCCAATCCACACACAGACTTTTCAATCACGATATTCTTACGTCAAAGTTGAAAGTAGGAGGTTGGTTCTTCGATGAATATGTGCGAATGTTATGATAATTTATTTTGCCATTCAAATGACAAGTGGTCTCATCACCAACCACATTATCGTCCACAAACCGGACATTTCTTTGATAAAACCAATGAGCAAAATTCAGCGCCAATGAAGATCGGTAATTAGGTGTTTGTTTCGCTCGTACATCTTGTAAGGATGTCACTTCAAATCTAAGGTTATAAATCTGTTGAATGTATATGTAGTAAGATGTAATACACTTTGTATTGCAGTGATTTGGAAATTTTCTGTAAGTGCTTCTTGAACAATTCAAACTGTGAAATAAGTGTTTTACTGAAAGTGCGCAGGTAGGTTTTAGGTATCGGTCATTAAAAATACAGATAAAAGAAAACGGTTGAGTCGATTCATCTAAAATTTTGTACAGATATAGAAAAATGTTGAGAAACAAAATGAGATTTTCAAATTTTTTGTAAGTTTAATAGTTTTTGAATTACAGCCTTTGAAATTTGGGTATCGGTTTTTTTGGAACACCCTGTATAGGTATGAAATCTCCATCCTCTTATATTAAAACATATATCTCCGTAGCCTAATCGGGAATCAGGTAGTTTAAGTTAGGAATACAGTCTCATTGATGTTTTCACCAGATATTTGAAAAATAGATTACTCTATACATACTCTATATTGACTAGGTTAACAGGTAATTTTATCACAAGTTTTAAATGGATCAAACAGCCAGCGCTATGTACGGATATACCGCTATATTATTAAGAATATTAAGAATAATGAACGAATTTGAATTGCAAATTTGAAATAATAGTTTGAATTGCATACTATTGAACTAAAGTGACAGAGAATTGGATTCATCTAGATTTCTAGAATATGAACGGAGTGTCGTGCACCTGACAATTATTCTCGACGGAATCCTACCAATTACAATCACACACAACCAAGAGGAGATTTGTTGTGAACTGCTGAAATATCTATTTCAGGTTTTCTACTCTGATGGCTTAACTGCTTTCCTTTCATATATTATTAGTTGTTACTAATCTATTACTGAAATAAAAAATATTGTATACACTTCAATATTCTCTTATCTATATATCATTCTAAGTTCTAACTGTTTACATCTTTTCAGTTCGCTCCAAGGAAATGAACGCTGATGTTTTAGAGTTGCCGTACAGAGAGAGTACCATCTCCATGTACATCATCTTACCCATTAGTAAAGTGAGTTAGGCTTTATCTAACTCTCAAAATATTAATTAATAAAGCCATACCTACAAGTAAAATTTAAACACTATTTTTTAACATATTGTATCAGAGTTCCACCTAATCTTGAAATCCATTATTTTTATGAATACGGTCATTGTCAGATATATTATGATACATAAAATTGGATCGTTAGATATCATCTATTTTATAAATCTTATCTAACATATTAATTGGCTAGCTATGACTATTTTTAATGAATTATTCACCAATAAATTACCACACTGTCGGACGTGAGTCGGCTATAAACTACTTCTGTAGCCACATTCACATTATCCTATTAATTTGATTTCCATTTTCCTCTAGAATTCCATAACAGTATGAGATAGTCACGTACAGTATAATTTAAAAAAATTATAATCAACAAAATACATTCCTTCCAAATTAATGAAACCATGGTAAAATCTTAAATTTGAGGACATTTAAATTTGAGAACTGTATTCTAATATGGAATTAAATAGGGTTTTGCTGCATTATTGATAGAAGCAATCGTTATGGCTGATAATCCGATCTTCCTATTATTATTTCAGAGCATCACGATAGAAGACACTCTTAGCAACTTAACACCATTCAGTTTCTCTAATGTTCGTAACGCAATGGGTGACACGAACATTTTATTGAAACTACCAAAATTCGACCTGAAGAGCCAGTTGGAAGATGACTTGAAACAGGTAGATATAAGTTTATTAAATTTATTAGGTTTATTGGAAAAAGAGTTTTCTAGAACGTTCAGTGACGTTCTATAATCTATACGGTTGTTCCACTAAACATTTATATAAATAAATAAATAAATAAATAAACTTTATTGAAAAAAAAAATATATATATATATATAAATTGTTACATGATGCACATTAACAATGGCACAATAGTTATATTTTACTAAATTTCTAATATGTTATACAATTAATGAATTTACTATATTTTTCTTTTTTTCAAACCCATTTCAAACCAATTTGGTTTTTTGGGCAGTATTAATAATTTTTTTTAATCCAATAGAGTGAAAACGCATATCAATGCCTATACATTCTACAAACACATAAACAATAGACAAACGGTAACTCAGCATTACACCCCCTCAGTTATGCACAAATTCATCACAGTTTTAGTTTTGTGTGGTTAATTAACCACATAATTGTTTGTACATAACCTAAGGATGTCAGAGAATAACACATTTGATTGCATTCAATTTCCTACATTAAGACGTGCAAAACATTCCTATATAATATATAGACAATTAAGCTTCACAGTAAAGACACAATATCATAAGATAAATGGTTCTGAAGGAAATTACAATATCAAGTTAATCAGTAGGTAAGAAGGTGTTTCTTAATTTTCTTTTTAAAAGAATTTAAACTTTGACAGTTTAATAATTGAGGTGGCAATTCGTTGAGAATCTTAGGGCCTAAAAATTTTAGCGATCGCTGCGTTACCGATAGTCTTTCAAAAGATGGTACAAAGTTATTAGCATGCCTAGTATTATGATGGTGAGGAGCTGTTCTGTAATTGTCTTTATTTTCGTAACTGTGGATTGATAAGAAGTACTTGTATAACAAATCAATGGGTAACATTCCAGTTCTATTGAAAAGTTCCTCAGTATGAGCTAGGTAATCAGATTTGCAGATCACTCGAACTGCTTTCTTTTGGAGTAAAGATAATTTATTTATATGGGTCACTGCAGCTCCTCCCCATATAATATTACAATAATTGAGATAGGGATAAATGAAGCTATAATAAGTTTTAAGCAGAATATCTGAACTAGCATAATTTGATAGTCTATATAAAATTCCGATAGATTTTGAAATTTTTCCACATATATATGATATGTGGCTTGCAAAAGTTAACTTATGATCTATTATGATACCTAAATACTTAATTTCGTTTGAGAAATTTATAACGATATTATTAATTAAAATTTTAGTTGCAGGATCAATGTCATCATGTCTATTTGTAAAGTGCATTGCAAACGTTTTATCGAAATTTAAGGACAATTTGTTTCTAGTTAACCAATTATATATATTAACTAGTTCAATGTTAAACTTATCTACTAATCTTGGATAGCTAGAATCAGACAAAGAGAAGCAAGTATCATCCGCAAACAACACTGATGACAGGACTCCGCTCACCATTGGAAGATCGTTCACGTAAGCTAAGAAAAGAAGACCGCCAAGGACAGATCCATGAGGAATCCCTGTACGGATAGGACGATTTTCAGATACACAGTTTCCGATCTTCACTCGTTGTGTTCTACCAAATAGATAACTTTTCAGCCACTCCAGGGGTAATCCACGAATTCCGTACAGTGATAATTTGGAGAGCAGTATATCGTGCTGAACAGTGTCGTAAGCTTTTCTCAGATCAATAAAGAGACAGATATTATGCATTTTGCCATTGAGACTAGAATAAATGCTCTCGATAAGACACTCAACAGCATTGCATGTACTCTTTTTCTTTTGAAATCCGAACTGATTTGTACTAAGTACAGAATACCTATAAAAGAAACTGTATATTCTATTACTCATTGCTCTTTCAAAAATTTTACTGATGAGTGGGAGCACAGAAATAGGACGATAATTAGAGAGATTAAGGGGATCTCCACTCTTGAATATAGGAGTAATGATAGCTTCTTTAAATTTACTGGGGAAAATGCCATTATCAAATGATTTATTTATGAGGAAGGTTATAGGCTGAGCAATTGTTTCCTTAATCTTCTTTAACATGCTCGCAGATATGTGTTCTAAGCCATACGAGGTATTTTTCAAATTTGATATAATGGAGATTCATTCATCGATAGAGACATGGTAAAGTACAAATGAATTCTGTACTGGTTGAACATTAATTAATGGAGAAGTTCCATCATCCGGCGAAAGGTTCCGTTCCAGTGAATCTGCCACGCTAGAAAAATATTCACAAAATGCGTTGAAAATATCTAAACAGGATTTCAACTTAACATCATTAACAATTACTTTTTTTATGTCTTTTTTGTTCGACTTCTCAATGCCTGACAATTCACGGATTCCCGCCCAAGATTTTCTCATATTATTCCTATTACAATCAAAATACTCGAGATAATAGTTTTTCTTGGATGTTCTTATTTTCGAGTTAAAATCCTTTCTTATCCGTTTGTAAGTTGCGGCATCAATTCTGCCACGCTTGTACAAACTGAAGTATATTGACTTGCTTTTCACATACTTGAGAACTTCCCGATTCACCCAAGGCTTAGTAAGTCTCTTATGTGATAAAGTCTTAGATTGTAAAGAAAATGAATCACGGTAAATTGTATTGAGAGTATCACTGAAATGTTCAATATCACTATCTATATTACTCCGATTATCATAGTTCCATTCCACTTGTTGCAGTCTTCTCAAAAACCTGATCGTGTTTTCATCAGATAAGTCTCTGAATTGAATAGTTTGTTTGTGCTCTGGGTTTTTAACTTTCGTGCGTAATATAAGGAATATAGGGAAATGGTCAGTTAGTTCGTAAGATATTATGCCACATATGATGTCTTCAACGAAATTACCCCATATATGGTCTAACAGTGAAGGATTGTTTCCAGTTTCCACTGGGATTCTAGTCGCATCATTTATTAGAGATATGAAATGATAAGAACTAAGCAAGTTCATAAAAACTTCAACACCTAAGTTCTTTGTATTTAGCAGATTGATATTTAGGTCACCTATAATATAAGTTTTGCTTTGTTGGATACATGGATAAAGTTGTAATATGTGGTTTAATTCGCACGAAAATTCTTCAACAGTACTGCTGTGGGGACGGTAAATGGCAAATAAATTAAAACCAAGGTTCTCGTACTTAACCTTCATGAAGAGAGTCTCCATAACCCTAGAGCTGACACATAGTTGCTCGTCTATTAGGACATTAATATGATCTCGGTAGTAAACCGAAACACCCCCACTTCTTGAACATGTTCTGATTGTGTGGTTGCATTTATAGCCTGGAATATTTGCAAATTCCTTGTTTGCAGGAGTTAACCACGTTTCAGTCAGGATTACTATGTCAGCTTCACATTTAAAGGATATTAGCATCGCCTCGAGCTGATCATAGTTTTTGTAAAAACTACGAATGTTCAGATGAATAATTTTAAAATCAAGCTGTTCAGTATTAACAGTAATAGTGTGGTTAAAATCATGAATGCTGTAATATGAGGAGCCTGTTTGAAAATTGAAATTTTCAAAGTAGTTTTCATCGGGATTAATGTTGTTTAATCCGTCGATAGTTGCGTTAGTTAATTTTGAATTTTTCTGGATCGTCAATTACAGTTAGAAATGGCACCTTCAGAAATTTCTGACTAAAATCTTCTAGTTGCTGCATGGTATTAATGGGAATTCTTGAATTTCTTGCTTCAGGGGAGTCGGGTTTAGGGGGCTTAACATACGCAAAAACCTTCATGTTTCTGCTGGTGCAACTAGCTATTATATTTGGGAATTTTTTCTTTGCTGTGCGTAAACCATATAAAATTGTGCTTCGTTTTTGAATTAGGTTCTCGTTAACATATAGGCCTTGGGGCTTGACAGTTTTACAAGATTTCAGCACATCTATCTTCAAATCGTTGCTACCCAGTTTCACAAGAATATTTCTCTTGTCTGCTGTTTGATTGATGGGTTTTCTTCTAATCCTGTGAGCTTGAATGATGCTGATAGGGTTTGTTATGATGTTTAGTTTTTCTTTAAGGATTGCTGAAACAACCTCTACACAGTTTTCACCTACTGTAGTAGTTGGAATATCTTGTCCGGATAGTATTATATCGTTCTTCTTTTCAGAAGATTCTGCTTCATCACATTTCTCCTCAAATTTAGACACAGTATTCTTGATAATAGAAATCTCCTTTTCAAGGTGATTAATCTTTCTGTCACGCTCCGCCAGCATCTCCTGAAACTTTTCGGTAAAATCATCAAATTTCTCAAACAAGATTTCCACCATCAACTTGCCATTTTCATCAAGTTCATCAAAACGAGGAATGTTCTTCACTAGTTGAGTAATTTTCTTACGTTTGTTCATTATGCAAACGTTAAGTTTTGAAAAGCAAATTCACGAGTGGAAAAATAGTAAACCAGTAGGAGCGGTACAGAACACCACACGTGTTCACTCTACTCTATACGTTGAGGTTTCTGTCCCAGCTAACCAAAAGCTGTTTGTCCCACGTCTTAAGACGTCTGATACCCCTCGCTATAGAGGGATTTAAGACGTGGGGCAAGACGTGGGGCGGGGGACATCAGACGTCTTGCAGACGTCTAACCCTCTTCATTTGCACAGGGGTCCCCCTCTGCAAGACGTCTGATCCCACGTCTTGTCCCTTTCTGACAGAGGGGGACATCCACCTGTCCCACGTCTTACCCCACTCCGTTTTCAAGACGTGGGACCCACGTGGGACAGAGTGTGGATGTCCCTCGCTATAGAGGGATTCAAGACGTGGGTTCCACGTGGGAAAGAGTGCGGATGTCCCTCGCTATAGAGGGAAGAGGGAAATAAGACGTGGGACCCACGTGGGACAGAGTGAGTATTCAAGACGTGGGACAGAGTGGGAATATCCCCCTCTGCAAGACGTGGGACAGAGTGTGGATGTCCCCCTCTGCAAGACGTGGGACAGAGTGCGGATGTCCCCCTCTGCAAGACGTGGGACAGAGTGCGGATGTCCCCCTCTGCAAGACGTGGGACAGAGTGCGGATGCCCCCCTCTGCAAGACGTGGGACAGAGTGCGGATGTCCCCCTCTGCAAGACGTGGGACAGAGTGTGGATGTCTCCCTCTGCAAGGGGGACATATCTCTCTTTTGGCTCAAACTACTTCGGTTAATTGGGGTATATAAATATGTATAAGAAATAAAAAAAGATCATACTAATTATTATTGCAATTTCTAACCATATTGCATATAGTGTATATGTACATTTGGCTGTATATCATTTATTTTAATATTACATATTGTTATATACAAATTAAATGGGAAGAAATGGAGAAAGAATTGTAGTGGTGATCTCGGGAATCGAACTCAGGACTCTAGTGTGATGTACTATTGAAGCCTGCGTCGCTACCTCTCAGCCATCCTGGACATGGTAGAAGTAGTATTAAAATGATCTTTATCCAACTTGATTACTTGCGTGCTTCTTAAAATTATTTTAGATAAATATAATTTAATATTCTACATTTTGGTATCTTTTATTTTTTAATGTAAATGATAAGAATGTGTATAAAGTTATTTATAAATATTTGTAATGATAATGTTAATTAATGTTATTAACTACGTCTAATTACCTATAACTGTTAATTAATATTACCTATAGTTACCTTCTGGTGATATCACTACCTTATACCTATCTAGTTACTTACTAGAGTTTATTTATAACTACCTAGTAACCCACAAGTGATAACCACCAATCTGTACCTACTGGTGGTTATCACTACTTGCCTATTACGTAGTATTTATCAGTACCTACTTAGTTACCTACATTACTGTTTGTCAATACCTACCTAATTACCTACTGGTGTTTATCAATGCCTACCTAGTTGCCTACATCTGCTTATCAATACCTAATTAGTTACCTTCTTGTGTTTAACATTGCCTACCTAGTGGCCTACAACTGTATATAAAAACCAATATAAGTCCTAGTTAAATACTAGTATTCATCAATACCTACCTAGTTACCAACAACTCTTTGTCAATGCCTACCTAGTTATCTACTAGTGTTTATCAATGCTTATCTAGTTACCTATAACTGTTTAACAATACCTACCTAGATACCTACCAGTACCAATACCTACCTACCTAGTATACCTACTAGGTAGTGTTCATCAATCCGTACCTACTTACCTACTACCTAGTATTATTCATCAATGCCTACCTAGATAGTAGATACCTACATCTGTTTATGAATACCTACCTAGTTATGATACGTAAATAAAGCTTGAAATAGATATACCTTTTTGGTATAACTTTTTCCCGCGTAAAACAGACGAGGGACAGAGAGGAACATCCCGCGTGGGACAGACGTGGGACAGAGAGGGATATTCCGCGTGGGACAGAGAGGGACATCCCACGTGGGACAGACGTGGGACAGAGAGGGACATCCCGCGTGGGACAGAGAGGGACATCCCGCGTGGGACAGACGTGGGACAGAGAGGGACATCCCGCGTACTTTTTCCCGCGTAAAACAGACGAGGGACAGAGAGGGACATCCCGCGTGGGACAGACGTGGGACAGAGAGGGACATCCCGCGTGGGACAGAGAGGGACATCCCACGTGGGACAGACGTGGGACAGAGAGGGATATCCCGCGTGGGACAGAGAGGGACATCCCACGTGGGACAGAGAGGGACATCCCGCGTGGGACAGAGAGGGATATCCCACGTGGGACAGATGTGGGACAGAGAGGGACATCTCGCGTGGGACAGAGAGGGACATCCTGCGTGGGACAGAGAGGGACATCCCACGTGGGACAGACGTGGGACAGAGAGGGACATCCTGCGTGGGACAGAGAGGGACATCCCACGTGGGACAGAGAGGGACATCCCGCGTGGGACAGAGAGGGACATTCCGCGTGGGAAAGACGTGGGATGTGAGTGGGATTTAAGACGTGGGACAGACGAGGGACATCCCGCTTATGTAAGACGTGGGACGTGAGTGGGATTTCAGACGTTGGAAAGACGTGGGAATTCAGACGTCTGAAATCCCCTGTCCCTCTCTGTCCCTCGCTAGCGAGGGATGTCCCCCTCTGTCCCACGCGGGACAGAGAGGATATGGTTAGCTGGGGTGTATATAGATGGTAAGAATGGTCGTTTTTTAAATTGTTTCTTTTATGAGAAATTTTACTGAAACTCATCTTACTTAAGTGATTAAATATTATCACTAAAACGATTAAAAGTTGAAGTGAAAATCGCTCCTAATGAAATAAAAATAATCTTTTTTGGCTATTTGTACTAGGTAGCACCGTATATATTATTAAATTCTACTTGTGTTATTAATCACAAGAGAAGATATGAATTTTCCAAGAATATTAATAAAAGAGGAAAATAATCGAAATTTCTCTTGAATATGAACTATTTACTTACGTTTAAAATATTACAGAGTTTGATTCACTTGGGGATCGAAGACATGTTCAACAGAACAGCATCAGATTTCACTGATTTCACTGACAAAGAAATTGTTTTGGACGCCATTGTACACCAGGTATGAAAGAAGTTTTGATTTAAGGCGAGTGTCACACTATTTTAACATTTTTTTGTTTGAATAGTGAGCTGCCTGATTTTCTCAGACTCGATTATACTATAAAAATAGACAATTTTTTTCTTAAGACATTTTTTTCAAATCCCTTAATCCTCCCCCTCCCCTCCCCTCCCCCGAAAATACGCAAAATTTAGACTTTTTTAAAATCCCTATTTCTCCCTCTTATTGTGGCTTATATACATGAAGTTTGTTCTATTTTGTTCATAATTTTGCACTCTACAATAGTACGGTTCGATTCATCAAATTTACCTTCTCAAAAATGAATAATAATAAAAATTAAAAAAGAATCGATTTTTTAAAAATATGTTTACATTTTGTCATATACTTTTTCACACGTTGCGGAATAACATATCAACGTGCCGTACTTTTGTAGACAACTGAATTCTGAATAGAGACAAAAAAACATCTCTCTAAGTCAAAAAATATGGGAAAAATAGGCTTTAGAAGTTGAAAAATTAGAGGTGTTCAGAACGGCCAATTTACGATTTTTTTTTCTTTTTTTATAGCAGCAGTACTACATTGATTGCATGAAAAACACTAGAAAAAAGCAAATACTACATCATAACATACCTTTATATTGCAGTATTTTACCTCCCTCAAAATCTGCTTCCCCCAGCTCCTCCCCCTCCCTTCAAAATGCACCCCTTCCCCCTTTTGAGTCACTTGCAGACAACTTTCATGCCTAATATTTTTACACATGATTTGGGACATTATAATGTGTCTTTATATGCAAAAAAAATTTTTTGGAAAATTATCTTAAATATCGATGAGTTACTCCCCTTAAAAATTAGTGTTTCCAATATCATTTTAACAAATTTGAATCAAAAATCATGTTTCCAACATCATAATACCATCGTGAATGTAGTGTAGTAGCCTCTATTGCAACAAATTTTATATAGTCTACCATAAAATGACAATTAGTTTTAGAAAAATGATGGCCACTCTTTGGATGTTGAAGAACAGTTTCTGAAGTAAAATTTATTATTACCCATTTTCACAATGAATACAGAAAAAAATCTTTCTCAATAATAGTACCTACTTAGATAACTCACACGCTTGCTCTCCCTATGCATTTTGTTTCAGTTTTCTTCTCTATGTATATGTCGAGTTAACGTTTGTTGATTTTAGATTGTAACGGATCAGCAGAAAGGCCATTTTTTCAATTTTAGTTTTTGTAATAAGCATTATAATATTTCATAAAATATGAAATATTTCATTATTAATGTTCATGGTTCATTTAATAAGTTTTTTTATTGGAAGAATGGTATGTGTTTGACTGAACTAATACTTTTAGACCTTAACTTAACAAGCTAGTTTGTTAAAAGAATATACGCATACTCAGGGTGGATACACAATAGACACAGTAGACGAAAGTAAGATACAAGAAAATTTTCAATTTTCGATACAAAGTGGCTAGGGAGCATAATCTGTGTCTGAATTGCACGGTATGTTATACGGAAAATAGCCTTCCTGCAGCCATTTCATATCGAAAACATCTTTTTATAACTAGCTATCGGCTTCTGTGTTTTGTATTCAACAATAAAATACCTGTAAATAAGAAATATAGTTAAATGAATTACTCATTATTATTACATGATAATCAACTTTCAACACATTGTATTGCAAAAAATAAATTATGATAGTAAACCCCTAACGTCTATCAACAATGAAAAGGGGCAGTATAATTTCAAATATGACTACTTGTGGGTTCTCATATCTCTCTCTCTTTGTTGATTTACTATTTAAGCATCCTATCCATAGGCTCGTGTCAGAATCGATGAAGAGGGAACCGTGGCTGCCGCTGCGACAGCCCTTCTTCCAACGAGGAACGTCGAAAAGTTTATCAGGTACTCAGTCAACAGACCTTTTATCTTCCTAATCTACGACAAGTTGACCAGTGTAACTCTCTTTTCTGGTATCATCAAGAATCCAAGAGCTTGAGGCCGCTCTTGTTTCGAATCCTAAAACCTCTATTAAAACCTTGAGGAAGACTAGATTTTTTACTTCAAATTTATTTAAATAATTTCAATCTCAATTTTTAATTTTAAGTTTCAATTTCAGTTAACTATAAATATTTTAGTCTTACAATTAGATCATAAGATAAATACGTATATAATATATTTTCAGAGACAAAATGTTTGTGGATCACGATAATACTGTAACAAATAAAAGTGTAATGAAACAAATATTTTAATTACTCTTGCATAACTTGCCCCCAGGGGCTCTGTCCTGAACTGTTAGTGGTGAATGGAAGAGAAGGGGGGTTGCGTCCCTTGGGCCCCGAGCTGCTGTAATTAGAATTATAGATAGTTTTTTTCTATTCTATCATATTTATCATTTTACATCATTCATTGCAGTTTTAGAGGATAGCACTATGGTTACGCTCTTCAATTACGAGGTCCTAATCTAATTAAAAAATTGTAAGAGAAAGTAGTAGGATTGATTTACTATCAGCACTTCATTTTCCTCTTTCATATATGACTTCAATCACCGGTGTTTGTGTACTTACATGCCTTGGTAATTGATTCACAGACTAGATTTTTACTTCAAAGAGCTAATTGTCTTGTGACTTTGTGTTTGAAGCCACTTTCCTTTCTGACAGCTTCTTCGAGTCCTTTGAATTTAATTTGCTTTTGGCGTCAGCGATACGGTGTTTGGCTCCGCAACAGATGTTCAATACAATCAAAAATCTTCCAAAACTTTGATTATAATTTGATAATTTGAGGTAGATACTACCAAATATAATTTGAAGAAAGTGTCAAATTACGAAATTATCATCGTGGCGCACTTATTAAGGTCAATTTGGAAGCTAAATTATATTATAAACTCTATTAAATTCTGTTGAGTTTGTAGCAGTCATAATTGCGTAATTGATTGTATTCGATATAATGAGAATATGGTTGGAATGAAACAGTTGGTAACAGCCAGTACTTTATTGGAACACACACAACATCCCTCCGTGAGAGCTAGGGAAACACTAAGCAACAGAACAGTGCGCAACCACATAGTACATAATAAAAGCAATCGTACATCCTTAATTAAGTTATATATCATAACTGAGACTGGCCGCTAGGTGGCGCTTTACTCCGTAATGGTAACAAGAAATAATAAACATAATAGTTAGTCTATTCATATAGACTAACTGAATACAAACGAATATGTATAATACATATATAACATTCCATTGTAGGTGTATACATTAGACAGTAGGTACATTAAATAGATGCAGTAAGTTTACTTCAACACCCTTCCTTAAACTTAAATTTCTAATATTTAGATGAGTCCTACATTCATAAGTAGTTTAGATAGTTTGGGCCTTGGAAGAGGCTTAGTGAAAATGTCAGCTACATTTTCTTCAGTTGGTACATAGGTGAGGCAAATATTACCCTCTTCAATTTCATGTCTAATGAAGTGGTATTTAATATCAATGTGTTTACATCGCTGATGATGTACAGGATTTTTCGCCAGAGCAATAGCTCCCTGGTTGTCTACAAACAAATTTGTCGGCTTTTTAGTTTGAACACTCATGTCTAAGAGCAGTTGATTCATGAACTTTATTTCCTGTACAGCAACAGCCATGGCAACATACTCAGCTTCACATGAGGACAGAGCAACGCTATTTTGTTTCTTACTTTTCCAAGAGATCAAAGGTCCCTCATCACTTAACTTGAAACAATAGCCAGAAATGCTCTTCCTGTCCTCAGATGATGCCCAGTCAGAATCACAGTAACCGTACAAATTTAGCTCTTTTGACTTACAAAATTCTAAATTATAATCAATAGTGCCTTTAAGGTATCTCAATACGTGTTTGGCAACATTTAAGTGAGCATTGGTAGGTTTCTGCATGAATTGAGATAGCTTAGACACGACATAACACAAATCAGGCCTAGTACATGTCATTACATAAATTAAGCTACCTATAATCTCTCTGTAAATCCTGGGATTTTCTAATTCCTGAGAGTCATGATCAGTCATATTAGCAACACTAGGATCACATGGGATCAGTTTTACTTTACAGTCTTGCATTTCAAATCTTTTCAACATTTTATCAATAGATCTAGATTGGTTAATCTTAATTTTACCTTCAGACATTTCGAAATCTATTCCTAGGAAATTTGATATTTGACCCAAGTCCTTCATTTTGAATGTCTTCTTAAGTGAATCCTTAATGCTAACAATCATTTGGTCATCATTTGAGGCAATAACAATATCATCTACCCAAATAATGATAATAACAACTAGGTTACCGTTATGCTTGGTGTACACACAATGGTCTGAATTGGATTGTTCGAGCCCCTGAGCAGTTAGAAAAGCATGAAACATGCTGTTCCAGTTCCTACCACTCTGCCTCAATCCGTATAAGGATTTCTTAAGTTTCCAACAGATCTTGTGTCCATCTTTACTCATGGTTGAAGTTGAACATCCCTCAGGCTGTTCCAAATAGATCTCTGCGTCCAGATTTGCATTGAGGTACGCAGCTTTCACATCTAATTGATGCAATTTATAATCGTTCTGCACTGCCAATTGAAGAAGTACCCTAATAGAAGTCATCTTGGCTGTCGGCGAAAAGGTTTCTTCATAGTCAATTCCTTCCGTCTGAGAGTAACCTTTTGCTACTAATCGTGCCTTGAACTTCTCTTCGTCGTTTGTTCCCAACTTTACAGAGTATACCCATCTGCTTCCTATTATCCTTTTACCTGCAGGAAGTGAAACACAGTCGTACGTGTCACTTTCCTTCAGAGCATCAAGTTCCTCATCCATAGCACGTACCCATTGTTCATTCTCATCAGATGATACTGCTTCTTTGTAGTTGCGTGGAATGTTGGATATTCTATAGCAGTAGTCAACTGAATAATTGACATAGTCACTATTACTGTAACGATTGGGAGGTCTCCGGTTTCGTTCAGGATATCGACGTTCTTCCACATTTGGAGTATCGTCAGGTATCTGTGGTGGTTCATCTCTTGTATTTGTGTCGATTATCATCGGTTCTTCTGGTTCATCACTTTCAACTTGGTGTTCTGATCTTGATTTTACGTTAAGAAATTGTACACACCGAATTTTCTTAATCGTACTTGTTTCAGGAAAGTAGACTTGATAGGCAGGGCTTCTTGTATCAAAACCAACAAACACCCCTTCTGAGCTCCTATCGTCTAATTTCTTCTTTTCTTGAACATATGCGAAACATTTCTCTCCAAATACATGCATCTTGCATAAGTTTGGCTTTCTAGACGTAAATGCTTCGTAAGGTGTCATACCAAGTCTACGGTTGAAGCATCTATTTCGTGCATAAACAGCATACTTTGCAGCATATGGCCAAAGTGATTTAGGTAGATCAGCTTCAATTATTAAGCATCTAGCCGTTTCGAAAACAGTTCTCCACGATCTCTCAACTGTTCCATTCTGGTGTGGGGAATGAGGTGCTGAAAACTCATGTTTTATGCAGTTCCTACGCAACACGGACTCGAACTCTCCACCTGTAAATTCAGTCCCATTGTCTGACCTCAAGCATTTTACGGTACCAAAAGGAGCAACATCTGATAGAAATGTCTCAAGAGCCCTAGAAGAATCATTCTTATTCTTAAGAAGGTACAAATGAATAGCTCCAGAGTAATCATCAACAAAAGAAATACCATATTTATATCCCCCTTTTCCTACAGGGCTAATATTTCCTGTTAAATCACAATGGACTAAATCTAATATTCTACCTGCTTTCCTATCTGGGTTACGATTAAATTCTTGAGTCATTTTACCTTTAATACATGTTTCACAATCATATGTTGCCTTACTATCAATTTGCATACCATCAACAACCTTTTCAGTTTTCAGAAGATCATTATTATTACAATGTCCCATAGTTTTATGCCAATATTCTAATGATCTAGATGTATTTTCACCGTTCCTGATGTTGTACAAGTAGTATAATTTACCTTCATTAGCAATATTGAACATTGTGCCATTAGGGGCCGTTAATTCAGCCTTATCATTTTCAAAAGTAAAGGAAGCACCTTTCTCAGTTGCGGCATGCACAGAAAATATATTCTGTGGGTAAGAAGGTACGCATAATGCGTTCTTCAAAATTAATTCACGCTCAATACCGTCAACATCGGAAATGGTTACTTTAGCATCTCCCTTACCTACTACTAAATCATTATCCCTACTTCCGTCCGCTAATTCAATGTAATGATTCTTAGGATTGAAATCTGGATAAAAATTTATAAAGTTATCCTTATCTTTAATCATATGTGACGTGGCACCACAGTCAACAAGCAAAGAATTATCCCTAGAACTTAAATTACCATTAGAATTAATATTATTAATCCCTTCATAAGTAACAGTTTTCATAACAAAATCATTGTCTTCATTACATGCCATCATTTTGGATGATGCATTTCTCCTACAATCATTTGTATTATGAGACTTAATACGACAAATGGAGCACCATTTATTATTTTGAAAATTATTAGGTTTTCTAACACTAACATTTGAATTTGCCTTACATTGATATTTCTTGTGTCCACTTTTACCACAAGAAAAGCAAACAACGTTATTCAATTTAACGCTCTCTGTCTTCATGACGTTATCGTTTGTCACGGTGTCCTTCAGTCTGGATTTTTCCGTTTCTTCGAAGCTCTTCAATGCATTCTTGAAATCGATGAAAGTCATATCCTTATCCTTCTGAGTAACGACCGTTGCAAACGCCGAATAGCTAGACGATAATCCCTTAAGCGCCATTGCAACGAGTAAACTATCGCTGATTGTCTCACCAGCGCTTTTCAGAGATGAGGAGGCCTTGTCCGCTCTAATCAGGTAGTCCGTAGCACTCTCATTGTCAGCTTTCTTTAGTGTCGTTAATTCTGTATACAAAGCTATTATTCTAGGTTTACTTTTCCCTGTATAATGCTCTCTCAGTATTTTCACTGATGCTCGTCCATCGTCTTTTGCGTCTCTTATGATAAGTGACAAACTCTTATCATCAAGCAATTGAACTAACTCTGCAAAAATGCGCTGATTTTTGTCATCACTATCAGCTTCCGCATAGTCGTCTGCTAAAGCCTTGTGCAGATTTTGCAGGCGGAGGTACGATGTGAATTTAATTTCCCACAACTCATATTTCTCATCATCCCCATCGAAATACAATCGTCTGCTGGGCCCATAACCTGTTGAGTTTGTAGCAGTCATAATTGCGTAATTGATTGTATTCGATATAATGAGAATATGGTTGGAATGAAACAGTTGGTAACAGCCAGTACTTTATTGGAACACACACAACATCCCTCCGTGAGAGCTAGGGAAACACTAAGCAACAGAACAGTGCGCAACCACATAGTACATAATAAAAGCAATCGTACATCCTTAATTAAGTTATATATCATAACTGAGACTGGCCGCTAGGTGGCGCTTTACTCCGTAATGGTAACAAGAAATAATAAACATAATAGTTAGTCTATTCATATAGACTAACTGAACACAAACGAATATGTATAATACATATATAACATTCCATTGTAGGTGTATACATTAGACAGTAGGTACATTAAATAGATGCAGTAAGTTTACTTCAACAAATTCTTATAATTTTCCCCTGTCCCTATTCTAGGTCTCTACGGTTTGAATGAAATAAGCTTCTAAAAACGCTAAAAATCTTGTCAGTTGCTTACCATATTTGGACTTATCTTCCTCTTCAATAATAGATTATTTCGTATATAATTTGAGGTAAGACAAATGACCGTGTGGAAACACTTCACTAGTACTACTCAATTTCCTTTTCTAAGATGAAATTCTTGTAATATACGTTGTGAAGTGTTATGATATAAGTACAGAAATTGAAAAATGTCACCTAAATCACCATAATGAAGCATGGAAACATTATACCATCTTTTCTCATGTGAAAATTTATGCAAAAAAGCATATTTGATAATCGTTTTCTTATCATACGTAATATAATAGAAAAGGAAGTCCAGCAACAGGTTATAGCTCTGCTTGCAGACGACTGAACTTGTTTATTACTTGATCTATTTTCTACACAGCAGAAGGGTTTTTTCAAATTTAGGCTACTTTGGGGGTACGAATCATTATATTGATATTTTATTTCAGATTTCTTTTATTATTGATTGAATATTTAGCTCGTTGAAGATGTTCAAGTTTTTAATGCCTGTTGTTGGAGTTTTTCTCCTGTTCAGTGTGAAAGATTCTACCTCTCAGTTCAGGAACTGTTTCAATGATGGCAACCATCAGGCACAAAATTCTTTTGCATTCGACTTCTCAGGTAAGAAATATGTAATGATGATTGAATATCTAAAATCGAAGACAATGGAGACCTATCAATTAACTGGTGCTTTGAGATTAGATTTATCTTGCTTTTAATGTCTTTCAAATAGTTACTTCTAATAGTGCGACATCCACCTTTTTAGATTTTTTTAGCTAGTTTGTTGAACTGCTCCTTTCGTGATTCACCCACCTATATAGTATATATGCAATATACATATATTTGAAATTATGTTGGACAAATGAATAATAACCATTCAAGTAGCTCTTTTTCAACTGATACCGGATAAATTGAAGATAAATTTACTATTTCAGCTTGTTTATCTCCCAGGTGTGGATAGAATGGCTATGCCACTTCTTCGCAACCTCTCAGTTTTGTACACCGCGAGCCCCAACCTCTTGATTTCTCCATTCAGCATCTGGAGCGCTCTGACCCTAGCACTGATGGGAGCTAATGGTAATACTAAGCTGGAATTGGAGCGAGTTCTCGGTCACACTTCCTCAAAGCTACAAACTTTGAGAACTAAGAATATGCTGGACAACGTGTGAGAGTAGGCCTTTTAAACCTATTGAGATACAATTCTATTTTCAAATTTTAGTCCAAACAATCTTAAAGACCAGAAAAAATAGTCATGGATCCGTTTTTTGTTTTCTTTTTTAATGATTTTTATATATAAAACCGAAATTATTTCTCCAACAAAATTTCCATCTCATTTCTGTTTGATTTAGTGTGATTTCTCTTTATTATCCTAGCCTTATAAGGAAGAATCTCATACCATTTTTTTCTATACAGTGTTACTGGAAGTGGGTTGTCTAATCCCAACGGTCCTGAAATGCGACTAATGGATAAAGCTTATGTTGACCATTCTCTTTCACTCAAGGAGTGCGTTAGTAAATTCGTTTCAAAGATTGATGTCGTCAACTTCGCTGATACAGGTGAGCTAATGAAATGTGAAGCTATCAAACTGAACAGTTGTCATTTTTTCCCCTGACATGATGAATCTTCTAAATTTTCAGTGGGTACGGCAAAACGGGTTAATGATGACGTAAGTGAGGCCACAGCAGGCGAAATCCGAAATATTGTGCAGCCCAATGACTTGGTTTTGAGTAAATTTGTGCTGATCAATGCTATCTATTTCAAGGGGAGATGGGCTGACCAATTTGATCCGTTATTGACATTCAATACTGTGAGTTAGCTTCATTGAATGTTGATTTCTTTGCTACAAAGAAGAATTTTAGTTGATATATTAACCAAATGTAGATGGAAAACATACGAAAGTGCTTATTTTATTCTGTGATTGCCTTGCTTCTAATCTAAAAGGTACGATTTGATTGTTATAGATAACACATAGATAACATGGTGAGTCTATATTTCATTCATATTTTAATGCAGGAACATCCGAACAAGGTCTTCATTCTTCAAGTAATGAATTTAAAATAGGTTTTGTAAGAAAGGCAATATTTTATTACGTTTCATTCAATTATGAGTTTAATTGGCAATGAATACCTCTCGTTTCCAGACTTTTTTCGCATCTGACATTACCGGAAAAGTAGAAGAAGTCTCAGTGCCTACAATGGCCAGAATAGGATATATGAACTATGGTGAGTTCATTACGTTTTCTATTCATAATTTTACTTGAAATTCTATTTAGAGCATTATTACATCAATTATTAACTATTTAAATTCAGAAAATTATAATATCGGTGCGTCGGGTCATGTAATATAACCAGTTCTTTCCGATTGGTTTAAGCGTAGGTCACACCGCCTGAATTTTGTAGGGAAATTCATTTGTAGGACCAGAAGTTGGTCCCCGTTAAAGCAGAGCTGTGTGCACTGGGTCATCGCCCTTACTTCCTAACCGCTTCACAAAATATTGTGAGCGTTGAGGAGCAGCAGTTCTCCGCTCCGCAAAATTCACCACCGCTCCAACAATGCCCACTTAAAGTTTGGCACCGCCAGTTCGAGAACGCTTTGTTCCGCTATGCCAATGCAGAAATCCTGAATTGTAATTCGGGAGCTTTGCCCGGGCGATAATTTAACGTTGCACAAACTTTGGTAGTGCGTTGTTAATTTTTTATGAGTTTGTGTGCTCATCACCACGCAAAAAAGGGGAAAAATAAAAATAGAGGCGGTGCCATAGTGGTGCACCTCTGAAGACGGCATTGCTATAAAGTTGACTTAACGGTAGCTGGACCCAGCGAGCTTTGGTTTGGCGATATGGAGCTGTGCAACCTCCTTACCAACACCAAACCAAAGTTAATCACCGTAATGAATCACTGCTTCAAGGCCTGAGATCGTTTCAGTAAACTAATGTCCACGAGTGAAACACTTTCGACCGCCACATTTTAGTTTGTGCAACGTTTAATCACCGCATGGGCAATTCTGGCGAAGCAGCAGTGGTCCAGCATTTAAGATTTCTGCGTTGTCCTTGCGTACCCAAACGTCCACGAACTTGCGTCTAATGGTGCCAAATTTTGACAGGGTGTTGCTGGGGCGGTGGTGAACTTTGTGGAGTGGAAAACTACTGCTTCTCAACGTTTTTAATATTTTGTGCAGTTAAAAACTTTTGGAGCGGTACGCATGAACATAAGCGGCGGTCAAGCGTATATGGCGTTGTCTGAACTGATGGCAACTTCTGGTGAACGGTAACAAGCGCTGAGGATTATCTCTCCTCGCTTCAGGAATGGTCCAGCAAGGCTCTTCCGGCATGACCAGCCAACTATAATCCCACACCGAGCCAATTCGCCCACACTCTGAGAACGCCGTTCTATCAACGGTTGCGTTGCAATAATTTGTTTTGCCTTTTGTGCGCGGTAATGAGCATTCGGTCCATTCTTTTCTCCCTCCTTTCAAGGAACGCCCGAAAAAAGTTTGAACGGTGTGACTGGGTCTTTGCATAATTACACTATTCTTTGTTATCTAATGTTGTACAAACAATCTTCGTAAACATTAGGCCCGTCTCATTTTATTTTAGATTCATTTCAGGATTTGAAATATTCTTAAGTTTATTAAATAAGTAATTTAATTGATAAATTATGACTATTCAGTCCCTATCTTAGTTCAGTGCTCATCAATTTAACTTCGTAAACTGATGGAAATTGTGTTTTATCTTGTTAGTATTAATATTATGACTTCCAGTGGTGATGGTTTATGCCATAGTTTTAATATTTTATTGTATTAGATTTTAAACTAAATACATTAAAAATTACATTACAGTTCAAATTTTTTTTAATGCAAGATCACAAATGATTGTGCAATTTATTATGGATGTGGAATTCACGATTATGCACAGACTATAGGAATGCATTACCAGCCTATAAATAATTTGCTGAATTAATATTATGTGAGAATAAAAAATTATGAACAAATTTACATTAACCGTTTAAATTGTCAACTATTCTAGTATTTCGTAAAAAACAAAAGCTATTCACAGCAAACAGTTTAGTCCTAAACGGACTGAAAATAATTATTGATCCTAATTATTAAAAATTCCTATTATTTTTGGTTTTGCAATAGTTTCATCTTGAGTTTTGTAAAATATAAATTGATATGTATATTCTTGTTTTAAACCTGCAAAAAAAAGAGTTTAGATGTAAAAATTTAATATTTCAGAAAGTCTTCTGAAATATTAAATTTCATTAATATTAAATATTCATCTTCCTATTTCAGTGCTTCCACACATAGAAAGCAGCAGCACTGTTCAAATAGCAATTACTGAAATGAAATAATAGAATATCTGTAAGACTATAAGGTTTCCCAAGGTAATCTTTTGACTGTTTAACTCTTTATACAGGTCGCTCCCATGAAATGAACGCTGATGTTTTAGAGTTGCCGTACAGTGAGAGTACCATCTCCATGTTCCTCATCTTACCAATTAATAATGTGAGTTAATGAGATCGATACCCTTCAAAAAAGCTAGATCCTAAAACACAGCTGTAGGTGTGTAAAAATCCTGAGTAAGTATTACAGTCATAGCTTAAATTTGAGTGTGGCCGGTAGGGGAAGATGGTCATCAATGGGAATCTGGGAACAATGGGACATGCTGAATAACTTTTTTATTTGAGGGAACTTTTTAATAAAAACTTAGTGGTAAATTAGGCACACATCGGTGCATTCACTCCAAATGCATTCAGCGGTTGGGATGCAGTCAGCTCTTTTCCACCTCTAAAACGTGTTTTAGAGGTGGGAAAACTAAATATTTCGTACATTGTCTCAATTGTTATAAATTTGTTAATTTAACATATAATGCTGACGGCATTCTTCTATAATGTTAAGTAATATGTAAAATATGATCATATGAAAGGATTGCCTTTATACTTTTGTAGTTGAGCCACTATACCCATATGTTTTCAAAATGGCGTCATGGTGATCATTGGGACAGCAAATTTGGTTAACAATGAGACAGTGTCCTATTGTCAACCAAACTGTCAAGTTACTCCATATGAAACAATAGATATCTATTTTTGATACAATAACGTGAACTGTAGCTTCAGAGCTTCTTGTAGAAACAGAACATCCAGCTGGAGCTTGAGTTTCGACCATGTTTAAGGGCTTTAGCAATCTGGAGTCAACACGAAGTACAGCATAGAAAACAAATTTCTCATAATAGAAGAAAAAGACGCAGCATGATTGCAACAGATACACAAGGGAAAGAAGAGTATCCGTAGATGGCCTGTAAACTCTTGTTCTTGGTCTGGTATAGAACTTAATCTAAGTAATCCATTCGTCTGAAGAACTTAAATCTCTACTGAAAACGTTGGAAATGAAGGTTTATGCTCTAGTAAAATTTGATCCAACTTCTAAAACGTATTCTATTGGCCAAAAGCATGAAAAAGATAAATACGAAATATTGATGCTAGGCGAAGATTCAAGTGCAATGAGTTCAATTTTCCAAATGTTCCTGACATGGCATCAGTGAAGCTAGAGGACATTAAACTGATATTATTTGAACCAACTAAGTGTGGGACAACATAAAGAGATAATTAGAAACTTGAAATTCGACCATAGCCTCAACAATATACAAGTTTGATCGACTGTCTTATCGTTCACCAGGGTATGTCCCATTGTTCACCAATGCTGGTATACAATGGGATAAAAAAGAAAAAAATTTATTTAATTTTTTTCTAGTCAACAAAATAAGCGATAGCATTCGAGTTAGTTTCAATTTATAAAGGAATATCTATATTACACATGGATTTTTTGTTTTTCATATTTTGTCCATAGTAACTGGAAGAATATCAATCTTTCTGTGTTTTTTGTCCCATTGATGACCATCTTCCCCTACAATGGGGGTGATAGGTGTAGAAGGCGTCTATAGGAACGCATCCACACTTCTACACCCCAGATGATTGTGGGAGTGGATTTGAAAAAATGAACCACCCCTGCAAACTTCAATAAGAGGAGGATTAGTCATTTGACTTATTGACACATTTTTCTAGAATCTAGAACAAGGTGAAATGTTTCAGTCTCTTCTGAACACTTACGTTTTCGGTCGATTAAATTTATATATGTCTATCAGTTTTTGTTGTAGAGAAATATTTCAGAGTTCATTTGAAATAAGAAGAGTTCACGAGGTGCTATATAATAAACATAATATTGAGATTTTTCAGATATCTGAAATAGATATGAATGATACTAAAAAGAATTTTAGAAGAATGCTAATGATAGGATTTTCCAAAACAATTTTTTTTTTAAATACAACTTCTCAAAATATTACTCAATCGATAACCCTCCCTCTCTCAAATGAATCCTGTCTCATCTTTCTAGGTGAAACTATGCACCTGATATGACGCGTTGAAGTTATCCCGAAATATTTGTACTTTATTAAAAATATGCTTGTATATTGGATGTATTAAAATTTTAGTATGAACGAAAACATTTTCTTTTGTTCTGTTCAACATGATTAAAAAAATTCAAATCTCTCAAATTATTAATATAAAATATATAAGGAATCAATTCTTTTAAACATTATGTAGCCCCCGAGAAATTGATAAAACTATGACTAGTGTAAATAAAAAAACTACGATTTTATATACGTATCTTGTGTTGGAGATGTATTTAACGTGGAATTATTGATTTTTATGAAAACATGCAGTCATTGTCAGACATACTATAATAAATAAAATGGATAGATGGATATCTCTAATATTTTGATATTTTAACCTCAGTACCCTATAGCCGTCAAACGTTTGTTCTCTAACCAAGCCGCTGGTGCGCCAGAACCAACTCTCACTAAAAACTCTTACAAAATCTTAACGAATGACTTTTCAATATTATTCTTTCATAATAACTTTCATTTATTATTTAGACGTTCATTGGTAAGCGCCAAAGAATAATTATCCTTTTAATATAAAAGTAGTCGTTATGGCTGACAATCCGATGTTTCTATTATTATTTCAGACCATCACGATAGAAGACACTCTTAGCAACTTAACACCATCCAGTTTCTCCAATGTTCGTAACGCAATGGGGGAGAAGAAAGTGTATTTGCAACTGCCAAAATTCGACTTAAAAAACCAGTTGGAAGATGACTTGAAACAGGTAGGCATCGGTTGAAACATAACCTGATTCTCTCTAACCTGATTCTCCCTAACCTGATTCCTAATGTTTTGATGCAACTCACAAGATAATAAAAACTCTCATTTTTTGTAATTATTTTCTTTTTGTATATAATTAAACTCGATACTATGAAATGTAAACAAAAATCACAACAATTCCATTTTAATCTTTCACTATACGGTTGGAAATAACTAATCTCTCCATGCAACTTGTGCTCGTGAATGTATATTTTTTTTATTTTGGGTTACATAGTACCCCAAGATGCAACAAAGAGTTATTATCTAAGAATAATAACAATTGAGGAAAATAATTGTTTTTCTCTTTAATATATAAATAAACTTTTTACTTATGTTTAAAATATTACAGAGCTTAATTAACTTGGGGATCGAAGACATGTTCAACACAACAGCATCAGATTTCACTGATTTTTCTGACAAAGAATTTGTTTTGGACAACATTGTACACCAGGTATGATATAAGTTTTTATTTAAAGGCAATTTGGTTCATATTAATAAATCACTGTAAAATTATAGTCTATACAAATATAATGTCTATTTTCATAAGATTAATATCATGGCTCGTTTGCTACTAATTCCTATGGAATTAGTAATTGGTAATTAGGTAATTAATGGTAATTAGGTTAGATTGAAACGGATTAATAGATAAGTTTCAAAAGTAAATAAAGAATTATTGTGAAGCAAAGAATTATGAATATCAGTACTTAAATAACTCACACTCTTGCTGGGTAAAGCTTTTAGAACGCCCAGTACATTTACCGGAAAAGCGTTCGTTGTAACGATACATTATTTGGTTCAGTTGGGGATTTAAACTTTGTAATTTTTCTTTAAAATTATTTCAAAGAAACTTAATAAAGATACACAATCTCAGAGTATTATTAAAGGAAAATTTTATTGAAAATCATATAACATTTATATCTTGTACGAAATAATAAGGTATCTACATATAACTATCGCAACTGTCTCATATCAGTTATCGTGTATTTTCCCTAAGTACAACTTGATGATGATATATAAAGTACCCGTAAATATGCAATATAGTTAAGAGAGATATTCATTATTTTTTTAGGAAGTTCATTATTACATGAGTCTCTCAAAATTAATTATGAATTTATACTAGATGATTATGATAGTATCCTTAACTATAACCAATAATATAAAGAGGCAGTCTAAATTTGAATATGACTTCTTGTGGGTGCTCCCTCACTTCTGTTTCTGTTGATTTACCATTCACGCATCCTTTCCTAATAGGCTCGCGTCAGAATCGACGAAGAAGGCACCGTGGCTGCCGCTGTGACAGGCCTATTGGGAAACAAAAATCGCCAAGAGAGACCCAACTTCTTCGTCAACAGACCTTTTATCTTCCTAATCTACGACAAGTTGACCAGTGTAACTCTCTTTTCTGGCATCATCAAGGATCCAAGAGCTTGAGGCAGCTCTTATTTTGAATCGTAAATCTTATATTAAAACCTTTAAGAAGACTGTAATGTTCTGCTTTCAAATTCGAATATTGGTTAATTAATTTCTATATTCAATTTATATTATAAGTTTTTATTAAAGTCAAACTATAAATTTTTTAGTCTTAGTTAGAATAATAGAATGCACAAAAACATTATTTTCTAATGTTTTTAAACACAATATGTTGTTCACGATAATTCTGTCCCAAATTAATATATAATTCGCCAAATATTTTAATTACTTTGCACAACTTAGATTATAACTTGAGGTAGGCACTGACAAATCTAATTTGAAGAAAGTGTCAAATTACGAAATTCTCTACATAGCACATAAGGTCGATTTGAAGGTTAAATTCGCTTTAATATCAACTCTATTTCCTTCTTAATTAAATTCCTGTGACTTTATTCAAGGTCTCCAACTGTTTGACTGAAATAAACACCTAACATTTAGAATCTGTTGTTAATAAGCTTATCTGATCACTACAATATATATTAGTTGAATACATAGAAAAGTGAATAATATCTACTTTATAATTTTATAAAAACTCATTGGGTCTTGCAAAGTTTTTTCTTTCCGAGAAAATATCTGAATGGATGAATAAAGGCAGGTCATGTTTTATTTTTATAAAAGCGGAAAAAATAATTGGGAGACACGTCTCGAAGTTATTTCAGTACTTATAGACATAGAAAATGCAGAGCATTTGCTGTGTTTTTTTCACGGTAAATACATCAAACATCAATATTATTATTCAGATGAGGATATTATATATTGTCTCGCTCATATTACCATTTTGAAAAATTCTGAGTCGAGATTTCAGTAACATCACTTATTAGTAAAAAAATTATTCAGTTTTTCTCTCCATACTCTTATTACCTTCACAGAATGCGGAAGGTAATATTTCAGACGGTATTCATGCATTTATATCATCTTGTTATTCGCTTATCTGAAAAAAGTATTCAACTAAATTGCCTGACATTTGGTGAGACGATTGGTCAATATCCACTGTCAAGTAACCATCTAGTAGAAATTTGGGAGTGATCCGGTCTAACCCAGTTGATTTATAAGGCCGATTTATAGCCGATTTTTGGAAGAGTAACTAAACATGAATAGGCGTATTGACGATGAATCTTCGATAAATATTCGAAGAAGTGTCCGTTTTATCCAAGATTTTTCGTATAAAATAAGGCAGGATGATCGTCGATTCATCGAATAAGCACATGCATAACCGACTGTAACCGTCCTTAAATCAACGATGATTCAAGTGCAAATTTAAGCCGTTTCATGGAAGATTCATAAGAAAACAATTCACATAATCACCTCAATATTATTGGCGATTAAAGAATGATTTTAAGCAGATTTATTCAATTTATAGAGTTAAATAAAATCAGAATTACCATTTGAAAGGTATTTACAATTGTTTTATTTTTTACTTTATATCATATAGGATATACGTAGGTTTGGCTTTATGGTTTAGCTTAATGTTACATATTTTATATACATATTAAATGGAAAAATGGAGAAAGAAATGAATTGATGTGTGGAATTGAACCTGCAACTATAGTCTCATGGAGAACTGAAGTCTGCGACATATCCACTGAGCCATCTTGGACATGGCAGAAGTAGGATTTGCTTGATATTTATTCAATATATGATAACCCGCGTGTTTTTAAAGTTCTTATGAATTGATATTATTTAATATTTTATTATTTTTGTATCTTTTCTTTCTTGTTCTAAATGATAAAAAAAAGGATGTATACTGTAATTACAACTTTTGAATCACGGACACCTTTAAATGTAAATGATTACTCATACAATTCACCGAAGATCATCGAAGAAATGTCCGCTATTATTCAAGGAAGATGAGACTGTCGTGACTCGTCGATATTCATCGAAGACGTGTCTTCTATAATTCAACCCTGGAATAATTAGGGGTTATCATAACGCGTCGATGATCATCGAAGACATGCCTGCTATAATTCAGGGAAGATGAGACTTCCATAACTCGCCGAAGATTCATCGAAGAAATCTCCTCTTTAATTCGAGGAATTTAGAATCAACCATGATTCGTTGAAGATCATTCGATAATCCTCTACACTGAGTCTACAGTCAATCACCGATGAGAATTTATCGGCAATTTATCAGCGTGTCTTCCACGTTTTATTATCTCAGCCATAAATACTCTTAAATCATCGAAGACACTCTCTTAAATTTCATCTGGGAAGCTCAAGGTCATTTATAACTCTAAAAGTATTCAACAATATTGCATGTAACTTGGTGGGCCGATTGGTGAATATCTAGGAACCATTTGCCTACATTTAGAGAACAATTAGGTCAAAGGTCAAAGATCAAGGTCAAGGCCTCTAAAAGTGTTTAACCAAACTGCCTAAGACTTGGTGGAACGATTAGTCAATGTCCAGGAATCATCTGGTAGAATTTTGGGAGTGATTCGATCAAAGGTCAAGTTCAAGGATATTCATAAGTTTATGACTCAAAAAATTAATAAAATTTCCTGAACCTTGGTTGGATGAATGGTCATTATATCCAGTTACCAGTTTATCAAACTTTGGGAGCGACCGGGTCAAAGGTTGAGGTCGAAGTCATTTATAAGCGGCGGTAATGTTATGCATTCTACCGAGTGCTTGTAATCTAGTTACAGTATATAGTTGTATCCATTACGTTTTTTAATAATTATTTTGAATTAATGATAATAAATAAATGAAGTAGTGGCATTTCATCTACATAAATAACTTTTATAAGAAAAAATTACTTTAATTTCTTCTTCCTGAGTAATTATTCTTCATCCAGTAGTGTTGCATGACATTATCCAATAGCACAGAAAATGATTTCTCATTCCCAATGTCTTCCTCTGACTCAATCATATCTGTCTCGCTAAATATTTAGCGCAGGTCACCGAGTTCAGCAAATCTTTTCGTCATCTCGATTGAGTGGAGATCTTTTGTTGGCCATTTTTAGCACCTCTTCATCTTATAATAGGAGATTCAGTGATCTTTCTTAGGCCTTCTTGATTGCTGACTTGTTGCAATAATTACAGAATGCTTTCTTCCGATAACAAATTGATGAAAATTATGATATTAAGGATGCTCTGTGATTAGTAAATGAGAATAGAGTATTATTGTCATGCGCTATCAGTCGGTCACAGCCATGAAAATGAACGATACTGTTTGGGAGATGAAGGGAAGAAAGAGGCTTGCTGGGAATGATCTGCAAGAGTTAGGAATTATTTTGGTCGATTGTAGTTGAATGATTGTAGTTTTATGTTTATGAAAAGTAGTTTTATGTAAATTATGTAGAAAAAATGAATTTTTAATGTAATTAAAGACTGAAATAACATTCAGTTAAATATTATTGCTAAAATTGAACAATTGCGATTTGAAAAGGCTTACATATCGCAAAAACATGTCATGTACAAATCAACACTTAAATGTACGCCAGCATTTCTCGTTACATTTTTGTACTAATTGTATTACGTTTATATATATTCTGTTTTCAAATTCATGTATTGAGAATAGTATGGAAATTCATTTTAAACAAAAAAAAAATTCGATGTTTTTTGCTGTTTCCAACCTACACGTCCCTTTTCATAGTACTCAAATCTATTGTCTGTAAAAGAAGAAGATAGAATTATATCATATACACTAATATTTCATATTCATGTTATGTAATTTACTGTACAGTTTATTCAACGTAACAAACTAAAAAAAAAACTTTATATCATATGTGAAAACTTCAATATCTTTATGCTAAGAAAATATTTTATAATAATGATTGAATGAAAACGTTATTTTGATATAGAATATCTTTGATAGATCTTCTGTGAATACAGATAAACACTATTTTTTCATTGTGATGTAACATAAAGGCTGGACCCGCATTTATTACCAAATCATGAGTCTATCTTATTTCGAATTGTAATTAAACCGGGGTAAGTAAAATTAATTACATAATTGTTACTTCTTCATTGAAAATTTCATTTTCTATGAGTTATAATGAAAGAAAACTATTTTTTGAGTTCCAGTATTATAAGCCAATTAAAAAGTGTTCCATTGTTTGTTGCCAGAATTAATGTATGCTCAGTAATTAATGTTCAAAGTAGTGAATATATTAAATGTTTTAAAATTCCACCATAGCTTAACTCTCTCTCAGTATAGGTGAGTAGTTAGTTAAGTACTTTGATTCATACAATTGTGTTACATTGAACAAGGTGCTAGGAAACTTGTGGGACTCATTCTATAATGATTTAGTTAAAGAACAATAATAGAAAAAGTTTAAATTATGAATACTAAAATGTGTAGAGTATTTATTTAAAGCGGATAACATCATTAACTGTTGTAAAATGATACGTAACGTTAGTAATTTTGACATGCTTTGACATTTATTTAACGTGAAATTTGAGCAGAAAATTCGCCCTCGGAACTTTCGGTCTGAGTTATAAATAAAACCTATCAGTTATAACTAGATGTATGGGGGGGGGGGGGGCGTGAAGTGTGTAGTACAGCAAATTAGCGGACACAACAAACTAAATAAACGGCCATTTATTTTTAGTGGCCATTTATAATTTTAAATGAATTTTCCAGTCCAAAATTTCCCGAGACCGAAATTTCCGGCCACCAATTTATTGGTTGGTTCTACATTTTCGGATACATAGAAAAATAAAATAAAATAATTATTATAATTTAACTTCTATTCTAATTGGTATCAGGGAAACCAATAGAAATAAAAGTTAAATGTTTTTTTTTATAATTATATAGATTTTTGTCTGAAAATATGAACTGTGCGATAACACGGAACTCACCCTAAAATGGGATATGTTGAATTTCTGAACAAATTGCTTCTAATAACCTCATCTGAATAATATTATTGACCTTTATAGTAGTTATCGTAATTATCACCATAAAATATTGTGTCTGTTTTCTATTTCTACGAACGGTAATAAGATAGAGACAAGTCTCGCAATTATTACCACTTTTATAAAAGCAGGGTGCAATAAAAGCGAGGCCTACCTGTACTTCAACAGAGCATATCAAATAACTGAGCAATCGGTGCAATAAGAATAATATTACCACAGTAATTTATACTGTGTAATATAATAACTATCATTACATCAATTATAGGTCAACTGTATCTGTTAGAGATTTAATAGGACAATTATTCAACATATGTATCTCAGTTATAGTTATTTCTAATCCTTACGTCACTGTAATATATAACATAACTTAAAATTTTCTCGTTAACAAGCACTGCTATAGGTCGAAAAAGTATAACGTCATAATAATACCTATAATCCAAGATGGCTGCCTCCAATAATTTATGTAATTTGCTAATTTTATTTCCCACTTTTGATTTCTGGTATTAGAACCCTCAGTCTTTTCTCTGTTTCCGTGCAAAGAGGTTGTGCGCCGCTCTGATATGTTCAGTCACCGCATCACATGTAACTAGATAGGAAGTTTCTGCTGATCAATCTAGAACACTTACCACTGATTAGAAAATATTAAAGAGCCTTAACGATTCCATACAAAAATTTAGATGAATAAATTTTCATAAAACTAATTTCAATCATTTTTTAAGGCTGATTAATATAGAATTTTTGTAAATAAATTGAATGCAATCAAATAATTGTATTTTCAAGAAATATTTGTGAGGTTATTTTTCTGATATTTATTTCGTATAATTATTTTAAATAGTACGGTTTTAATTACCTAAATACTATATATCTGTCAATTTAACATAGATTGTTAATATTGTTATATTCAAAACAATTCCAAGCTATGATTTATCATAGTTATAACTCATACTCCTTAAACTGTATCCGAAGGATTAAAATAGAAGTGCTCTAAGTACACAGTAACATGATCCAATAAACTGTACATATTTTTGTCAGTGTCAGTTTAACAATTAGTTAAACTGGTAGTTAGGGTTAGTTCCGAGTTATCGGACAGTTCTATATTTTCAATCGTATATGAAAAAAAGTATAGTATTGTTGAACTCATTATTTCAATACAGGTAAAGCTCGTACAACGGACAGTTATAGTACCGAAAAAAGTGTCCGCTATACCGACAAATTGACGCTATGCACGACTGTGGTTCAATTTCAGTTGGAGATTTTATTTTTTGGAAGTAAACATAACTGATCAGGTTATTACTAAACGAAAATTTTAATGAAAATCTTATAATATATATATAACTTACTTAAATAGATATATGAAATAATAATGTAGGTATAATCTGACACTATTCTATAATGACACCTCTTTATTATTACACCTCTTTTTAATTTCTATAGAACATTTCTAAACAAAGAAAATGTGGGGAAAAAGATAACAAAAATAAATACGGAAAATCTGATAAAATGCATTAAAGTGTTTTTTGTAATTTTGTAATTTGAGTATAATTTTGTAACTGAGTATAAAAAATGAATGACAAGATACTTAGGTGGATAAAATGTATATTAAACCATATTATTTAAAGAAGTCGTTGTATCGAGCTGCATGTCCGTTAGAAAGGACAATTTTTGTCCTTTTTATGGGTGTCCTTTTAAGATTGTCCGTTGTACGAGCTTTACCTGTAATTAGTATATACTTTTTTCTCATGGTCGAACATATGGAACCTTCAGATAAATCTTGACATGCTCTGCCAATCTTTTAATTGTATATAAACATAATAAAAGCCATTTAGAGGAGCATATTAGTAGCAGGACACTCATAGTACTCGAACAGTTGGTTTTTACATTTCCCAATCAGAAATTTCTAACTATCACATATTGGTTCACAATTAGGGCTGTTACAATATGCTTTCGAAATCATAGATCCTGAAAATATTACAGACGGAGAGAATTAAACAGTATTTGAATCGTTCTACACCAGCGCTATATATACAGTATGGGCCACAAAAATGTTTCCTCTTTTTCAAATACTTATAAATCGTTAACCAATGGACGGAAAACCTGTATCTTGGTCTCTTTTTAACTGCCTCCTATTGTACTATTAACAAGTAAAAACATTTTTGAACTGATGGTTATAGTTTAAAAACAGGTAAGAGAAGAGTGAAGGTGATTATTTTTTTGTCCTTGCGCAAAGGTTATACTTAGAGCTAACTCTGTGATTTTACTTACTAAAAGGCAGTGAATATAAAAGGAAAAAAAATCATAATTGTAGACATTTTAATACAGGGTGCTTACACTTCTTCCTTAAAAAACTATGGAAATAGAACAACTTCAGTGACTTTTGATCTCATTAAAGTTTTCACTCCGAATATTCATTTTTCGCTTGTTCATTGCATGGTTAAGGCTCGCTTCACACTTGCATTTTTAACAGCGCAGACAAAAGCTCTTCTTAAAATGTGTTCACACATGCATTTTTTTATCGTTGAAGTAGAAATTTGATGTGATTTTTCCATCAGCGATAAAAAAAAAACGCAAGTGTAAACACATTTTAAGAGCTTTTTTCCGCGTTGTATAATTGCATGTGTGAAACGGGCCTTAACCTTGCAATGAACAAGCGAAGAACGAATATTCAGAGTGAAAACTTCAATGAGATCAAAATGTCACTCAAGTTGTTCTATTACCATTTAGACTCCAAGGAAGAAGTGTAACCACCCTGTTTTAAAATGTCTACCATTATAATTTTTTTCCTTTTATTCACTGCCTTTTAGTAAGTAAAATCACAGAGTTAGCTCTAAGAATAACCTTCGCACAATGACAAAAATAATCACCTTAACTCTTTGCTTACCTGTTCTTAAACTATGTCCATCAGTTCAAAATTGTTTTACTTGTTAATAGTACAATAAGAGGCGGAGAAAAAGAGACCAAGATACAGTTTTTTCGTCCATTGGTTAACGATTTATAAGTATTTGAAAACGAGGAAACATTTTTGTGGCCCCTACTGTATATAGTATTCGATACCATTACATTATGTCTATTATATTCTTAAGAACTTTAATTTAAAAAGCATATTGTCACAGTCCTAATCATGACGTATGATAACACCCACTTCCCGAGTACTTCCGAGAACAGTTCAGTCACTAAATTGTTTACATATGTTTTCTATACAAGTGTCGTAAAAGTTTACCAGTTAGCAACTTTATGATAAATCAGGAAAAATTTTGTACCACTTCATATACATGAAAATTATGTCATAAAATAATTAATATTTGGAAGAATATTTAAATAAAATTATCGGATAATGCATTTTTTTTACAGAATTCTCTATATTTGCACTAAAACAATGAATGTTATATTCGATTTATGTAAAACCAATTATTTAAATATATTATTTCCAAAACAGGGCAGTGGCAGTAGCCTTTGTAAAATTAGTACCGAAAATAATTGATCGTGTTACCTAATTATTTTATAATATTTATCATAATTATAAAACATATTAACCTAATCCAATGCAGTCTGAAAATAAAATATTTCAGTCTGAATATATTCTTACAGTAAAAACCATTTCTAAATATGTAAATCACCAAACACAGTCCGCATTTAACTCTATCGTGCAATTTTTTTTATTTCATTTAATCGTTTTCTGTCGTTTCATTTCTCATAAATATCACTATTAATATTTCACATAATTTATCCAATCGTGTAAGCTCTTTGACCTCTGTATCAAAAACAGTCTGCAGACGGTAATTCAGATATCACCCTAATAATTCAGTACATTGTTTCACACGTTTCCTTATCTTGCTTCACAGACAACTCTAGGAGAAATTCTTCAATTTCAACAGCACTATTTTTAAATGGTAGCCGGCATATTCCAGTCTTGTATAAAGTACCCTTGTACATTATGGTAGATCAACATGGGCCCCAAGACAATTGTGCCTCGGACTATTGGGCCACACGATAATTGGGCCCCTAGACAATTGAGTATAGAGAAATTGGGGTAGCAGACACAATAAATAATTTTGGCAGTATTTTCTTTAAATTATTCTTTATATTCTTTATTTGAAAAAAAATTTTGAAGTTTTTTATAATCAAAACTCTACAACAACCGTTTTACTTCCAACTTGCTAATTTTCAGTTTAAATAAAAAATTGTTCACCGTTTGATTTAAATGTTAGCTAAGTTGGTATAATCAAACCTATATTCAACAATTGTGTCAAGGAATAAGATCGGAGAGACTTATTATAGAAACGTTTATATACTTCAGTAAATCATTTACAGCCTAAATTATTGGAACATAAAACTGGATTAAGGATGATGTAAGTTTGTCGAAACCTGTTCAGTGCTCAATACTAAAAGTTTTATAAGTTAATATTACAACAGATAATTCTCATTATTTCATGTTTTCCCAATAACTGTTCAATTTTTCTCAGTTCAATGTAACAAAAAACCCTTTAGAATTTACCCATTTTATTAACTAAATTTCAATGTGATTAAACTTTGTCAGACGATGTACACTACACATTGGATCCACACCATATGACATGATTCAAGTTAATACGACTCAAGTTAATACTACTTATTTAAACTCTTCAAAGATATTCCAATCCTGTACAATGTACACATATATCACATTCTGGTATGTTCCACTACAGGTAAATACTATATTTACTATTCAGTAATCACCTAAGATTAGCTTAATTAGCGACCCAGTTACCGGGAAATTAGTAATCACTTTACTAAATTTATGTGGGGAGGAATTTATTGTGGTGAAATTTATTGGAATAAAATCATAGCGAAGAGTTATTTTCAATTTTCATTTTGAGACTAAACAAAGCTATATTTTCTTTTATTACAACCAAGGGTATACATTCGGAAATGATGGGAAATGCAAATATTGATATATAGAATGAGCATATTACTCCCCGGTATAATCCTACTCGGAATATTCCATCCCAGGTAAATTAAGGTAAGTATACTTTTTGTCACTATTGAACCTCACCCTGGAGGTAGAGCCCCCTCCCCCTTCTTTTGAAATATAACTGGAATTTCTTTTATGCAAATTGCATCATTGTTTATCATAGTAATTAACACTATATGTCTATATCCTCTTCTGTCAGACCTATTTTACAAAAAACTACTAATGATAGTTATTAGATTTTGGATCTTGGAATGTTTATTTCAATAAATGAAATTCCGAATATTAACCATCTTATAAGAAGCGTAAGTCGACTATCACGTAATGCAAGTCATTTGTTCACGGCACTTTAATTTTAATCCCTTTTTAATGATGCAATGATCTATTTATCTTCCCTTGGATGGTTTATCTTGGACAAAGTCTCTTGTTTTCTCCAGAATATTTCCGGTCTGCCTTTCCATTTGTCTCAACCAATTAATGGAAATGGAAGCTGAGGGCAGTGATTAACGCACACCTCAGAGACACTAAATTACGCTACTAATTGAGTCATTGACACCTTGCCTTGCTCTGCTACTAATTACTAGCTACGAAAAGGTGATTCACCTTAGCTGAGATGACTCGCCTATGGTAGGTTAACTCGCCTTAGATGAACTCACCGTTAAGGGGATCGATACCATTCAGAAAATCCTAAAATGTCAAAAAATTTATTCGCTTACAACACGACAAAAGGTGTATAGGACACTCTGTGTAAATATTACAGTCTCAGTTTGTCCGTAGCGCGTCCTGTGGGGATGATAAGTGGAGGAGCGGCTAGGAATGTACCTACTCTTCTATACACCAGATAGGGTTTGGGAGTTCATTTGGGAGAAATCAACTCCCAATAGGAAATCAGTGCTACACTGCCTTTGTACGAGGACGATATCGCTTGTCTAAGTGATACATCCTTCAAGAATCTATATAGAGCGAGTCTCTCCTGAACACTTACGTTTTGGGTGGAATGACTCTATCTCTGTCTGTCAGAGACTTATCAGGGGGCATGTTTTGAAATAAAAGTGGTACAGTTTGATACAACATTGTGTTTTTTTAAATATATTAAATCGAAAAAAAAAATCTAGTTTAAAGAATTTGAAAATATACTAAAAATAGGAGTTTCTAAAAGATTTCAGAAACATCACTGCTATATCGTGGAACAAATCTACATCTTTCAAATGAATCCTGCCTCGATTTTCTAGTGAACGTGTGAAGCTAAAAAGTTGAAGTTTATCCTAAAATATTGGTTTCTTAAAATTTTCTTTGTCTTGTTATACATGTTACCAAATTTCAGAAGGCTCATATCATTAATAAAAATTCTGAAGGTATTGTTTCCTTAAATAAGGAACTCACCTATGAGTTAACTCATCATTTTAGCTATAAGAAGGTGTTCCATTAGATAATAACTGTTAATATGTGTAAATGTTTAAAGGAATTCCTATAAATGGTTTAATTTGGTCAATAAAATAACTAATTTGATTTGATTGAAATGAGGGTATGACGGCAAAAGTATGCGAAAGTTTATATGTCTCAAAATATGAAATGTTTTTTGGAGGTTTATATAAGCCAAGTGTAATACATTCAGTTATTTACACTTGATATTGAACATCAATTAATGTTAGGAGAATTCTTTTATGAAGCCTGTTTATTTTTCTATCAAAATCAACATAGAATTGGCGATAGAATAGAAACAAACCAATGCGTCTTTGGGTAAGTAAAGTTATAATGATTTAACTAATATAATGTCTATTTAGTTCTTAGATTATATTAAGCGATAAACTTCGGAATTTAATTTCTTTTAATTCAGTAACTATTATTCATAATAGTTACTGAATTAAGGAGGTCTAAGATATATGCTAATTGCAGTTGTCTATTCTTTTAAATAAGATATCATAATATGAGTAAAGATGGTGTGACTTATACCTATGTAAATATTTGGTCCGACGTAAACTACTTTTACTTCATAATCAAATATGAACTAATTGCAATACATTCTTTTGTGTCCGGTCACTTCGTCTTATGTCTTGGTCCAAGGTCATTTCGTCCACGATTGAAATAAACAATTATTGAGAAAAAAAATGTATCGATAATATATTAGTATATACGCATTCTTGATACAATTGAAAGATCATGAAGATAAATATTTGAAAATTGATGATTTTTTATGACTATTCCGAAAAAAGTCTTTTCTCTGAGCCATATCTTCAAATTTAAATTAATAATATTCTTAAGCAAATAGAGAAAGATTTTATGTGCCTCATATTTTATGGAACATTGTAAAATTTATGACCCAGTGAAGTGTAATATTCCATAATAACAACTAAAGCATTTTTTCTTAATTGTTATTCTAGAATTCAAAATTCAGTGTGCAATGCATGGAAAATATGTATCAAATATGTATCAACTGTTTCGCGGTATAGAGGTTTTATATAATTGATTCTCATACAAAATATTTACCGGTCAAGAATTTGATTACCGGTTAATTCCCATGAAAATATCGGTAGCTAATTTACCTGACATGTACATCATGGACCAAATTACCATGAACTAAATGTACTGTAGGTATATCATATACCCTTTCAGTATAAAGTGATTTGATGAATTTTTTCTAAAAATACGTTAATTTATTATTACATTTTACGCCTGAATAGCCTCTAAAAGGTGATAGTTATAGAGGTGCTAAGTACTGTCATCTTACCCATCTACTCCATTTGTTTACTTTGTCACTACAATATTGAGGTAATGGCACCCTCTGACCTCTGAGAGGTAAAAACAGTGAGAAAAGAGCAGGAGAGAAGAGGGGGTTAATTAGTATCGATCGAACATTTATGGTGCAGTTATGGTCTTATTTTCTCTAGCTATAGCTAATTATAGTTCCATATATTCTTGGAATAGAGAATAAAAATGATAAAAGAAACACTCAGTGTGATTGGTTCTCATTTTCTACTACGTAATAATAATAGAAGCACTGTGATTGGTTCCCATTTTCATCAGCGTAATAATAATAGAAGCACTGTGATTGGTTATCATTTTCATCAGCGTAATAATAATAGAAGCACTGTGATTGGTTCCCATTTTCATCAGCGTAATAATAATAGAAGCACTGTGATTGGTTATCATTTTCATCAGCGTAATAATAGTAGATGCACTGTGATTGGTTATCATTTTCATCAGCGTAATAATAAAAGAAGCACTGTGATTGGTTATCATTTTCATCAGCGTAATAATAGTAGATGCACTGTGATTGGTTATCATTTTCATCAGCGTAATAATAATAGAAGCATGGTGATTGGTTCTCATTTTCATCAGCGTAATAATAATAGAAGCATGGTGATTGGTTCTCATTTTCATCAACGTAATAATAATAGAAGCATGGTGATTGGTTCTCATTTTCATCAGCGCAATTATAAAGAAGCACTGTGATTGGTTCTCATTTTCATCAGCGTAATAATAATAGAAGCACTGTGATTGGTTCCCATTTTCATCAGCGTAATAATAATAGAAGCACTGTGATTGGTTCTCATTTTCATCAGCGTAATAATAAAAGAAGCACTGTGATTGGTTCTCATTTTCATCAGCGTAATAATAAAAGAAGCACTGTGATTGGTTCTCATTTTCATCAGCGTAATAATAATACAAACCGACAAAAGAGGACGAGTGAAACTGATTTTTCTTTTACAAATATTCTGTAAATTTCGTCTAATACGATCAAACACAATCCGGTCTGCCAAGAGGATTTTTTTTAATTCCATGATTTATATCATAAAATTAGTTATATATATACTATATCTAACTGCATGGTCGATATATAGGTCGCATTGACCGGCATATTTTTCTTACCTCTATTCTCACCAATGTAATACATAACGCTATAGTTATTTCATCACAGTGTTTTCAATTGGGACACTCTTTCCGTTAGATCAGAGATGGTGAAGTGACATTTATTAGAATAGTTTCAGTGACAACGAATTCTTTGGGTCATTCTCCTGGTATTACTATATAGAGCATTTCTCTAGAATTCGTCTTCTTTTAAATTATATTAAATAGTAGTTTGGAAATAATAATAATTTGAATATAATAGTAATATAAAAATAATAGTAATTTGAACATAATAGTAATTTTAAAAATAGTAGGAATAATTAACAAATAATAATACTATTAAAATAATAGTAACTTTATATATAATTTATAATTCTATATATAACTCTTTAATTATAGCATTTGATATATGAGCAAATTATATTTATAATTAAATTGAATATTTAAATTTCAGAACATATAGTATATACAACAGTATATTAAAAATTAGAGTAAATTGAGTTCATTAACAAATTACAAAACTATAACACTTTATTGTTCAACAAACCTTTAATTCATACTTAGTTTTAGTGATTTATTATGACCATAATAACATTAAAGGGTTAACACTATAATCATAACACATCATCTACCTTCTGAAGCTACTTAAATCGTGTAATTTATACCTGTGACAATTACTATCATCACATTTATCAATGTCAAGTTTGTCTGAAGAACAAAGATCTCTTTGTTAATGTGTATGCTTTAAACACAGATAATAAATCATAATCAAAAACTATGTCATAAAGATATAATAACTTGTGCAGTGGAACTCCTTTATAGTGAACTCCTCTATAGTGAATGTAGAGTCCTTGGTAAGGAAGTAGCCTCTATAGTGAACAAATGTTCTTTAGTCTGCCTTGAAAACTGATGGCAATTTCATTTCAAACTAAAGGAAATTTGATCACTATACATGATAATTCTCTTACTTAGTGCACTATATTTAGAGCAGCTCTACTGTATAGACATTAGATATTTGTGTGTGTATGGTCACATAGATAATAAATTTGGAATATTTAACTGACTTCTCTAGCATATAGTTCCTCGGAGAATGGCAGTTTTAATCAGAAGAAACTTTGGTAAATTCCTAGTTCACGTCCCTATTTCAATTAGGGACGCGAACTAGGAACCGATCCGAATACTCCCTTCCTAGTTCACGTCCCTATTTCAATTAGGGACGCGAACTAGGAACCGATCCGAATACTCCCTTCCTAGTTCACGTCCCTATTTCAATTAGGGACGCGAACTAGGAACCGATCCGAATACTCCCTTCCTAGTTCACGTCACTAATTGATTTAGGGACGTGAACTACGAACGGGGTATTTCTATATTAATTTTTTTTAAATTTAATTACCTTTTATCTGATTAAAATACATTGTACTAATAAATATCAATTGGCAGAAGATCTAGTATCTTGACTATACATATACATTATATAATGTATACCAAAAAGGAAAAAATTGAAATTCAGCAAATTACTACAATTTTTCTTAAATGTTGATATATAAATCGAATAAAATTGAATTACCAATAAATTAGGATATTTTCCACCTTCCTAGTTCACGTGTCTAAATGAAATAGGGACGCGAACTAGAAATTTACCGAGACTTTAACTATAATACGACCAGCCGTTTAGTTTGATTTGTATTATCAAAACAGTCCTCTTTGTCGCTTAAATAAGATAAAATTACTTATTAATTATAATCTTAAAAATTTGTTTCTAATAAATATTAGTAAATTAATAAAAATTAATTTATTCAATAAGTAGTATTCATTTTGCAATTAATTACAATATGTCTGATGTACTGGAAAAAAAACATTATATTTTAAGTCTCTATTTTATTTCTTGTCATAAATTGGTATAATAATCAAATTAATGGAATACACTATAAATAGTAAATATACTAATATTTCTCATATTTACTTTCATATGGGTAAGATACGCTATTCCGACCGTTACACAATTTCGTACATTGTTATTTATAATATAAATATACTTCCAGTTTGGTAGAACGTGTCACAGTGTGTGTTTATCTTAATCGCTTAATCCACTGTGACACGTTCTACCAAACTGGTGCCTGTTTATATTATAACTCATTGTACGTGATTGTGTAACGCGCTCAATAACGTAACTTACTCTTTTCGTCACATTCATTGGTAAGTGACTGCATTCACAGAGTAGCTTTTCTGCATTCATGAACATTGTCACCGCCGATGGAAGGTGACTACTTCCATCGAGTCCCTTGTATTAAATATTTTTTTAAAGTTAGCGATATGGCCTTTGGTTCCTACGCAGATGTTAAACTCACAATTTAATAAATTATTCAAATTTAAATAAATCGTAGGCTTATATGTATATGTATATAAATTGTATTGAAAATAATAAAACTTTTTTAAAAATCATTAATTGATAAACCTGTGTAATAGAATTGGAAAAAAATAACGGATGAAAGAACGTACTTCTATACCACGTTATGACGTCAGAGTTTCCATAGTTTTTCTCTCGGCACCCATTGACTTATTAGGTTCACCCTTAAACTACCACTGCATAAGGCTGATAATGCTTGCTTTCTTTATTGCTTCCCAAGCTTATTATCGCTATCAATCATTTCATAACGAAGGCTCAGAACCAACCGTAAATTATGAGTGTGATCGTCTATAAATTGATCTTTAGCGCCACTTTGATTTACGATCTTCTACGCTTTCTTTTTAATACTCTGAACCTTACGCCCTTGTGAGAAAAGGTTGAAAATAATCCTTAGCGCAGAAAACCAATTTTGGAGAAAGAGGGAATTAAATTTCAGATCTGCTATTCTTACTTATGAGGTTAAGCGGTACGTGGGTCAGCAGGTAAACGAAATTCGTAGGTCGTACAGTCCACGAGGCTGGCAGATCGTCAGGTACACGGAGCTCGTATACGCATTTTATCAAGTGCACGTGGTTTGTAGATCGTCATACCTGGTCAACGGAGTTCATGAATCGTCATATACACGGAGTTCGTAGATCGTCATGTTCACGGGTTTCGTAGGTCGTCAGACCAAATCCACGGAGTTCATAGATCGTCATATACACGGAGTTCATGGATCGTCATACACACGGAGTTCGTAAGTCGTCATACCCACGGGGTTCGTAGGTCGTCATACCCATGGGGTTCAAAGGTTGTCAGACATAATCCAAGAGGTTCGTAGGTCATCAGGTTCACGGGGTTCGTAGTTCGTCAGGTTCACGGGGCTCGTAGGTTGTCAGTACCACAGAGTTCGTAGTTCGTCAGACCCAATTCACGGGGTTCGTAGGTCGTGAGGTCCTTTGGGTTCAATACCTTGAAGAATCATAAGAAGATTTTGTAAGAGATTAAAAGATTATGTAATATTACACTCGCGTCTATTAACTCTCCAGACGGAAAAAGATGAAGCAATAAATGGATTTGAATTACTTAATTAAAATTCCCAGTCGATAAATTAGATAAGCTGATGAACGCCTTCAGATCGGTAAATATAATTGATTACAGAATATGTTCTACTCAAGTCTATCCAATAATTTCTCACTGTGCACTCATTAATCGGTACATATTAACAAAATAATTAGCTGCGTTAAAAAGAATATTTCCTTTAATATGAAACAAACTATGATTATCTTAATTTGAACCGAAAATAGGAATAATACTATTAAAAAGAGTACATTTTTGTGGGGCACCTTGAATAGAAAATATCGGTACTAGAAAAATTGCCACTGGGAATATTGCCCCCGGGAAAATTGCCACTGGGGTAACTGCCACTGTGGGAAAACTGCCACTGTAGGAAAACTGCAACTGAGGGAATATTGCCACCCGGAAAATTGCCACTTTCTATAAATATAAATTCATACTGATTTTTTTTCAAAAATAACAAAAATTATAGGTACTGAATTTCATATTGATCAGAATTTAATATAGATGAATCAATTACAATGAGTACATCTCATTTTGAAAAGTAATACAATCTAAGTAGATTCTTCCGTCGGTGGGTGGGAGTATATGCTGATATGCAATTAATCTCATTTTTATGTTTTCAATTGATCACTTAAGAGTTTAAATCTTTCTTTTAAAATTCTCTACTCTACTAGTTTCCCGTCCAGTTATTTTCTCTCATTCACAAGTGCACTAAAATGTTCTTGAAATCATTTATGATGTTTAGTCTTGTATTCAGTATGGACCACAAAAAAAAGGAAACCAAATTCAATCAAGATATTTATATATATATTTTTTGGCATTTTATATGTTCAAGATTTCCAATATAGATCATCCCACCAAAAAACTAACTAATCGTCCCACCAAATTTCACACAAATTATTTGATTGAATACTTTTTTAGTTATGCGAATAACAAGATTACCATTAATTTATGATAACAAGATTACAAATGAATAAATGCCATCAAAACATAACCTTGCACAATTTTTGCGAAGGTAAAAAGAACTCACCATTGCAGAGACTGTAACCATCAGAAAAAGAACTCACCATTGCAGAGACCGTAACCATCAGAGAAAGAACTCACCATTGCAGAGACTGTAACCATCAGAGAAAGAACTCACCATTGCAGAGACTGTAACCATCAGAGAAAGAACTCACCATTGCAGAGACCGTAACCATCAGAGAAAGAACTCACCATTGCAGAGACTGTAACCATCAGAGAAAGAACTCACCATTGCAGAGACCGTAACCATCAGAGAAAGAACTCACCATTGCAGAGACCGTAACCATCAGAGAAAGAACTCACCATTGCAGAGACTGTAACCATCAGAGAAAGCAACCCAACACACTAAAACCAGCAAGAGGAGAAGTCACAGATATCCAAATATTTTAATAATTTTGAATATATTTAAATAATTAGGAAAATAATAGTATAAAATATAAACAAATGTAAAATTTTTAACACTTTCAGTTTTTAACATAGATTTAATTTTTTTTATATTTAATAACATTTCATTTATTATTTATAGAGTTGGGGTGTCATTTATACATTCACTTAGAGTTAGCTAATATAGTGCCATTTATTATTTAGATTTCAATGATCTTTTAGCAACAAAACTATACAATTGGAAATGATTTATTAATGGTTATCCATGCTATCACCTATTGAGTTATGGCTGTCTGTTTTTCTTGAATGTTTTTATACCTATTGAAATTTAAGATATACGTTTGATTTTTAATTTTGTGTATGCTGCAGAGGCTTTTCCGGGCCTAAATGACCCCCTATTTATGGTCACAAATTTATTATGATTTAAAGACTAAGTATTACCTGAATACTTTATTTAAATTAAAGGCATGTTTAGTTTAGATAAAATAAATAAATAAATAAATTGTGCTGTGTCATGTTAAATACCTGCTTTGACATATATTGGTTTCTTAACTCACTACCCTCATTTCAAAACATTTTTAATTGGACAATTTTAATTGACATACCTTTTAATAAGGTATGGTACATAGAGATCTAATAATTACTGTAACAGTATTTCTAGTGTTTGTGTGTGTTCATTTATTTTTATTTTCTTAGCATATAACATAGCGCATAATTTATCTTAATTATTTTCAATAGTTTTCTTTTTTAAATACTCAATAAGGCCCTTAATAGTTTTGTAAATAAAATATCAGATCTGTATCCTTAATTTGTACAGAGAAAAGGTATGTTTAGTTTTTGATAAGTATAATTCTTTTAATTATAGTGCCTTTATATATATAGTGTATATAAATACATGAAATGAATAATGAAAAATATTGTTATGAAGAAATTTTTTATCGATGGTCGTAAAAAAATTATCCTATGAACCTCTCAAGAACAGAAACATAGAAAGCAAAACCATCAAATTAACTAAGCAACTTTGTCAAATTAACTAAGCAACTTTGTCACCCATTATTCAATGTCTCTTGTTTATATAATAATTAGTTGCCCACTTATACAAATATTATTATATCCAACTTGTACAAATGTAATTATATCCAACTTGAACAAATGTAATTATATCTTACTTATAAAGATATAATTATATCTTACTTGTACAAATATAAGTCTATCTTACTTGTACAAATGTAATTATATCTTACTTATAAAAATATAATTATATCTTATCTTACTTGTACAAATATAATTATATCTTACTTATAAAGATATAATTATATCCCACTTGTACAAATATAATTATATCCCACTTGTACAAATATAATTATATCTTACTTATAAAAATATAATTATATCTTATCTTACTTGTACAAATGTAATTATATCTTACTTATAAAGATATAATTATATCCCACTTGTACAAATATAATTATATCCCACTTGTACAAATATAATTATATCCCACTTGTACAAATATAATTATATCTCTATCTTCCAATTGAAGTAAGTTGTCAATAATATTTTGCTCCTCATCTAGTATAACTGCAGTCAAAGCGAAACAAATAACAAGCAAAGAGTATCTTTCTATCAATGCAATAATCTAAAGTTTTACTGCCGTGAAACTTCTAAAGCAAACTTTGCATGATATTCAAAATAGGAAAAACATATAATAGAAAATGGAGACAACTAATATACCCTACAATTTATGTAAAATACAGTTTATATCATCTTATCTAATATACTCTTTTATATATATATCTAAATTATTTGGGTAAAAATAAGTTTCTGATAATTCGATTGGTGGCTGCTTTATAACCCTCCACTAAATACTTTATATTTAACTTTCTTTATTGATGGTTAACTTCAATGGTTGTTCAAGTAGAAAATATTTATATTCATCATACAATATGAATAGTTAATGATGAAATATAGAATATTTTAATTTCACATGTTTTTTTTGTTCCCTCTCCATTTTTTTAAAATCTAATTCATTTCATTCCTACAGATTAGTACATTTTTTAAACAATTATCATGTTTCGATTAAAATATAATGTATATAAATATAAAAGATTTCAAAATTAAAACAGCACGCACGTTATTTTTATAGATACTTTATAACTCGCTGCACACGGTAGCTACCCTGCATCCATGCGCCATGACGGAGTACTGGTGTTAACAACGAATACTGAAATGATTGGGTGAGAATCAAATGTCTAATTAATATGTATATAATCTATATAAAGTATAATTAATATTGATTAAAATATCGACATATTCAATATTTTATTGAACATAAAAATTAAATTTGAAAAGAATTTGCTTTATTTTATTCAAATGATATCTACATTTAAAAGAATATATGTTCTGGAATATTATTTGGCAAAGTTTTTTTATATTTTGTCAAATTAAAAAAAAAGTTACGTAGCTATTTCTAGTAAAAAAGTATCTCCATTGAATAACAATTAATTGTTTAATTTATATTGCCATTTTTCTATTGTATTACAATTTCTATCGATCAAAAAACTTTGTTCTTATTTATGATTAAATATACACATAAGCATTACATTCCGCCAATATATCTATAACCAATTCAATATACTTTAATGTGATATAATTTGTGATATATACTGTATATAATTTACTCCTCTTGAATTTATTTGAATGTTTTTGATATATTTATTGCATTTGATAACTAGTTCACCATTCACCACAGGGAGACTCTAGAGCTGTCTGATACCCAGGTACACACTCTGTGTGCTGCCCCCTTCGATTGTTCACCGGGACCGGTACCCAACGGGTCAGCCTACTACGTGCACCGTGGTCAGGTAATGAAGGAAAATAATGAAAAATTGTAATTTTATTTACAGTGGTATGCTTCCTTCAAAGATCTAAATACTTAGTAGTTCCTTTTATATATTTTTATATAAAAAGTTGTTTCAAAGGGAATTTTAATTTTACAAAATTTTATTGTAAATATTAATAATAATTACCCTATCAACCTAAGAGAAAAATTGTGTGGAACTTTCTTTTTATGGGAGTGATTGTAATGAACTTTTTATGGTATTAATATATTATTTCTTTGAAGAGTATTAATATATATGTATAAAAATAGTGACAGGTAAGGTCACCAACATATGAACTCAATTCACCGTGCGATAAATTCACCATATGGTAAATTTTCATAATATCTTGAACTCTCCTCATATTCACTTCTTTCTACACATTATATATTGTGGGAATAAATCCTATTTGTCTGGGATATTCCCTTAGAATCCCAAGAATAAATCATTCTTACCTGGGTAGCTATTCAATTAGGTAGATATGTTTAACTTTAAGAAATCTCGTTATGTTATTCCAGTATATTACTATAAGTTTTTATTTTTTGGTCCGACCTTTGTTAATCATCTTGGTTATTCGAATTTTCTTTATATATTGAATAAAATTGTTTTTGTGGTTGTATTTACCGCTCGGTGAATTGAGTTGCGATGAACACTCTGACGGTGAATTGAGGGCGGTGAACTTACCGCACACCTCTATATATAGTAGTTAAATTTTATTATTGTATATTTTGAAGAAAATATTAATGTTGAATATTAGGTTCTCTATACATAAAAATATGGTACGTTCGCAAGTACCAAATTACGGTTCTTTCTAACAGGTACCATACGATCTGAGTAGCGAGTACCACTCGAAGCACCTTCACTCTGTGTACCTTGTTATCTTCCCCATCCTGGTGACGATAGGGGTCATCGCCAACCTCATAGACCTGTGGGTGCTTGGCCAGCCGTCAATGAGGAGCATTGCTTTCAGGTGAGAAAAAAATGCATGTCTCACCGATAAGCTGAGATATGGAAGAAGGTTAATGATCTATTTATCAATAATGAGGTATAAGTGGTAGATAGGGGGAAAACTAACAGAGCCTTTAAGAAAAGATCCCACAACTAGAGGGCAAAAATGGTAATGGATATATTCTACATTTTGAAAGGTTTCCTTAGTCATATCCGATAAATATGAGTGATATGACTATGTTTAAAATGAGGATACAGATGATTCCAAAGGTAAAAGCCGACATATTCTAATAAATGTTGATACACAGAGAAATGCATAACCTTATTTAGCTGATTTGACAGTTTCTGATTTACAGATACTGATTATCTGATTTATCATTATGTGTCACATTTCCATTTCAGTTTCTGCATAAGGTAATTGTCTGATTTACCGCTTGCTATTTCACCAATATGCAGCGAATTGTTTGAGCTCTGCTTTGAGACTTGTGGTTAATCAGATCAAAATCTTTCCTGAATGAATACTAACTATTATAGTTTGATTTTGAAAACAGTGGTAAGATTTAAATATTTCTATTACGAGTTGGATTTTGATGAGAATCAGAGTGAGATCGTACTGCCGTTAAAACTTTGGAATCTATTCAACTTGGAATTTCCCTCATAATTATCAACATCATTCCTATATGAAAAAACTAAATATCCAGTTTTGCCAACATTGATAGCCAACCCATTCATATTGAGCCAACAAAGAACATCACCCAATGTAACATTAGCATTATCAGCCACAACAAAAACATTATATTTAATGAAAGAATAGGATAAAGTACAGTCATCTGATTATAAAGAAAATTTGAACTTATTTTTGCATCTAATAATATCATAAATAAAGATAATAAACAATGAATCCACAGTAGTTGACCCCAGTGAAACTCCACGTGTAATATTCTCCAAGGTAGAAACGGCAACGAAAAGCGGAACAAATCGTTTTCTACAATTCTAATCTAAATGATCTATTACTCAAATTAAATAGATTTAAACCACGAAAGCCAGTTGCCTCCAATACCATAGGGCCAATACCATATTGACCTGTGAAGTCAATAACCGAAGTAATAGTGCCATGTCCATTCCGAAATCAAAATTTTAGTTCAGAAAAAATACACATGTTACAGAAATAACGGTACACTCTTGAATAAAACCTCTTTGAAAAACTTCAGATAATACGGGAAAACTCGATATTAGCCTATAGTTTCCGATATCACATTTAGCCCCTCCCTTAAATAAAAGCAAATTACGCGCTATCTTTTAAAGACACTCTAAGAAAATCTACAGTCTGACACGGACCTTTTTAACAATGACGAGAATATGGAAGAGATCACATATACGCTATATACTTCATTACTTTCACAGGTAAATAACACACATAACTATATTCTTATTCTTCCAATTCAAAATTATATACCTAACTTCAGCAGATGTTACAGGAGAAAAAAAAAAGGATCAATGTATTTACCAGTCAAAGTGTGTTAAAATGAATTAGCAAACAATGAAAGAGAATTAGCAATGTATGAACCTACATTAACAAAGAAATCATTTAAAGCATTACAGGCTTAATTAATGCTTTTAACCATTCATAATCATTAACGATTATCCTAGTACATTTTTAACTGGCCTCACCATTAGGATCAATTAGCTCATTGATTATGTCTTTTGTTAATCACAAAGTCTTTTTCATATTAGATTTATATTGATTGAATATTTCAGAAAAGTAGTCAGCTCTCGCCAGCCTCGTCTTTTTAGTGACATAATTTCTAAAAGTCCTGAAGTGTTACCATTTAATGATGATTTTAATCTATTCTGTCTGATCAATATAGAGAGTATTTCTCTATTCGTTTTTTTCAATTTTTTAATTCATTATCTTCGTAAGATTCACATTTTGTTTAAATTAGGGATTTGTTATTGTAATAATATTTGAAAAACCTCCTGTAATTTATTTGTAGCAGAACAAAATTATCGGTTTAGTTCAAAATAATAAAATTTTGAGGCGATATTACATCATAGAAATTTAAACATCGTTAATGAGTTTACATTTCTCTTTGATGCCATTCATAATTGGTTGAGTACTGAACAGTGCTCTACATATCAAAAGCATCGATATAATAAATGTCACTACATAAAGTACTGGTCAAAGAATTTGTTGGGTTATATTAGAAAAAATGATCAACTAATATTTGTGAGTGTTCTGTAATACATGTAGGCTTAGTAATGACAGGAATTATAGAAATAGAGTACATATAAAATCAACAAACTTATACGTACTGAAGTATCTACTTTTAATTAAGCTAATTATATTAATTGATCGTATTTCATCCTAAAATATTCTAATTGTACACAGAATCATCGCCATTTTATGTCAGAAGTGTTCGAACAAAAAAGATTGACTATAATAAAGCATTTTAACTTCGATTGGATTTTTGTTGAATTATTGATTGTTATCGAAAATATTCACTGATAGAATGCCGACAATAGGCAATTACGATTTTCCGACGAAATCCTCATTTTCGTATCTTCGATTTAGGTAACTTAGCTGCACCACATTTCTATTGATACGCAAATTGCTATCAAATTTCTTTTACCTTGTTATAGTACGCAGTGCAACACAGTATAGTCTGTATCTATATTTAGGCTATATATTCTTGCACTTTATTCACCTTTTAAGCTGTTTACCTATATTATTGGTAAATATTTGTCTGCATTTGAAAAAGACTGATTGATTCTAATAATTCTAGCAAATAGGTCATTTTTTTAAATGAAATTATTTGGGAAACTCTTGAAATTGCATTTGATTGAGTTTCCAGATCGATGAAAATTTGAAAAAAATACGAATGAAAATTACAGTTTACTATATAATTATATCAAAACATTACTAGATATATGTAACTAATTTTATTAAATTATTACCTTTAATTATGCATTTACCATTGATATTCATTATTCATACCACGATAATACAACCTATAAAACCTATCACTTAAATAGTAATTTGAATTATAAGTTCATTCTGATAGTCAAAAAAACATATTCATAAAAAATAGAACTGTTCATTGTTCAACCATGCATATAAATATATGGTCAATGTAATTGAAAAGATTCATAATCAACGGAATTTCTTATTTTTGACATGACTTCATCACCCTGTTCCTGATGATGAACAGACAGACATCTCTCTATTTGAAATCTCGTTTCCTTAAAAAAACCTTCAACGTTGAATTTATGATTTTATGAATGATTATTTAAATATGTGTATGGTGAATATATCACTTTGAATTAATAGGCACTAGTCTGTATAACACTACTAAAATGTTGTAAAGGAACTAAATGATTACGATATAACAAATCATCCTAACACCAACAGTAAAAGTCATGGTACTCTATATGTGTGTATAGTTCATCAATAACATAAGAACATACAAAAATACTTCATGAAAATATTACTTTGATAGTAGATAGATATTTAAAAAGCGTAATTACTACTCGGTATTTCCAGTAGATAAAAACCGATCAATTAGTTCTATTTCACATGATAACCTAAAAATAATTATTAAGATTTTTATTATAACATAAATATACTAATTATTATTGTCAGAATTCTGTCTATATATAGTAACAAAGCGGTTAATTGAATGTGTAATAAATAAATAGAAACATATTGATTAATGAATACTAAGAACAGCACATTCCATTGGTGATAGAATTATAGGTACATATAGAGACTCGTGTATAGTATACGTATATTGGTATATACTTTCATAGGATATCTAATAATCAGCCATTTAATAGGAATAAATTGAGGATATACGTCAGGTGCATATGTACATGTTGTACATAGTTAATATAACATACACTGTGATGACTAACAGTGATGAAATATACAGTTTGCTAATACGCAACACGTCACTAATTATTATCACCATTCACAACTCTACTATAAATAACATCACCATTCACCACTATACTATAATTAATATCACCATTCACCACTCTACTATAAATAATATCACTATTCACCACTATACTATAATTAATATCACCATTCACCACTCTACTATAAATAATATCACTATTCACCACTATACTATAATTAATATCACCATTCACCACTAAACTATAAATAATATCACTATTCACCACTATACTATAATTAATATCACCATTCACCACTCTACTAAAAATAACATCACCATTCACCACTATACTATAATTAATATCACCATTCACCACTCAACTATAAATAATATCACTATTCACCACTCTACTATAAATAACATCACCATTCACCACTATACTATAATTAACATCACCATTCACCACTATACTATAATTAACATCACCATTCACCACTATAATTTAATTAATATCACTGTTCACCACTCTACTATAATTATTATCACCATTCACCACTCTACTATAAATAACATCACCATTCACCACTATACTATAATTAATATCACCATTCACCACTCTACTATAAATAATATCACTATTCACCACTCTACTAAAAATAACATCACCATTCACCACTATACTATAATTAATATCACCAATCACCACTCTACTATAAATAATATCACTATTCACCACTCTACTATAAATAACATCACCATTCACCACTATACTATAATTAACATCACCATTCACCACTATACTATAATTAACATCACCATTCACCACTATACTATAATTAATATCACCATTCACCACTCTACTATAAATAATATCACTATTCACCACTCTACTAAAAATAACATCACCATTCACCACTATACTATAATTAATATCACCATTCACCACTCTACTATAAATAATATCACTGTTCACCACTCTACTATAAATAATATCACTATTCACCACTCTACTATAAATAACATCACCATTCACCACTATACTATAATTAACATCACCATTCACCACTATACTATAATTAACATCACCATTCACCACTATACTATAATTAATATCACCATTCACCACTCTACTATAAATAATATCACTATTCACCACTCTACTAAAAATAACATCACCATTCACCACTATACTATAATTAATATCACCATTCACCACTCTACTATAAATAATATCACTATTCACCACTCTACTATAAATAACATCACCATTCACCACTATACTATAATTAACATCACCATTCACCACTCTACTATAAATAACATCACCATTCACCACTATACTATAATTAATATCACCATTCACCACTCTACTATAAATAATATCACTATTCACCACTATACTATAATTAATATCACCATTCACCACTCTACTAAAAATAACATCACCATTCACCACTATACTATAATTAATATCACCATTCACCACTCTACTATAAATAATATCACTATTCACCACTCTACTATAAATAACATCACCATTCACAACTATACTATAATTAACATCACCATTCACCACTATACTATAATTAACATCACCATTCACCACTATAATTTAATTAATATCACTGTTCACCACTCTACTATAATTATTATCACCATTCACCACTCTACTATAAATAACATCACCATTCACCACTATACTATAATTAATATCACCATTCACCACTCTACTATAAATAATATCACTATTCACCACTATACTAAAAATAACATCACCATTCACCACTATACTATAATTAATATCACCATTCACCACTCTACTATAAATAATATCACTATTCACCACTCTACTATAAATAACATCACCATTCACCACTATACTATAATTAACATCACCATTCACCACTATACTATAATTAACATCACCATTCACCACTATACTATAATTAATATCACCATTCACCACTCTACTATAAATAATATCACTATTCACCACTCTACTATAAATAACATCACCATTCACCACTATACTATAATTAACATCACCATTCACCACTATACTATAATTAACATCACCATTCACCACTATAATTTAATTAATATCACTGTTCACCCACTCTACTATAATTATTATCACCATTCACCACTCTACTATAAATAACATCACCATTCACCACTATACTATAATTAATATCACCATTCACCACTCTACTATAAATAATATCACTATTCACCACTCTACTAAAAATAACATCACCATTCACCACTATACTATAATTAATATCACCATTCACCACTCTACTATAAATAATATCACTATTCACCACTCTACTATAAATAACATCACCATTCACCACTATACTATAATTAACATCACCATTCACCACTATACTATAATTAATATCACCATTCACCACTCTACTATAAATAATATCACTATTCACCACTCTACTAAAAATAACATCACCATTCACCACTATACTATAATTAATATCACCATTCACCACTCTACTATAAATAATATCACTATTCACCACTCTACTATAAATAACATCACCATTCACCACTATACTATAATTAACATCACCATTCACCACTCTACTATAAATAACATCACCATTCACCACTATACTATAATTAATATCACCATTCACCACTCTACTATAAATAATATCACTATTCACCACTATACTATAATTAATATCACCATTCACCACTCTACTAAAAATAACATCACCATTCACCACTATACTATAATTAATATCACCATTCACCACTCTACTATAAATAATATCACTATTCACCACTCTACTATAAATAACATCACCATTCACAACTATACTATAATTAACATCACCATTCACCACTATACTATAATTAACATCACCATTCACCACTATAATTTAATTAATATCACTGTTCACCACTCTACTATAATTATTATCACCATTCACCACTCTACTATAAATAACATCACCATTCACCACTATACTATAATTAATATCACCATTCACCACTCTACTATAAATAATATCACTATTCACCACTATACTAAAAATAACATCACCATTCACCACTATACTATAATTAATATCACCATTCACCACTCTACTATAAATAATATCACTATTCACCACTCTACTATAAATAACATCACCATTCACCACTATACTATAATTAACATCACCATTCACCACTATACTATAATTAACATCACCATTCACCACTATACTATAATTAATATCACCATTCACCACTCTACTATAAATAATATCACTATTCACCACTCTACTATAAATAACATCACCATTCACCACTATACTATAATTAACATCACCATTCACCACTATACTATAATTAACATCACCATTCACCACTATAATTTAATTAATATCACTGTTCACCACTCTACTATAATTATTATCACCATTCACCACTCTACTATAAATAACATCACCATTCACCACTATACTATAATTAATATCACCATTCACCACTCTACTATAAATAATATCACTATTCACCACTCTACTAAAAATAACATCACCATTCACCACTATACTATAATTAATATCACCATTCACCACTCTACTATAAATAATATCACTATTCACCACTCTACTATAAATAACATCACCATTCACCACTATACTATAATTAACATCACCATTCACCACTATACTATAATTAACATCACCATTCACCACTATACTATAATTAATATCACCATTCACCACTCTACTATAAATAATATCACTATTCACCACTCTACTAAAAATAACATCACCATTCACCACTATACTATAATTAATATCACCATTCACCACTCTACTATAAATAATATCACTGTTCACCACTCTACTATAAATTATATCACTATTCACCACTCTACTATAAATAACATCACCATTCACCACTATACTATAATTAACATCACCATTCACCACTATACTATAATTAACATCACCATTCACCACTATACTATAATTAATATCACCATTCACCACTCTACTATAAATAATATCACTATTCACCACTCTACTAAAAATAACATCACCATTCACCACTATACTATAATTAATATCACCATTCACCACTCTACTATAAATAATATCACTATTCACCACTCTACTATAAATAACATCACCATTCACCACTATACTATAATTAACATCACCATTCACCACTCTACTATAAATAACATCACCATTCACCACTATACTATAATTAATATCACCATTCACCACTCTACTATAAATAATATCACTATTCACCACTATACTATAATTAATATCACCATTCACCACTCTACTAAAAATAACATCACCATTCACCACTATACTATAATTAATATCACCATTCACCACTCTACTATAAATAATATCACTATTCACCACTCTACTATAAATAACATCACCATTCACAACTATACTATAATTAACATCACCATTCACCACTATACTATAATTAACATCACCATTCACCACTATAATTTAATTAATATCACTGTTCACCACTCTACTATAATTATTATCACCATTCACCACTCTACTATAAATAACATCACCATTCACCACTATACTATAATTAATATCACCATTCACCACTCTACTATAAATAATATCACTATTCACCACTCTACTATAATTATTATCACCATTCACCACTCTACTATAAATAACATCACCATTCACCACTATACTATAATTAATATCACCATTCACCACTCTACTATAAATAATATCACTATTCACCACTCTACTAAAAATAACATCACCATTCACCACTATACTATAATTAATATCACCATTCACCACTCTACTATAAATAATATCACTATTCACCACTCTACTATAAATAACATCACCATTCACCACTATACTATAATTAACATCACCATTCACCACTATACTATAATTAATATCACCATTCACCACTCTACTATAAATAATATCACTATTCACCACTCTACTAAAAATAACATCACCATTCACCACTATACTATAATTAATATCACCATTCACCACTCTACTATAAATAATATCACTATTCACCACTCTACTATAAATAACATCACCATTCACCACTATACTATAATTAACATCACCATTCACCACTCTACTATAAATAACATCACCATTCACCACTATACTATAATTAATATCACCATTCACCACTCTACTATAAATAATATCACTATTCACCACTATACTATAATTAATATCACCATTCACCACTCTACTAAAAATAACATCACCATTCACCACTATACTATAATTAATATCACCATTCACCACTCTACTATAAATAATATCACTATTCACCACTCTACTATAAATAACATCACCATTCACAACTATACTATAATTAACATCACCATTCACCACTATACTATAATTAACATCACCATTCACCACTATAATTTAATTAATATCACTGTTCACCACTCTACTATAATTATTATCACCATTCACCACTCTACTATAAATAACATCACCATTCACCACTATACTATAATTAATATCACCATTCACCACTCTACTATAAATAATATCACTATTCACCACTATACTAAAAATAACATCACCATTCACCACTATACTATAATTAATATCACCATTCACCACTCTACTATAAATAATATCACTATTCACCACTCTACTATAAATAACATCACCATTCACCACTATACTATAATTAACATCACCATTCACCACTATACTATAATTAACATCACCATTCACCACTATACTATAATTAATATCACCATTCACCACTCTACTATAAATAATATCACTATTCACCACTCTACTATAAATAACATCACCATTCACCACTATACTATAATTAACATCACCATTCACCACTATACTATAATTAACATCACCATTCACCACTATAATTTAATTAATATCACTGTTCACCACTCTACTATAATTATTATCACCATTCACCACTCTACTATAAATAACATCACCATTCACCACTATACTATAATTAATATCACCATTCACCACTCTACTATAAATAATATCACTATTCACCACTCTACTAAAAATAACATCACCATTCACCACTATACTATAATTAATATCACCATTCACCACTCTACTATAAATAATATCACTATTCACCACTCTACTATAAATAACATCACCATTCACCACTATACTATAATTAACATCACCATTCACCACTATACTATAATTAACATCACCATTCACCACTATACTATAATTAATATCACCATTCACCACTCTACTATAAATAATATCACTATTCACCACTCTACTAAAAATAACATCACCATTCACCACTATACTATAATTAATATCACCATTCACCACTCTACTATAAATAATATCACTGTTCACCACTCTACTATAAATTATATCACTATTCACCACTCTACTATAAATAACATCACCATTCACCACTATACTATAATTAACATCACCATTCACCACTATACTATAATTAACATCACCATTCACCACTATACTATAATTAATATCACCATTCACCACTCTACTATAAATAATATCACTATTCACCACTCTACTAAAAATAACATCACCATTCACCACTATACTATAATTAATATCACCATTCACCACTCTACTATAAATAATATCACTATTCACCACTCTACTATAAATAACATCACCATTCACCACTATACTATAATTAACATCACCATTCACCACTCTACTATAAATAACATCACCATTCACCACTATACTATAATTAATATCACCATTCACCACTCTACTATAAATAATATCACTATTCACCACTATACTATAATTAATATCACCATTCACCACTCTACTAAAAATAACATCACCATTCACCACTATACTATAATTAATATCACCATTCACCACTCTACTATAAATAATATCACTATTCACCACTCTACTATAAATAACATCACCATTCACAACTATACTATAATTAACATCACCATTCACCACTATACTATAATTAACATCACCATTCACCACTATAATTTAATTAATATCACTGTTCACCACTCTACTATAATTATTATCACCATTCACCACTCTACTATAAATAACATCACCATTCACCACTATACTATAATTAATATCACCATTCACCACTCTACTATAAATAATATCACTATTCACCACTCTACTAAAAATAACATCACCATTCACCACTATACTATAATTAATATCACCATTCACCACTCTACTATAAATAATATCACTATTCACCACTCTACTATAAATAACATCACCATTCACCACTATACTATAATTAACATCACCATTCACCACTATACTATAATTAACATCACCATTCACCACTATACTATAATTAATATCACCATTCACCACTATACTATAATTAATATCACCATTCACCACTCTACTATAAATAATATCACTATTCACCACTCTACTATAAATAACATCACCATTCACAACTATACTATAATTAACATCACCATTCACCACTATACTATAATTAACATCACCATTCACCACTATAATTTAATTAATATCACTGTTCACCACTCTATTATAATTATTATCACCATTCACCACTCTACTATAAATAACATCACCATTCACCACTATACTATAATTAATATCACCATTCACCACTCTACTATAAATAATATCACTATTCACCACTCTACTAAAAATAACATCACCATTCACCACTATACTATAATTAATATCACCATTCACCACTCTACTATAAATAATATCACTATTCACCACTCTACTATAAATAACATCACCATTCACCACTATACTATAATTAACATCACCATTCACCACTATACTATAATTAACATCACCATTCACCACTATACTTTAATTAATATCACTGTTCACCACTCTACTATAATTATTATCACCATTCACCACTCTACTATAAATAACATCACCATTCACCACTCTACTATAAATAATATCACTATTCACCACTCTACTATAAATAATATCACTGTTCACCACTCTACTATAATTATTATCACCATTCACCACTCTACTATAAATAACATCACCATTCACCACTATACTATAATAAATATCACCATTCACCACTCTACTATAAATAATATCACTATTCACCACTCTACTAAAAATAACATCACCATTCACCACTATACTATAATTAATATCACCATTCACCACTCTACTATAAATAATATCACTATTCACCACTCTACTATAAATAACATCACCATTCACCACTATACTATAATTAACATCACCATTCACCACTATACTATAATTAACATCACCATTCACCACTATACTATAATTAATATCACCATTCACCACTCTACTATAAATAATATCACTATTCACCACTCTACTAAAAATAACATCACCATTCACCACTATACTATAATTAATATCACCATTCACCACTCTACTATAAATAATATCACTATTCACCACTCTACTATAAATAACATCACCATTCACCACCATACTTTAATTAATATCACTGTTCACCACTCTACTATAATTATTATCACCATTCACCACTCTACTATAAATAACATCACCATTCACCACTCTACTATAAATAACATCACCATTCACCACTCTACTATAATTAATATCAATGTTCACCACTCTACTATAATTATTATCACCATTCACCACTCTACTATAAACAACATCACCATTCACTACTATACTATAAATAACATCACCATTCACCACTCTACTATAAATAACATCACCATTCACCACTATACTATAAATAACATCACCATTCACCACTATACTATAATTAATATCACCATTCACCACTCTAATATAATTAATATCAATGTTCACCACTCTACTATAATTATTATCACCATTCACCACTCTACTATAAATAACATCACCATTCACCACTCTACTATAAATAACATCACCATTCACCACTCTACTATAAATAACATCACCATTCACCACTATACTATAGATAACATCACCATTCACCACTATACTATAATTAATATCACCATACACCACTCTACTATGAATAACATCACCATTCACCACTCTACTATAAATAACATCACCATTCACCACTCTACTATAAATAACATCACCATTCACCACTCTACTATAAATAACATCACCATTCACCACTCTACTATAATTAATATCAATGTTCACCACTCTACTATAATTATTATCACCATTCACCACTCTACTATAAATAACATCACCATTCACCACTATACTATAAATAACATCACCATTCACCACTCTACTATAAATAACATCACCATTCACCACTATACTATAAATAACATCACCATTCACCACTATACTATAATTAATATCACCATTCACCACTCTACTATAATTAATATCAATGTTCACCACTCTACTATAATTATTATCACCATTCACCACTCTACTATAAATAACATCACCATTCACCACTCTACTATAAATAACATCACCATTCACCACTCTACTATAAATAACATCACCATTCACCACTATACTATAGATAACATCACCATTCACCACTATACTATAATTAATATCACCATACACCACTCTACTATAAATAAAATCACCATTCACCACTCTACTATAAATAACATCACCATTCACCACTAAACTATAAATAACATCACCATTCACCACACTACTATAATTAATATCAATGTTCACCACTCTACTATAATTAACATCACCATTCACCACTATACTATAAATAACATCACCATTCACCACTCTACTATAAATAACATCACTATTCACCACTATACTATAAATAACATCACCATTCACCACTCTACTATAATTAACATCACCATTCACCACTCTACTATAATTAACATCACCATTCACCACTATACTATAAATAACATCACCATTCACCACTCTACTATAAATAACATCACCATTCACCACTATACTATAAATAACATCACCATTCACCACTCTACTATAATTAACATCACCATTCACCACTCTACTATAATTAACATCACCATTCACAACTCTAATATAATTAATATCACCATTCACCACTCTACTATAAATAACATCACCATTCACCACTCTACTATAATTAACATCACCATCCACCACTCTACTATAATTAACATCACCATTCACCACTCTACTATAATTAATATCACCATTCACCACTCTACTATAATTAACATCACCATTCACCACTCTACTATAATTAACATCACCATTCACCACTCTACTATAATTAACATCACCATTCACCACTCTACTATAATTAATATCACCATTCACCACTCTAGTATAATTAACATCACCATTCACCACTCTATTATAATTAACATCACCATTCACCACTCTACTATAATTAACATCTCCATTCATCACTCTAATATAATTAATATCACCATTCACCACTCTACTATAATTAACATCACCATTCACCACTCTAATATAATTAAAATCACCATTCACCACTCTACTATAATTAACATCACCATTCATCACCCTAATATAATTAATATCACCATTCACCACTATACTATAATTAACATCACCATTCATCACTCTACTATAATTAATATCACCATTCACCACTCTACTATAATTAACATCACCATTCACCACTCTACTATAATTAACATCACCATTCACCACTCTACTATTATTAACATCACCATTCACCACTCTAATATAATTAATATCACCATTCACCACTCTACTATAAATAACATCACCATTCACCACTCTACTATAATTAACATCACCATTCACCACTCTACTATAATTAACATCACCATTCACCACCCTACTATAATTAATATCACCATTCACCACTCTACTATAATTAACATCACCATTCACCACTCTACTATAATTAACATCACCATTCATCACTCTAATATAATTAATATCACCATTCACCACTCTACTATAATTAACATCACCATTCACCACTCTAATATAATTAACATCACCATTCACCACTCTACTATAATTAACATCACCATTCATCACCCTAATATAATTAATATCACCATTCACCACTATACTATAATTAACATCACCATTCATCACTCTACTATAATTAATATCACCATTCACCACTCTACTATAATTAACATCACCATTCACCACTCTACTATAATTAGCATCACCATTCACCACTCTACTATAATTAACATCACCATTCACCACTCTAATATAATTAATATCACCATTCACCACTCTACTATAAATAACATCACCATTCACCACTCTACTATAATTAACATCACCATTCACCACTCTACTATAATTAACATCACCATTCACCACCCTACTATAATTAATATCACCATTCACCACTCTACTATAATTAACATCACCATTCACCACTCTACTATAATTAACATCACCATTCACCACTCTACTATAATTAACATCACCATTCACCACTCTACTATAATTAGTATCACCATTCACCACTCTACTATAATTAACATCACCATTCACCACTGTACTATAATTAACATCACCATTCACCACTCTACTATAATTAACATCACCATTCACCACCCTACTATAATTAATATCACCATTCACCACTCTACTATAATTAACATCACCATTCACCACTCTACTATAATTAACATCACCATTCACCACTCTACTATAATTAACATCACCATTCACCACTCTACTATAATTAATATCACCATTCACCATTCTACTATAATTAACATCACCATTCACCACTCTACTATAATTAACATCACCATTCACCACTCTAATATAATTAATATCACCATTCACCACTCTATTATAATTAACATCACCATTCACCTCTCTACTATAATTAACATCACCATTCATCACTCTAATATAATTAATATCACCATTCACCACTCTACTATAATTAACATCACCATTCATCACTCTAATATAATTTACATCACCATTCACAACTCTACTATAATTAACATCACTATTCACAACTCTACTATAATGAACATCACCATTCACCACTCTACTATAATTAACATCACCATTCACCACTCTAATATAATTAATATCACCATTCACCACTCTACTATAATTAACATCACCATTCACAACTCTACTATAATTAACATCACCATTCACCACTCTACTATAATTAACATCCCCATTCACAACTCTACTATAATTAACATCACCATTCACAACTCTACTTTAATTAACATCACCATTCACCACTCTACTATAATTAACATCACCATTCACCACTCTAATATAATTAATATCACCATTCACCACTCTACTATAATTAACATCACCATTCACAACTCTACTATAATTAATATCACCATAAAATACAATATGGGCCACAAAAATGTTTCCGCATTTTCAAATACTTGTAAATCGGTAACCAATGGACGAAAAACCTGTATCTGAATCTCTTTTTCTCCGCCTCTTATTATACTATTAACAAGTAAAAACTATTTTTAAATGATGGACATTGTTTTAGAACAGGTAAGCAAAGAGTGAGGGTGATTACTTTTGTCATTGCGCGAAGGTTATTCTTAGAGCTAACTCTGTGATTTTACTTACTAAAAGGCAGTGAATAAAAGGAAATAGAATTATAATGGTTGACATTTTAAAACACTTCTTCCATAGAAACTATTTGGAAATAGAACAACTTCAGTTACATTTTGATTTCATCGAAGTTTTCACTCTGAATATTCGTTCTTCGCTTGTTCATTGCATGGTTAAGGCTCGCTTCACACCTGCATTTTTAACAGCGCGGAAAAAAGCTCTTCCTAAATGTGGTCACACATGCGTTTTTTTTATCGTTGAAGTAAAAATTTAATTTGATTTCCCATCACCGATAGAAAAACCGCAAGTGTAAACACATTATAAGAAGAGCTTTTTTGCGCGGTGTTTAAAATGCTGGTGTGAATCGGGCCTTAGCCATGCAATAAATAAGCGAAGAACGAATATTCAGAGTGAAAACTTCAATGAGATTAAAATGTAACTGAAGTTGTTCTATTTACAAATAGTTTCCTAAGGAAGAAGTGTAAACACCCTGTATTAAAATGTCTACCATTGTACTTTTTCCTTTATTCAATGCCTTTTCAATGCCACAGAGTTAGCTCTGTGATTCGCGCAATGACAAAAAATAGTCACCCTCACTCTTTGCTTACCTGTTCTTAAACAATGTCCATCAGTTCAAAATTGATTGTACCTGTTAATAGTACAAGCAGAGGCGGAGAAAAAGAGACTAAGATACAGTTTTTTCGTCTTTTGGTTAACGATTTACAAGTATTTGAAAAAGCGGAAATATTTTTGTGGCCCATACTGTATATAATGTGAGTAATAGATATAGCTAGGAACAGTTAAAATAGGCCTTCTTTTTTTAATCTTCTCGCTGTATACTCTGGAGATTCTTGTAAGCTAATCCTTTAGTCAACCCAAACTTTATCTCTGCTCTCATTTCTCCAATTTCTATTGGGCCTCAACCACTAGTGTGTCGTCTTCGAATTTGCCTTCAAACCAATAGAAACCCTCGAAACCTCATTACTCATGTCGCAGAAGATTAACACATTCGGAAACTTAAGGGATACGAAACCTCCAAACTCATTATTTCTATAAATTCATCCTCAGGACCATCAGGCATAATTACCCTCACAAAATACACTCTATGTAACATATTTTGAAAATATTTGCTAACTCTCACAAGGAATAAATATCATTGTAAAACAATTTCTAAAAATGATAAATCGGTCTGAAGATTTTAAAACTTCGTGTATACAACTCCACTAATTAATATCATCATTTCACTAATTAATATCATCACTACACAAATAAAATGCATGTATTTGAAGTATCTGTATACACTACACATGATATTGTTTTTCGAGCAATAATAACAAGGCTCATTGAATAGACTGTATAGCTGCAATCAGACTTCTGTTTGTCGACTCTTTTGTACGACATCTTTGCTTTTTATTTAACGTACTTGACGACTGAAGATTTACTGCAAAATATTACGCAAGAGACGTCACTAAGCAGTTTTCAAACAATTAAAGTATTTAGATATTAGAAGATTGCTATTAAATACACATTTAATCTATAACTTTAGTATCAGTTTATGTTTCTTTTAAATTCATAACCAGTATTCATGTTTATTTAATATTTTTATTAAAATTAAACCAAAATTATTTTAGTAGTTATATGAACTTATTTAAATCAGGTTTACAGAAAAAGGTAATTACCTGTAAATAAGATGATCGTATTTAGTGTACCTAGTAACCTGTAAATTCCACGAAGGTATTATTTGACCTTAATATATACCTACGTACATGTGATGTATTTATACTATATTGTTGTGTTCTGAACGACATATTATTTTTCCATAGAAGAAAAATGTGCGATTTATTTTCTATACAGAAAGTATGTCGTGTGTATTGTACCGAGGGGAATAGAAAGGGGATACAAATTTTCTGAAGATATTTTATAATAAAGTCAGCAGAACTACTCATGATTTCTAGAACATTTTTGTATGTAGTTCATACTGTATATGTATACTTCTTCAACGCATATTGAACGTGTGTTAAAAAACAACTTGAGCGGAGTTGTTTTTTAGAGGAGCGATACCATTCACAAAATACTCTAAAGTTTTTAAAAACAAGCTTTTAAAGCACTCAATTACTTCATTGATTGTTTTGCGGTTTCAGTCTCAAACACTATCAAAATAATAAGGTACATTATGAGGTAACAATTCATTTTTGAAATTCCATAAAGACAGATATTAAATTTATCAAATTATACATGAACATAATCATCCTCTGGACAAAATGTTTCAAACATATCAGCAATGGTCAACATTATAAAGAAGTCATTTCTCGTAACTGATCCCTAAAAGCTGACTCTCAGCTTCCTTGGCCCTGAATACTTTAGTCACTCATAATAATTTTTATCCCTTTGATATGTATTTTATTATGTACTTGAATAAATTGTTTAATTATTGAATTCTTATTTATTTATTTACTTATTTCAATACTTTCAGGTACCTAGCAAGATTGGCTGCATCCGATCTTCTCTACTTGATCTTCAACATTCCATTCTGTTTAAAAGATTTCGCACTCACCACAGACGGCCTTTTGGTATCCAAGTCTTCAGCCTTCTATTTCGCCTATATTGCTGTGCCAATCGTAAACTTCTTCCTAACATTGAGTGTGTATATCATAGTGTGGTTGTCCTATGACAGATGGCTCGCTGTGTGCAAGCCTCAGGAGTTCCCAGCTAAACAAAACTTGAAGGTTGTACATCAACGAAGTGTCCTAACCGTGCTGGTGACCCTAGTGATGTACATGCCTAGTCCCTTTCGACAAACCTACTGTTGTATAGAACAACCTGTACTGGAAGATGCAAAATGCTGTGTCATAGAGAATAAGCACATGTCTGAAGAATGGTTCTATTTGTATGAGTTCATCAGAGAAATCTACTCAAGGTTTCTTCCGGGGGTTTTAATCACAGCTTTCAATGGCAGTATCATCATTAGGTTAGCTAAAAGAGCTAGGAACTACGCCAAGAAGGATAAAAGTCCTAGTAGGATGGAAGTGTCATCTTCTGGTCATAGTGTCACCTCAGTTACTAATAATAGCACAAGTGATGAAAGTATTACTAAGCCAAAAGAAGTGTGTAAGAATATCTATTATCCTAATTTTATTTGTTGTAAAGGGATACCAGACGAAGAACTTGATGAAAAAGTTGAACTAGGAAATATTGAATCTTCTGTGACTAGAGTTGAATCTGATGTTTCTGCAAATAATTGTCAATTTATTCAGAAAAATGATCAATTTATATGTTCAGAAGGTAGTTGTATCACAAATTCAAATGCTAATAGTAACAATAAAAACTTAAATTTCGTTAGTTCAGACATCTCAAAATCTAGGATTAAATACCTGTTCAACAAAGAATCCCGGAATGAGCGAGAGGTGTGTTTGGTATTCCTCCTTCTAGCCATCACTCTCATTTTCTACATATCATCTTTTCCAAGTGCTCTTTACAAAATAATGCCTGCCGATGTCAGCCCTGAAGAAGAGGGCATTTTTAGGGCTGTGGCTGATGTGCTCGAAGTATCAGGACATGTCTTCAACTTCTGTCTCTACTTCCTACTTAGTCCAGATTTCAGACGGACGTTACTGACCCTCATTCCAATTTTAGATAGAAGCAAACGTACTACTGTAGATAACATTTAGATCTATTTGTAAATATATATTTTTGTATGTATATAATTATATAATATTAGATATGCTATTTATTTTATACACTGATAAAAATCAACGAAGAAGAATATTCCAGATATTGTAATGTAAATTAAGCAGATTATATTTTTCTTATTAACTTAAATATCATTAAAACTGAAAGAAATAAAAAAAAATCATTAAGGTATGTAAGTAGAGTTATCAAATAAAACAATATTTCCACTGGCAGATAGAAGATGATTTCATTAGGCTTCCAGTTTCCTATTATTATACCAAAGAAAGGACACTTAATACACTCCTGTACATGGAGGTAATAAACTTAATGGTGCTCTATTGTTAAAGTATTCTCTCAGATGAACGTATTTCTATTATTAAATTATGGTGGTGTTTTTCAGTAGAAAATAGCTCCTATTTGTCGAACAATATACAGAAAGATTGATAAATAACCAAATCTATTTAGATGAATAGAATAACAACTATGCTAAGATCTACAGATGCAGGTATAGTATACTTCGAGTGAATGTATTGGTAGCTTCTATATCTACAGGCACACTTTTCTTTTACCTGTATCTTCCTTCTAAATCTACAGGTGCAATTTTCTCCACCTGTATCTCCCCTCTACATCTATAGGCACTCTTTCCTCCACCTGTATCTCTTTCCCCTATAAATCATCGCAGATACCATCCATTACCCCGTAAGTCGCAAACTAGTCCCCGGAATACCTAATTGATGATGTGGCTGGGGAGCGTGTTTGCCAAGTGATTTACTACATACTTCCCATAACAATGTGCTACGTAACACCTATTCTTACTTTGGTAGTTATATCTAAACTATTTGAATTAGGATATTGAAAGCCTTATGCATACTATAATTAATTATATTATACATTGGAAGATGTACAGACTATAGGAAGTATATTTTTTTCGTAATTATAAAATAATAAAATAATTCCCATGAAGGTTCACCAGAGTTAATTTTTTTTAGTGGGTGTTATGGAAGATTAACAAAGGGCCCCCCTTAATCTTCTGTGGCCCCACTATAACTTTCTCAATTCGTTTTTATGGATAATCAGATCTTCCACTCTTTATAAATTAAGTCCAATCTAGAACCAATAAATAAATGATATAAATTATAGCCAAATAAGCTAATCTTAGATAGTATTTATGTTCAGGATCTTTTATGGAGACTGTTCCACGAGATATGATATACTACAAGTATTTTAAAATATTGATAAATTCTTCTGAGATCTATACATTTGTTAAGTACTATGATGGAATATTTTGTGGCGGTACTTGGTAACCCTTTTCACGTCACGTAACTGAAATGATTTAGATAGTCTGTTAATATAAGGTATTTTATGTTATTATATGTACATATAAAATAAAAATAAAGTGTGATATATTTAGTGGATTGTATAGTCATTAATTCGTTAACAAATTATATATTTATATACATTGCAGATATTTTAGTGAATGGCATATTTAATTACTTCATTATAAATGTGTATGAAATTACTTTAAATTCTATATTTAATGTTAAAAATATATTCTATTTATGTTTATAAATTGTGTATACTAAAATATTATTAACAATAATACGAAAATTTAATTTAATTATATTGTTGAAAATTAATATGATATAAAATTGTAATTATAACACACTAAGGTATTAAATAAATGTTCTACATTTTTAATATGTACCTTTTAATTAACCTCCTATTCATTATATAAAACTAACGATGTGTCCATGTTGAAAAGCTTATGAGAAGACCCAACTCAATCTGCTAAGGCCCCACCATAACTTTCTTTTTGGGTAGTTGTTGAATATGAATTCTTTCAAGCACCATATAGGGTACGTTCCGAGTTATTGCACAGTTTTTTTTTCTATAAAATCATTTTTACTTACGTTTCCGAAAATATGGAAATGTCCGGTAACTCAGAGTTTACCCTAAACAGAGAGAAAATACCATCCATTTTTTTTAAAAGAAAGTTGGATCAGCATTGCATTAAAAATTATTAAAAAAAATTAGATAGCCTCAAAATTATTAACTACGAGGCTCAACTTTTGAATATTATTGCTTATACACTTATAGAATTTTAGAGATCTATTGCATAACTGAATACTGTTTAAAAAGAAATACTACATTGATTAACAAGTAATAATCACTGGTGGATTAATATTTTGTATATCACTATAACGTATGCTGGATGATTAAAGAGAAAAAATTATTTTTTGGATGATAATATTTTCCGAACTAGCTATAAGAGCCACTATCATTATTTTATTGCATATGATAATAGCACATCTATTAAGTAACAAATTCATTTCAATTTATGACAGCTAACAATAGTGTGACATCAATTACAATAAAGTTGGTCAAAAATCCAATCCGGCAACAAAAAATATTGGGAAACCGTTTGTAAATGATTTAAAATAGAGTAAATATGAAGATGAAAAAGTACGTGTTAACAACTGTCAATTTGTGCAGATATCTGTGGAGCTCCAGCCCATCGCCACATTACCGTTCGTGATCACCTGAGTGAATGATTCGAACATTGTGTGATGGGATTAGGACATGGTGCTTAGTGGCCCCAGAACTCAGATCGTTCATTTGGGTTACGAAGATAATAATGTATTTACCAAAGTTTCTCCAATCTAAACGAACTGAATAACAATATGATAATCGCAGAATTTGAAGAACTAAGGAAAAATCGACTGATTATCAGCAGGCTTGTAAGGGCAATGAGATCAGGAGGAAAATTTGGGTACCGAGAGGAATGGAGGGGGCATGGGAAGATATTGAAGGAAATTGAAGAACATTGAAGGTCAAGGAAGAACATGGAAGGACATGGAAGGTCATTGAAGTACATTGAAGAACATTGAAGGACATTGAAGGTCAAGCAAGAACATGGAAGGACATGGGAGGAAATGGAAGGACATGGAAGAACATTGAAGAACATGGGAGGACATGGAAGGTCATTGAAGTACATTGAAGGACATTGAAGGACATAGAAGAACATGGAAGGACATGGGAGGACATGAAAGGACATGGAAGAACATTGAAGAACATTACAGGACATGGAAGGTCATTGAAGGACATTGAAGAACATTACAGGACATGGAAGGACATTGAAGAACATGGGAGGAGTTGTAAGGGAATTGAAGGACATGGGAGGACATGGAAGAACATTGAAGGACATTGAAGAACATGGGAGGACTTGTAAGGAAATTGAATGACATGGGAGGACGTGGAAGGTCATTGAAGGACATTGAAGAACATGGGAGGACTTGTAAGGGAATTGAAGGACATGGGAGGACATGGAAGGACATTGAAAGACATTCAAGAACATGGGAGGACATTGAAGGACATTGAAGGGCACAGAAGAACATTGAAGGACGCAGAAGGACATGAAGGACATAGAAGGACATTGAAGAACATTGAAGGACATTGAAGGACATGGAAGGACATGGAAGGACATTGAAGGACATGGAAGGACATTGAAGGACATGTAGGGACATTGAAGAACATGGGAGGAGATGTAAGGGAATTGAAGGACATGGAAGGAAATTGCAGGACATGGAAGGGAATTGAAGGAGGACATGGAAGGAAATTGAAGAACATGGGAGGACATGTAAGGGAATTGAAGGACATGTAGGGACATGGAAGGATATTGAAGGACATTGAAGGATATGGAAGGACATGTATTGTAGGCACATGGATATTGAAGAACATTGAAGAAAATGGAAGGACATGGAGGAGCATGAAAGGACATGAAATAAAATGGAAGAATATTGAAGAACATTGAAGGACATTGAAGGACATTGAGACTAATCACATTTATTGAATAAAATGTTTGTGAATTTGTAAGTGGCAAGGATTTCATTTTAATTTACATGCATTTTATTGTGTAAAAAGAATATAGAATAATATTGATGTCGCACCATCGTTCGTCATTAATCATTATAAATCAACAATAATTCGTTATTTATTTGAAAACCATTTTCTTCCAAATGCAGCAAAATATCAAAGTGCTAAATCAAGTTGCCTTTATTTAAATTACTTTCTAACAAAAAATCGTCTAAAAGAAAATAAAAACCTTATAAAAAATCAGATTTATTTAAGAAGAAGGAAAATTTGGAAAATGGAATAACGAAAATTTGAAATGCTAACAATTCAGATCGAGCTGTATTCACAATTCTATTCTTCGTTTGAGCTGAAATAATAATATTCTCGACAAACAATTATTGCAGTATGCCGTGAAAATTAGAGTTCTCTAATTTTGGAATGTCTCACATAGAAAACGATAACGTTAATGTTTAATGGGTAACATATGCATTTACTTTATTATGTTATTCTATTGCTTATACTATCTAAATTTATATGTTTGAATAAATAGTCAATTATTACATAAAAATATTAACTATTTGTGAAAATAATTCAAAATGTATCGCTCATTTTAGAAAACTTTTATAACATAATTGATTAATAATACTGTTGAAATAATAATATACAACACAAATGATAATTATCTAGAAATTAATATCCGTCAGGAATAAAAGATGATACGTTAATATTGTTTACATCAGATGATAATAATGTTCATAACTTTATTATATAATTATATACGCAAATTATCATATGAATAGCTGCATAATAAGAACTAATTAAAATCAATTTATTTATAATCATCTACCGTTATATAATTTACACTCTATTTAAGTATTAAAAATGCATGAAATCTTGACCGTGATATAAAAATATTGCATCACGTTAAAATAGATGTAAATAGAGTTTAATGTTATGATGTCACCGGTAATTATAGGCAGCCAATGAAAGGCTAGAAGCAGGTCATTTTTTTATATATAATAGCCCGATGTGATTGATTTAAATATTTTAGGTATTAGTTAGCGCGAAATTTTTCCCCACATAGATCAAATATTTGGGATACATTGACTTTATATTAATAAAGTTAACTGGAGAATATAAATGAAACGTAGTTAATATGTAAATGTTCAAATCAGGTTCATTCTATGTGACTAACTACTTGGTAGAGGGCGCTGACTAGCACTAAACTGCTGAGATTTAAATTAAAGCATGTGCAACTCTTGCTGCTTTTCACTGTACAGAAATACGTGAAGTTCAGTTGCGCAGACGCTGCTGTAAAGTGAGGTGTGTGTGTGCCTTTAGCCTCATGCATTCCACACCAACTCGATAACTAAATATCAGAATGAGCTTTAAGCACGCCGCTCATATCACTCTGACATACAAAATACTCTCATTATCACCCGGACTAGCATGACATTCTGTTTTCCATGTTAAATAAGTGCCAATGAATTATGAGTGAGAATTTCACGCGGAGCTTTAGGGAAGATTTTGGATTTGACCCAGAACAAGTGGATAAAAATAGTGAAAACTCTGTGACCCTGCCTAGCCTCCTCACTAAATACCTAGTGTGTCTCTATTCCAGATCTCTATTCCTTTATATTAATTAAAATAACAACCGTAATCATCTACAAGTGTAAGAACTTTCTAAATCATTTTCGGTGGCAGTCATTAATTTCATTTCTCGACGTTGAATAGGAGGAAATATCACGACGTCGAGACGAAGAAAATCTCATTACTAGAGGTAAGTTAGTGCCAAATAAAGTGCAGGTACCTACTTACATAACTGCAACGGGTTATATTTACCTTTCTGATGTCATTGTTTGGTAAATAATCTAGAGAAAAATTGGTATTTTTTTTACCGTGGTTGTTGATTGTTTATTATTATTACTATTTTAAAAGCTTATTTATTTTCGCATAATGCAGAAAGTAATGTTTTTGGCGGTATTAATATATTTTCCAGCAATATATGTTTCCGTTTCTAATTTTTTTAGTTTAAATTATTTTAAATGCTTGCATTTGTTCAGTTTATTCTGTGTCGTTTTGCAAGTTATTTAGTTTAAAATAGTTTTTCTGTAGCAATGTTTGTGTATGAAAAATCATAGTGTGTGTTTAGGCCTCCGTCAGAGTGTCCATTGTGTGACTTAATGGCTACTAAAGGGAGGGGAATCGATAAAAGGGGAAGGGAGAGAGAGAATGAGGAGAAAAGGGAGGAGAGAGAGGAGAGGAAGAAATTGAGAAGAGGGGAAAGGCAAAAAGAGGGGAAAGGCAAAAAGAGGGAAATAAAGTTAAAGAGGGGAAAGGAAGGTAAAGAGGGGTAACGAAGGTAAAGAGGGGAAATGAAGGTAAAGAGGGGAAATGAAGGTAAAGAGGAGAAACGAAGGTGAATAGGGGAAACGAAGGTGAATAGGGGAAACGAAGGTGAATAGGGGAAACGAAGGTAAAGAGGGGAAACGAAGGTAAAGAGGGGAAATGAAGGTAAAGAGGGACACGAAGGTAAAGAGGGGACACGAAGGTAAAGAGGGGAAACGAAGGTGAATAGGGGAAACGAAGGTGAATAGGGGAAACGAAGGTGAATAGGGGAAACGAAGGTGAATAGGGGAAACGAAGGTAAAGAGGGGAAACGAAGGTAAAGAGGGGAAAGGAAGGTAAAGAGGGGAAAGGAAGGTAAAGAGGGGAAAGGAAGGTAAAGAGGGGAAAGGAAGGTAGAGGGAAAATGAAGGTAAAGAGGGGAAATGAAGGTAAAGAGGGGAAAGGAAGGTAAAGGGAAAATGAAGGTAAAGAGGGGAAAGGAAGGTAAAGAGGGGAAAGGAAGGTAAAGAGGGAAAAGGAAGGTAAAGAGGGGAAAGGAAGGTAAAGAGGGGAAAGGAAGTAAATAGGGGAAAGGAGGTAAAGAGGGGAAAGGAAGGTAAAGAGGGGAAAGGAAGGTAAAGAGGGGAAAGGAAGATAAAGAGAGAATGGAAGTTAAAAACTAAAAAGGGGAAATGAAGGTAAAGGGGAGTAAGGAAGGTAAAGAGGGGAAAGGAACGCAAAGAGGGGAAAGACAAATGAAAGAGGTTAGGGTTTGAGAAGAAATGAAAATCACAAAAAGTGTGCACTGTACACCAATTGGCGAAAAGAAATTCCCCGGTAAATCAAATAAAGGAGAAAATAGAGTAACTTTTTGCCATTTTGTTGTGGGGAAAAATAAAAATATATTTAGGGTACATGCCCTATTGTCGAATGTGATGAAATTACCGAATGATGAATTGAACTTGTTACTATTCCTCAATAAGTCTAAATAATTGTACTATAATAGCTCTATTGTATAGCAATATATAAAGAATGATGTTTTTCTTGGTAAATGTTTTGATGTGTCTTTCTAAAATAATATTCACTTGGTGGTAATAATTCTTTAAAAATTCCACACCACCAATTTGTACCCTTCTTTGTGACGAATTAGTCACATAAAAATTAAAGGACTAGCTATACTGTGATAAATTGAATGTGTAGAGCCTAGTGACGAATGTGACTATCGCGTCACATGTTGAAAAAAAAAAACTCAAAATTAGTATATATATATTAACTATTAATTACTGAATAAACATAGAAGTTTATAAAATTTTAACTTTACAAAATTTTAACTTTACAAAATTTTAACTTTACAAAATTTTAACTTTACAAAATTTTAATTTTACAAAATTTTTAAAGGGTTAACTCAGATGTTCACTTTAATAAATAAACAAACGCGTTAAAATTATTCTTTCAACTTGGGTTGAAACTCAATTACCGACACTTTTCTTTACCGCGTTAGTTACATTATTTCATTAATTAATAGATTGTGTATAAATGGAGTATTTGAGTAAAGTGTCAGTGTATAATTTAGTGTTTACCTGAGATGTTTACCTTGGTTTGTTGTGTAGGACAATGTACATTGTATAGTAGAACTCTTCTGTAGTGAAATCTGATGTAGTGAATGTAGTGTCATGAGTAAGCAAGTAGCCTATAAAGTGAACAAATTTTCTTTAGTTTGCCAAGAATGGTCATTATTTTTCTAAACTAATGACCATTTATGGCAGACTGTAGGATATTTGATCACTATACTTTCTTACTATGGACACTACATTCACTATGGAGGAGTTATACTGCAACTAAATTAATTTTTTTTTTATTGAATCATTTTTATATTCAAGAAATTAACTTATATTTAATTATTTGCGTTTAACATCTCTCCATTTTCTGGGCAAACTAACTGGCAGTGAATTTCATTGTTATACTATGTACTTTGGTCGCTGTAAGTGGAAGCAGACTCCACTTAGATTGACCTGCATGTTAGTGATTAGAGACACTGCTTTATTGTTATCTTATCTATGCATTGAAGATAAGAAAATGTTAGTAATGTGTAATGTATATGTAGTGATAAGGAGGCGAGTGTAATTAATCATATTTATTAATCACTAATGGAAATTAATTATTAATGCATTAAGTTATTACTGGAAAGTATATTACAATAACATTAACTTAATTAGTGATTATTATTTCCAAGCCTAAAGGTAATATGTCGTAGGTACAATATAAATAATCATTTTAATCACTCTGAGTATTGCTATACACATTATGCCTATGTTATTTAATCAGTTGTTAATCCTATCTCCAAGCGTGCCTTGCATATTCACCATAAATTAACAGTCATGTTAGTGAATATTTATGGCAGTTGATTATTACATATTTATTGTGAGTAAATATTTATGGTATATATTTTAACAGAGTAATCATCGATTTATCAGCCCTAAACTCTAGGTCATATTAGTGATGAATGATCTTTTTTTCATGATTGTAATTCTTTTTTATATATATTTTTTTTATGCAGATTTTGTATAATATTTCTTTAGGTTGTATTAATGGGCTGGTCGTTATCGTAGCGTGGTTATTTACGCTAAACTGTTATAGTTTTACGGCGACAAAATTATTAACAACGATATCAAAATTTAGTCTTAACTTTTATTACTTTCTAACAACAAACAACAAGCAATTTGCGCACAAACAACTATAACAATAACCTGTTGATAAGGGTTGTTATGCCTTGTCACGCTGCTCTTAATAACAGTTACCATATACTTATTGTTTTTTTATATTGTTAAAAGTTACTCTCTCTACTTGTCTCTATTAAGTAGAGTGACACTACTTTATTCTTTGTTTTTAAGTTGTTATTTGTAAAAGTAATTACATACCTTTCGAGTATTTGGAAGTATGTACCTTATGATGTATTAATTACTATTTTGAGGGAACCTGAATTACAAACTGTTATTTAATTATTGGTGGAAGAATTTCTCCCTATAGGTGAAAAAAAATGTTTATCTGCAATTGTACATACGTAATATGATTTGGGATAAAAATATAATAAAACTATTTTCGTATATTATATTCGCTATATATAGTGTTCTTTAGTACAGTCTCACCATATTTTCTCCAGTGTCTCACTATATTTTCTCCAGTGTCTCACTATATTTTCTCCAGTGTCTCACCATATTTTCTCCAGTGTCTCACCATATTTTCCCCAGTGTCTCACCGTATTTTCCCTAGTGTCTCACAGTATTTTCCCCAGTGTCTCGCCATATTTTCCCCAGTGTCTCACCGTATTTTCCCTAGTGTCTCACCATATTTTCCCCAGTGTCTCACCATATTTTCCCCAGTGTCTCACCATATTTTCCCCAGTTTCTCGCCATATTTTCCCCAGTTTCTCGCCATATTTTCCCCAGTGTCTCACCATATTTTCCCCAGTGTCTCACCATATTTTCCCCAGTGTCTCACCGCATTTTCCCCAGTGTCTCACCATATTTTCCCCAGTGTCTCACCATATTTTCCCCAGTGTCTCACCGTATTTTCCCCAGTGTCTCACCATATTTTCCCCAGTGTCTCACCATATTTTCCCCAGTGTCTCACCATATTTTCCCCAGTGTCTCACCGTATTTTCCCTAGTGACTCGCCATATTTTCCCCAGTGTCTCGCCATATTTTCCTCAGTGTCTCGCCATATTTTCCTCAGTGTCTCACCATATTTTCCTCAGTGTCTTACCATATTTTCCCCAGTGTCTTACCATATTTTCCCCAGTGTCTTACCATATTTTCCCCAGTGTCTTACCATATTTTCCCCAGTGTCTCACCATATTTTCCCCAGTGTCTCACCATATTTTCCCCAGTGTCTCACTGGTGTAGTTACTTTTTGTCATCCGATACACCAAATCTTTACTTTCTGTGCTACAGTCTGACGTCATTGGAAACTATGAAAATATATATAATGGGGTAAGTTTCGAGTTATTGGACAGTTACACATTTTCGGACACTTAAGAAAAAATGTCAAATAATTATTATTTAACTTTTAATTTAATTTGTGGACACTAATTTAATTTTTATCCAATTCACCAATTGAATTTTAATTATATATTATCATGTATACCAATTAAATTAAAAGTTAAATAATATTATATATTTATTCCTACGTGTCCGAAAATGTAGAACTGTCCAATAACTCGCATAACTCCATTCGATATATTTCTTCACCTACTCCTCAGGGGCATAAAAATGATAGGATGTTAGTTTCTACTCTCAAGATGTTAGGTCATTGTGTTACAATTTTAGGGGGGGGGGGCATGTAGTAGAGGGGACTGTATTCTCTTCAGTCGAACATATAATAGTATGGGTAGAATGATGGAAAGTCTATTTCTTAATGATATCATATAGTATGGATAGTCTACATTACTCTAGACTTGATGTTATTATTTGTATTCCATACTTTTAATTATAACGTACATTTTAGTGATATTTTATGTTATTCATTAATAACCGATATTTACTTTTAACCGATATGTCCTTTTAACCGATATGTCCTTTTAACCGATATGTCCTTTTAACCGATATGTCCTTTTAACCGATATGTCCTTTTAACCGTTATGTCCTTTTAACCGATAGCTATGTCCTTTTAACCGTTATGTCCTTTTAACCGATATTTCCTTTTAACCGATATGTTTCTCAACCAACATGATTTTTCTAACCATTATATCACTTTTCAACCGATAAATGTCCCTTTAAACCGATACATGTCCCTTTAAGCCGATACATGTCCCTTTAAACCGATACATGTCCCTTTAAACCGATACATGTCCCTTTAAACCGATTCATGTCCCTTTAAACCGATACATGTCCCTTTAAACCGATTCATGTCCCTTTAAACCGATACATGTCCCTTTAAACCGATTCATGTCCCTTTAAACCGATTCATGTCCCTTTAAACCGATACATGTCCCTTTAAACCGATTCATGTCCCTTTAAACCGATACATGTCCCTTTAAACCGATACATGTCCATTTAAACCGATTCATGTCCATATAAACCGATACATGTCCCTTTAAACCGATACATGTCCATTTAAACCGATTCATGTCCCTTTAAACCGATTCATGTCCCTTTAAACCGATACATGTCCCTTTAAACCGATTCATGTCCCTTTAAACCGATACATGTCCCTTTAAATCGATACATGTCCACTTAAACCGATTCATGTCCATATAAACCGATACATGTCCCTTTAAACCGATACATGTCCCTTTAAACCGATACATGTCCCTTTAAACCGATACATGTCCATTTAAACCGATTCATGTCCATATAAACCGATACATGTCCCTTTAAATCGATACATGTCCTTTTAAACAGATACATGTCCCTTTAAACCGATTCATGTCCATATAAACCGATACATGTCCCTTTAAACCGATGCATGTCCCTTTAAATCGATACATGTCCTTTTAAACCGATTCATGTCCATATAAACCGATACATGTCCCTTTAAACCGATGCATGTCCCTTTAAATCGATACATGTCCTTTTAAACCGATTCATGTCCATATAAACCGATACATGTCCCTTTAAACCGATACATGTCCCTTTAAACCGATACAAGTCCATTTAAACCGATACATGTCCTTTTAATCTGCCTATATCACAGTACAGGATATTATCGCTCCAGCAACCCCCTTAACAGTACTATAATTTAACCCTTATTTCATGGTCTGGATATCTATACCGTGTTACTACGCATCTAACTTCACATCTCTAACGTGTAACTACACGTTTCTACCGTGTAAGTACACGTCTCTACCGTGTAACTACACGTATCTAACGTGTAAGTACACATCTCTTAACGTGTAACTTCACATCTCTACCGTGTAAGTACACGTCTCTACCGTGTAACTTCACATCTCTAACGTGTAAGTACACGTATCTACCGTGTAAGTACACGTCTCTACCGTGTAAGTACACGTATCTACCGTGTAACTGCACGTCTCTACCATGTAAGTACACGGTAGTATTCTGTGTCTTTGAGAAGTAACATTCATTACTCTACACTACCGATATTACAGTCGTGATATGCTATGTAGTTACTGCAGGTGCAATACACATGAAACTGAGAAGAGAAGGTCATGCAGGCTAAAGGGTCTACCTAACTTTTTATGATGCTTTACCTTACTTACATCAGGTAAAGGGTCTACCTAACTTTTTATGATGCTTTACCTTACTTACATCAGGTAAAGGGTCTACCTAACTTTTTATGATGCTTTACCTTACTTACATCAGGTAAAGGGTCTATCTAGCTACCACTTTGAGTCTCGAACCAGTGACTGAGTTTACTCTATAACTATTAATTTTCCTATAGTTTATAATATGATACATTAGGATTATTGTGATTGCTATATTACTGACCTTGTGATTTAATATTTATTGTAATTAATTTGTCACGCTACAATGTTAACACACCGTGAATCTAACGTTACTGTTTTAATTGGAACTGTGATGATAATTTGTTTAATAATTTTATAGTTAATCTTAAATTATTAAAAATATCAATGAAAATGAATTGAATTCATTGTCATATATACATTTTTTCTTTTTAAAGAGAATTACTTACAAAAAATAATTCGTTTATAATAAAGACTATATAAATTATTTTAATTTTTCAATCATAATGAGTTAGATTTCTAATAATAAAGACTATATAAATTATTTTAATTTTTCAATCATAATGAGTTAGATTTCTATAAGTATTTTGTGTCACCTATTACCTATAAAAAATGATAACGAATATAAAGAGACAGCGCAATCGCACTTCTATTGATTTTTTATTACTTTGAATGGTATTATTTGGTCTAAGGTTTTAATGCAGTCCATTATGTTTAGTATTATTTTAAATAGAGATATACAATGTATTCTAAATCTTGCGTCTTGCGTTACTGTTGACTAATTTATATGTATATATTATCCATGTTAATTAACACTGTAATTAAATGGTGACAATTAATGTTATACAACATAAGTGTAAGTAATTCATTGTGAACATTAAAGTATATTATTTATGTATGTATATTCATATAGTTTGATAGTGAGTTTAGATATAGTGAATGTGAAATGAGTATTCAATTTAAAACTAATAATATATGATTTATAATACATACCTAATAGAATATATATTTTTTATAAATCATAATAATTAAAGATTGAATTATAGACCTATTGGCAGTCCATAATTGTAAATAAATAAAATTATATCAAATTTTAGTTCAATAATGAAAAGGAATATTATCTTTTTTAATAAGTTTAAGATTTGAATACGAAAACAGGCAGCTATAGGAATGGTTAACTAACAACCTGTGCCGCCTATAAACTAACTAACCATCAATATCCTGTTTGATGTAAGGCCTATGTACCCTCTTCCTTATCAGCCGGTGTATATTTAGGTGACCTTTGACATTAGGTGCCGCTATACGAGGTCATGCCGCAAAATCACCTGCCCTTGAAATGACCTCTGGAGAAGAACATTCAACAGAATTGGCACAATGTTAAAACTGTTAATGGAATTCATTTAATAATTCTTCAAAAGATTTAAAATTATTTCGTACAGTTAACGCCTTTCTTTTCACCATAGCCTCATCGGTGGTCGGAAATTTCGGTCTCTGTATGAATGAAGATTATTTCGAAACTCAAAAATAAATGACCCTTACGTAGTTTTTTTTTTGTTTCTATTTGTTTGTTGTACTGCACAGTTCAAGATTGTTAAGATTGAAAAAACTTTTTCTTATTTTGGGACAGTTTGTTCTGAAATTTTTATTGCATATGTAACCTCGCAAAAAAAAACATTTTATTCGTGTAACTTTTTCGGTTTTGGCTTTCGATTTTTTTTAGTTTTTCAATGAATTTTTTTCAAAAATTTCAAAAGACGACAATTGTATGAGTGTATATGCTATAATAAAAACGAAGACAGTTTTGGAATCATTGGAACATTTCTAACAAATCCAGACAGGTGTTTTTCAAATTTCATTCATGTCATTTTTATTAGCATTTTTTGATGACTAACTAAAATTAAAAAAAAAACATTTCGATTTTGAATTGTGATAAAAAATAACGATGAAGAAATTTGAAAATCCCTCTTTAAATTTGTTATGAATGTTCTAAGGATTCTTAAACTGTCTTTGTTTTTCTTGTAGCTTGAAAACTCATTGACTTCTCGTGTTTTTTAGTTGGAAAATACACAATTTACAGGAGACTGAAAACATGAAATAATAAAGTGAAGTATCAATTTTATCACTATGAATGAATTTTGAATACTGTTTTCATGTTATTCTGTGATCTGTATGGGATATGAATGCTTAGTTTTCATATTTTATCTGTGAATTACCTATAATACCGTCATAAATTCCATAAATGCCATAAAGATAAAAATGTCATAATTAAGGAGGGTCATCTCACTGTTCGAAAAAAAAACTTTCTTATTTTTAGACCGATCGTTCTGAAATTTCCACAATACATGTAACTTTGCAAAAGAAACACATTTTATTCGTGTAACTTTTTCGATTTTGGCTTTAGTTTTCGAAAAACAAAGTCTTTTTTTTCAATTTTTTACAAATTTCAAAAGACGATTAGTATACGATTGCAAATGCTAGAATGAAAAATAAGACAGTTTTAGAATCCTTGAAACATTTCGAACAAATATACATAGGTTTTTATTTCAATTTTCCTTTTTGTTTGTTTTATAACCATTTTTTGATGACTAACTAAAATTTTCAAAAACATTCGATTTTGAACTGTGAAAAAAAGAAATCTAGGAATATATTTGGAAAAGTCACCTATAGATTTGTTAGAAATGTTCCAAGAATTCCAAAACTGTCTTTGTTTTTCTTGTAGCGAGAAAACTCATTGACTTCTCGTCTTCTTTAGTTGGAAAATACACAATTTACAGGAGATTCCAAAACATAAAGTAATAAAGTTAAATGTCTTCGACCCTCATCCATCCCCTTTGGGGGCAGATGTTCGTACCCTCACAAAAATTAGGGACATGAAAACCCACTACCTAAAGACTCTTTTTCAGCAATAAAAATAAATATGATAATTTGCACAAAAATTGATGGGTTGACCCCTTAATTATCTGTGAGTAACACACACATACATTTAAATGACAAGTTTTATTTATACCTCACACCAAAAGTTCCAAGACCGGATATTTCAAGACCGAATTTTCTGTTCAAATTTCACGTTAAATAAATGTCTAAACATGTCATATTTACTAATGTTACGTATCATTTTACAACAGTTAATGATGTTATCCGCTTTTAACAAATACACTACACATTTTGGTATTCATTATTTGAACTTTTTTCAATTTTTGTTCTTTAATAAAATCATTATGAAATGAGACCGAATTTTTCTTGAACCAGCTACATTACACCCCTTGAATTCTTTTTACTATAACTACACTATACCCCTTGAATTCTTTTTACTATAACTACACTATACACCTTGAATTCTTTTTACTATAACTACACTATACACCTTGAATTCTTTTTACTATAACTACACTATACACCTTGAATTCTTTTTACTATAACTACACTATACACCTTGAATTCTTTTTACTATAACTACACTATACACCTTGAATTCTTTTTACTATAACTACACTATACCCCTTGAATTCTTTTTACTATAACTACACTATACACCTTGAATTCTTTTTACTATAACTACACTATACACCTTGAATTCTTTTTACTATAACTACACTATACCCCTTGAATTCTTTTTACTATAACTACACTATACACCTTGAATTCTTTTTACTATAACTACACTATACCCCTTGAATTCTTTTCACTATAACTACACTATACCCCTTGAATTCTTTTCACTATAACTACACTATACCCCTTGAATTCTTTTCACTATAACTACACTATACACCTTTCTTTGCATTATAGCTACATTATACCCGATTCTTTTCATTATAACCAGCATTTTCACTATAGCTACACTATACCCCTTTCTATTCACTATAGCTACACTATATATACCCCTTTTCACTATAGCTACACTATACCTGTTTCTTTTCACTATAGCTGCACTATACCCCTTTCTTTTCACTATAGCCTGCCTTTTCTCTGGTCAGTCTAGTAGCTAGTTAATAGCTCTGTTGATTCTCTGACTGATGTATTTTTCGCGTGTGTTCATATGCTGTGTAGCATATAGAGTAGTTATAGCCATTCGCTGTGAGTTATAGTAGAGACTATAGCTCTATATTGGGTCATTATATAGTTATAATCACCATAACATGTGTGAACCAGGGTTATATCGAGAATATTTAACTTTATGGTATAATTCATAAATAAGTAATATTACGTTCAATAAAAAATGTAATTTTTCCCACTATTTATACAGTAGATATTAAACACGGCTACTTGCAGGATACATTTATTCAAATATTATTCTTCCAACTAATATGAACTTTATCATTTTATATGATTGGAGCACGCATCCGCCCCCCTCACAGGGGCTCTATCCTGAAGCTGTCTGTGGTGAATTAAAGAGAGGGGGGATGGCGTCTCTTGGGTCCTGAACTATTGTTATTTGGATTATGGATTGTCTTTTTACAGTGTTTATTACTTTTTTAATGATACTGCTAGTTTTAGAGGATTGCGCTAGGTAGGTAGACTCGTAAGCTTCATATACTATAACCTCTTCATTTTCCTCTTCCATCTGCAAGTGATACCACTGGTTCTTGTGTCCCTTTCGTCATATTCCTTGGTAAGTTCACGGAGTAGCTTTTCTGCATCCATGAACATTGTCACTGCCGGTGGCAAGTGTCTTTGTTCATGAAGCCACTTACATTTCTGACTGCTTCTTCGAGTCCCTTGTACTTAATTTCTTTTGACGTCAGCGATATGGCCTCTATTGATTCCAGAGCAGACGTTAAACCCCTAGTAAATTAATTATTGAAGCACTATATCAACCGTGCGTTTTAAAATTAATTATTTTATTTGTTATATGACTATATGAAGTAATTACCATATGGCCAATGTTATTAAGCCAATACAATGATAATTATCTCTTTATTTATTTAGGCATGTTAATTGATAAAGTAATGAATGAATATGTTTATTCTGTTCCAAGGTTATATTTTATTGATGTAATTAAGGTATGCACTTTGCAGTTGGTTGAGTAAATATATACTAAATAGATTTTAATAATAAAAAGGAAATTTATGTTTTGTCTGTTTATTTATTACCTTTTTACTTATTTATTTTAGTTTAATAATATACTTGAACATATAATAATTCTTGAAAATATCTATATGAATTATAGCTACCAACAATTTTATATAGTGTATATATTAAATATGCGCAAGTATCATCATTATATTTGAATTTTATCTTTATTGAATAATATACTCCATCGTACCATATATTCTATGGTTAACATATTCTATATATTAGGTAGTAGTGGAATATAATATATATTAAATATTGGTACTAAATATTCTTATCATTTTAAATTAATTAGATTTTTAGATGGTATTGATCATATATTGTGTTATAGTTATTAAAGGTATTAACACCGAGCCATTCTTCTTGTCTGGCTACTTCTCTAAAGTTCCGTGTACCTTTGTACCTTTTTATTTCAGTTAGACATTATAGATATATATATTTTAACAGTAGAAGTTAGAACTACCAATCTGTCAAATTGACTGGCTGGTAGTTTAGTGCTAAATATAGTTACGAATTAACACCCGCGTTAAATTAATATAAATATTTGCTGGTAATCTTGTTATTAACTATAGATATAACAGTGACTCTTTGGATCAGCGATGCTTTCGAATATTAATTAATTAAATTAATTATAAATGAGTAATTACTTATATATACCATTAGTTCCATTCTTAATTAATGAATAGTGTTCTAATTTTATATTTTGTGTCGAATAACTGAAATTTGTAATTTATAGCGTTTATTCATAATCTAAACATATATACAAATACATTGTATTCATTTTATTATTATACATATGTGTATGAGTTACACACAGCTCTTCACTTTAATTGCCATTAAAAGTGATCGTTTTCGTTGGAAAATAGACTTCGTTTTATCCCTAGCAAGCAGAACAACAGAAGGTGAATAGATTTTGTAGAAGTTTTAAAGTATACCATCAACGGTTTAAAAACTTTCAAAGAAATGATATCTTTTCATTGGTTTAAAATTTTCGAAATTAAACTTTGAAAATAATAACACTTTGAAAAATTTAGAAAATATTTTAATTAATATCTACATTATATTTAGTTCCTATGAGGTTACTTGGGTACTTCTCGCTTTGCATATTGTAGTGAAAGTATTTAACACATTCTATACATATACTGTATAGTGTGTACATTGGGTCAGATCCAGACTGCACTTACCTGGTTTCTTGCAAGAAGGTAATATAGTTCTAAAGAACAGGGTTGACATCTTTCTAACCTTGGCCGTATTGGATCGTTTGTGAATTTAATGATTCTTATGATAGAAAATGGGAAGAAGAAAAAGAATTACAATGCTTGAAGTTCAATGTATATTGTATATATAATGGTGCAAAAACTGGTCACTGACGGTGGTAGGTGATTTTGTTCATGGAGCCACTTTCCTTTCTGACTTCTTATTCCAGTCCCTTGTACTTACTTTTCTTTTGATATCAGCGATATGGCCTTTGGTTACGAAGCAGACGTCAAACCCCTACTAAAGTAATAATGAATATATATTACAATATTTATGAGTATATATTATATTGATTAAATTTATTTATTTTATTTATATTCATGACTAATCAAATTAACGTGATTCTCTATAATTATATATTTTAAATCGTTCTAAAGCAAGTCTTTAAAAATATATATTTAAATATTTGTTTTCATTGCTATTAATATGCGATGTTGATTTAAGTTTTATTACGTGCCTGTTGATGTATTTCTATTTAGAAGCCATAAGGTTGACAAGTTAGAAGTCTGTACCCGCATGCACCTCTATCTACCCTTATTTTTCTTTTTCTTCTAATAACACAGTTGCTAGTAACTAGGAAAATAAAAGAGGCATGTGGCGCCATCTCCTGTGTTTTCTAGTCAAACACTGAAGATATTTAAAATATGCGATATATCTATGTGTATATAAATAGCGATGTATAGTTATCTGTTAAAGATATTTCAACTCACCTCTATGCCTAGGTTCTGATTGTTTATATTTTTTTTATTATTAACTATATTGTGATAAATATATTTAAGGTAATTCATTTTTTATATGATCGATATGAAGATATCCTATAGATATATCGCTGATTTGCAAAAACTATGTCATCAACTTAAAAACATGTATTTATTTGGTAAAAGTTTCATCATCGTATCTCAAGAATTGACTGCTAGCTAGATAGGCCAAATGTCCTAACGATGTACCATTAAATGTACGTACACTAAATATGCTAAAAAGCCTCTCTTGCCTGAAAAATAACTATTGCAGAGTTATGACAACATTCTTGCTTATTATTTATACCCATGGCTATTATTAACTCTGTCCTATAATGGATATATAATAGACATTGTACTAGATTTTAAAATGTGCTATGCATTGCCCAGTGTTGATCGGTGATTGAGTACATACCCCATAGATAGTAGTGCACTTGATTATTGTAACAGTGACCTCATTGCAGTGATTGCAGTGAGTCACTGTAGTGATTCACTGTTACACAACAGGTATACTGTGATTTATATAATTACTAATTGACTTTGTTTGTTTGGTGACGTAACTATAGGTACCTACTTTGTTATTGATTAAACCCTTCTTTGGATAATATTATTAATTTGATTGAAATTGAAATTATTAGATATTTAGTATAATAATTGTATATGGTGCAAATTGTTTTCTATTTTTAAACATATATTGTTTTATATATTATAATTTTTCAGTTTTATACCAATACGTATTGTAATAATAGATGTAATTATGAAATTATTTTACCTTTCTGTAATTTGGTTGGGAATTTTTTTCCGTTAATTTAAATTTACTGATAATATTGCTGAAAAACTGCATTATATTATTAGGTATTAGTATAATTAAATTAATTTGAATATAATTCAATACTTTTCAATCCATGAAGCAAACTATAGCTCTTCCTCTCGCTCTTTACCACCACTGTCCTAATTACTGTTACAATTAGTGTCCTTTAAGGGTGAAAGTCATATGCTATTACCACTAAATATCGCCTTAATGCCATCACTTTCATTATTTGCAATGCCATCAACCGGATATTTGACCCGTGATAAGTAATGCAGTTATTTCGTAATATCGATATAGTGTTGAAAAATATTATATAGCTAGTTAATATAAATGAAAAATATACTTTAATTTTGATAAAAAAAATAACTTTTTAATGAGTTGAAAAATATAATAATAAATTTTTTTTATCAGCATGTCACTGCCAGCAATGATGTCACTGTGAGTGATTATCAGCATGTCACTGTGATTGATTATCAGCATGTCACTGCTATAACAATGATGTCACTGTGAGTGATTATCAGCATGTCACTGCTATAACAATGATGTCACTGTGATTGATTATCAGCATGTCACTGCTGTAGCAATGATGTCACTGTGAGTGATTATCAGTATGTCACTGCTATAGCAATGATGTCACTGTGAGAGATTATCAGTATGTCACTGCTATAGCAATGATGTCACTGCGAGTGATTATCAGCATGTCACTGCTATAGCAATGATGTCACTGTGAGTAATTATCAGTAAGTCACTGTTATAGCAATGATGTCACTGCTATAGCATTTATGTCACTGTGAGTGCAGTTCATAGTCACTGTTTTACTAACTAGGCCAATTACTCTACTTTGTTCTGACTTTATACTATGCAATCATAATACATACTATATAAAATACATGTGTTTTTATTTTATCTGATAAAAACACATGTATATTTATTTGTTAGAAATATAGTACTATAGCATATTAGAAATATATTACTATTATTTTTACTATTTTATATTTTTTGAATTATTTATTTGTTGGTATTTTTGTAAAATAATAATAATTATTCTTTTTAGGGTTAAATATAGCTACTAATTAATAAATGAATGCAATATACTTTTTTACCATGAAAAGTATATATCTTTATATATTCTGAAAATAAGATGGAAATGTTCAGTTTATATATTAAAATAGTAAAATATATCAAAATTCGATTTAATGAAATAGTGCTAAGTTCTAGCGTATCATAGATAATGTAATTTTTATTTCACTATACTGGACTAATTTGTATCACACCATGCAGATTTTAAATTATTTTAATTGATTCAGTCATTTTTATATGATAATTTGTATCACTTATACATATTCCAATACATATCCGGCATAGGTATCACATGTACACAATTTATTATCTACATATTCTACCTGTGGTCCTGTATGGTATCATATAGGTGCACGTTCTATTTATTTTTAGCAGATTAAGTGTATCACATATGTTTTTTAATCAATTTCTCCGCAGAGCAAGTGTATCACTGATACATTTATCTGCACCAACACTACAGATACATGCCATGCTGTTTTTGTTCACGCTGGCTACTGGCCATAATGTACAGTGATTCTCAACAGAAAAGTAGCTATGAAGTTACCGACTGTACAATCACGATGAATAAATCTTCCTAATCACTTCAAATGGATTTTCAGGGGTAACAATACTAAATTTTAATTATTATGTATATATATGTATGAAGAATGGGAATAAATTTTTCAATAATGCAGTTAACAGACTGTGAAAAAATAATACGAAGAGTAGAATTTAGGGTAAGTTCCGATTTATCGGACGGTTTCACATTTTCGATCACATGAAAAATATAATATAGTTTCTTCTGTATTGTCGAAATTGTGAAATCGTCCGATATCTCATACCTTACCCTAATCTCTATAGTTCATAATATTATTTTACAATCCTTTCACTACATTATGTACTAGAAAATTCCAATCCTATATATATTTAAAATTTTATCATGAAAATCTTTATTTAGTATTGTTACCCCTCAAAATCTATTTTGATATTTGATTGACTATAAAAAGATGGAATGATGAAATTTTACATTTCTTATGGTAATTTTATACATCAAATAATAGTCTCATCAATTAGAATTAATAACTTTATGTCAACATGATGATGTATGAAAATTCCAATATTTTATATATTTAGTTCATTTTTCCTCTGACAATTTGAATACATTTTCTTTCTTAACAAATATTCTTAGAACTTGTTTGTTTATACACCTGCCATATACTTTTCACATATATTATAGTTCTGTATATCACCATAAAATGATAGTGATCTCATAGATTATAGTTCTGTATTTTGACATGCAATTCTAGTATTCCCATAGATTATATTTTTTTATTTTCTCCTAATAACCTGTTAGTTAAAAGTGCAAGTCACTGTGATGCATAGTGTTTGCATGGCTGTGAATTTACTCTGATTTGATGAGATACCTCTGCCAAAACTGTGCCTGCCTCTGTGTGAATAGAGTGTGTGTCTGTGAATAGAGTGTGTATCTGTGTGAATAGAGTGTGTATCTGTGTGAATAGAGTGTGTATCTGTGTGAATAGAGTGTGTATCTGTGTGAATAGAGTGTGTGTCTGTGAATAGAGTGTGTATCTGTGTGAATAGAGTGTGTATCTGTGTGAATAGAGTGTGTATCTGTGTGAATAGAGTGTGTATCTGTGTGAATAGAGTGTGTATCTGTGTGAATAGAGTGTGTATCTGTGTGAATAGAGTGTGTATCTGTGTGAATAAAGTGTGTATCTGTGTGAATAGAGTGTGTATCTGTGTGAATAGAGTGTGTATCTGTGTGAATAGAGTGTGTATCTGTGTGAATAGAGTGTGTATCTGTGTGAATAAAGTGTGTATCTGTGTGAATAGAGTGTGTATCTGTGTGAATAGAGTATGTATCTGTGTGAATAGAGTGTGTATCTGTGTGAATAGAAAATGTATCTGTGTGAATAGAGTGTATCTGTGTGAATTAAGGTAACACAGCGCCTATAAGATGTGTGCTTTAAAATAACACAGGATGCACGCTGTGTGAACGTTTATGCAAGTTATACATAATTATGTGTTAAAGCTGATGAAGACTATACATACACATGTGTGAAGACTATGGAGTTGCTTGCAAAAATATTTTATAACTATTGTAAATTATGAACGGTATGCGTTTATTATATTATAAAAAATTATATATTGTTTTTATCCATCAATATAACCAGTTGCTTATGGTCGTTATATCCGGATGGTATAAATAGGAAGAGATGATCATATAAAATAGTTCCGTGTATTATACAACGCAATAATATGAGTACATGGATCTCTTTAACAAATTTAGTTCTAATCTCTTCTAATTGGCTCATATGTTCTTTTCTACCGAGTCTGTAGAAGGTATGTAGACTGTACTCATTACTGCTCCATATACAGTAGCAGTAACTGTTCCAGTGCCCTGTAACTCTGCATAGTTATTTACCTTCATTCTCTAGAGGAAATAAATGTCATTGTGCAGAAAAAATGAACTTGAGATTAACATGACACATTGCATATTATTTTGTATGTAATTACCTATGAAATTAGTGTGTGCAATGACACCGATTTAATGCATATGTGCTTATTATTGCTAAAAAGGGAATCTATAGTCTGTACCTCGCTAATTTGGATACCTATAATTATAGTGTAACTGTTGTAATTTGGATACCTATAATTATAGTGTAACTGTTGTAATTTGTATCCCTATAATTATAGTGTAACTGTTGTAATTTGGATACTTATAATTATAGTGTAACTGTTGTAATTTGTATCCCTATAATTATAGTGTAACTGTTGTAATTTGTAACCCTATAATTATAGTGTAACTGTTGTAATTTGTAACCCTATAATTATAGTGTAACTGTTGTAATTTGTAACCCTATAATTATAGTGTAACTGTTGTAATTTGTAACCCTATAATTATAGTGTAACTGTTGTAATTTGTAACCCTATAATTATAGTGTAACTGTTGTAATTTGTAACCCTATAATTATAGTGTAACTGTTTTAATTTGGATCTGAGAGTGTTTTTTTTTTTTTCATAAGTTTTAATCCCAATTGAAAAAACTGAATATATTATTATACATTTCTACTCTCACCATGTAAAGTACAGTAGACCGTATTATTTGTTTATTCAACTCTTAGTCTATATTTTGATGTGTGGAAATATTTCCCTTCTCCAAACAGAAGACACAATTGCTAATCAATAAATCATATTTCTGTTAAACAATGCAACTACACATCATTTTGATAATTTGAAACAACCGAGGAAGTGATTGTAACTATATAACTCCTGGCGTAACTATATAACTCATGGCGTAAGTATATAACTCTTGGCGTAACTATATAACTCCTGGCGTAACTATATAACTCTTGGCGTAACTATATAACTCCTGGCGTAACTATATAACTCCTGGCGTAAGTATATAACTCTTGGCGTAACTATATAACTCCTGGCGTAACTATATAACTCTTGGCGTAACTATATAACTCCTGGCGTAACTATATAACTCTTGGCGTAACTATATAACTCCTGGCGTAACTATATAACTCTTGGCGTAACTATATAACTCTTGGCGTAACTATATAACTCTTGGCGTAACTATATAACTCCTGGCGTAACTATATAACTCCTGGCGTAACTATATAACTCCTGGCGTAAGTATATAACTCTTGGCGTAACTATATAACTCCTGGCGTAAGTATATAACTCTTGGCGTAACTATATAACTCCTGGCGTAACTATATAACTCTTGGCGTAACTATATAACTCCTGGCGTAACTATATAACTCTTGGCGTAACTATATAACTCCTGGCGTAACTATATAACTCTTGGCGTAACTATATAACTCTTGGCGTAACTATATAACTCTTGGCGTAACTATATAACTCCTGGCGTAACTATATAACTCTTGGCGTAACTATATAACTCATGGCGTAACTATATAACTCTTAGCGTAACTATATAACTCCTGGCGTAACTATATAACTCTTGGCGTAACTATATAACTCTTAGCGTAACTATATAACTCATGGCGTAACTATATAACTCCTGGCGTAACTATATAACTCTTGGCGTAACTATATAACTCTTGGCGTAACTATATAACTCCTGGGGTTACTAGATATAACTCCTGGCGTAACTATATAACTCTTGGCGTAACTATATAACTCCTGGCGTAACTATATAACTCCTGGCGTAACTATATAACTCTTGGCGTAACTATATAACTCTTGGCGTAACTATATAACTCTTAGCGTAACTATATAACTCATGGCGTAACTATATAACTCATGGCGTAACTATATAACTCCTGGCGTAACTATATAACTCCTGGCGTAACTATATAACTCATGGCGTAACTATATAACTCTTGGCGTAACTATATAACTCCTGGGGTTACTAGATATAACTCCTGGCGTAACTATATAACTCCTGGCGTAACTATATAACTCCTGGCGTAACTATATAACTCCTGGCGTAACTATATAACTCCTGGCGTAACTATATAACTCTTGGCGTAACTATATAACTCTTAGCGTAACTATATAACTCATGGCGTAACTATATAACTCTTGGCGTAACTATATAACTCCTGGCGTAACTATATAACTCCTGGCGTAACTATATAACTCTTGGCGTAACTATATAACTCTTGGCGTAACTATATAACTCATGGCGTAACTATATAACTCCTGGCGTAACTATATAACTCCTGGCGTAACTATATAACTCATGGCGTAACTATATAACTCTTGGCGTAACTATATAACTCCTGGCGTAACTAGATATAACTCCTGGCGTAACTATCAATCTTGCACCTCTGCGTAAATCGTAACTCCGTACATACGCTTCTTCCTGCCGTCTCATCACATCGTATTTGTTGTTTATGGATGGCGCAGAGTAATAATTCTCATGACTCATGCTCTCTTATATGGAGTTGTGTATTATTAAAACTGTAATGTGAGATGGGAGCCTTTAAAGCTTAACAGCCGTGTTGCTATTGCATTGTTAGGGAAATAACACTTAAATGTTGTTATTTGAATGGATCATTCATTTAGATAAATGATTGTAATTAAAATTTATATAGCTATACACCGAGTGGTGTTAGGTGAATTTGTTCATTATACACAGTACTCTCTAACTGCTTCTTCAAGTCCCTTGTATTTAATTTCCTTTTTACGTCAACGATACTTAGTTACTTATGTTCCAAGGTAAACGTTAAACCCCTAATAGGTAATTAATTTAATCTTTGATTATTATCTAAGAGAAAGATTCAATAAATTAAAACGATCCATTTATTACAACGAATTTATATCCTTATAATAATATTTAATCCGATATTATGCCCCTCAACTAGATTATATTATCAATGATTATCTGAATTTCTTGAATGTTTGGCATTCTTTTTAAGTGTACCCTCACATTACGTATCCCATTCATAGAAAACGTACAAAGAAAACACTCGACACTTTCAAGGGTGACTGAAGTACCCTTAATAACTCACTGAATGGGAATACAGGCAGGATATTTCCATCAATATTTACTGTAGATATTATTGAGATGGGATTTATTGTGGAGAATTAATGCTATGACTGAAGCAAATAATTTCTGAAATATCTAAATAAATATCTAAAATTTATTATGGTCTAATAAGCCTAGTTTTATTAATTTTTATTCATGCCCTCCCATAATATTTAGTTTTTCACCTATATTTACAGAAATATTATAAATGTAAGTGTTCTGCTTAAATCTGAATATAATTATTTACTTTACTAAGGGTTTAACTTCTCTGTCTATTGTATCCCGTTTGTCATTTGACGCAATAATTATTGTCTTCAGAATATAATTATTATGGGCGGAAAATTGCCTCAGTGATTATTTTCCTTCTAGAAGTCAATGTCTTTTTTAAATTATCCTTGATTTATTTTAGAGTTAAACGATCTATATTATTATTTCATATCCTTAAATCACTGATTATTCAGTAAATACATACATAGAAATAATACTAGTGTATATATTTATTATAACTTAGAAAAAAGTTTGGAAAAAATTCTATTGCGTTTTAATTTTAAATTAATCTATAAAACTGCAATTAACAAGTGATACATTTTAAAATTTATCTTAGTTTTGATATAATTTAATTTTTAACCCTCTCTCTCCTGTTGGGTCATATTTGTCACAAGTTGTTTTCTAACATTGAATTCAAATTTCTTTTATTAAATGGTTTGGCATCAGACATATCAGGTCTATAATTAATGTCATGATTTACCACGCCTTAGTCTATTTAATAATTTATAGAATTGTGTGTTCACTAATGAACATTTTGCTGTTGCTAATATAATGAAAAATGAACTCTTTTGTTTTTGAATCTTAAATTCATGATAGAAAAATTTAAAAAATATTATGATTTTACAATAGTAATATTTTCAATTTAATTTTACAATATTAATAAATTCATTTTAATTATAGGATATTAATGATATATTCGTCTTATATAACAATGGCGTATCATTGAATGTTTTTAACGAATGGAACAAACAGATTGGTACAGGCAGTGTAATACGAAGCATCTTCCGCTGCTTTTTACTTCTTTAGATAGAGTCACAATGTTGTGACATCGTTAACCTTAACTAAATAATAGAATAATATTTTATTGTTATTATAACATTTAAAGTTGTACAGATTTAGATGTGATTTAAGTTAATTGTAAATGTGTTATGCTAATTTGAACCTTTAGTTAGGAGTATATAGAGTTCAATATTATCATGAAAGTTCTATTTCGAAATTTATTGTTATTTTTACATGGTGCCTGAATTTAATTTTAAAACTTGATGATTCTTAAGATTTTTTAGATTAGCGAACAAAATTAATTGATATATTGTTTTTATTTAAATTGATTTTGTTATATCAAACTCTCCTGATATTCATTTTTGAAATACTTTATTAGAGTAGAAAATTGTGCATTACCCCTATGCAATTATATTTTAATTTATCATTTTTTTTACCGAAGTTCAAAAAAATTATTATGAAAAAAAAAAAAATTATTATGAAAAAAAAAAAAAATTATTATGAAAATTAAAAATAATAATTATGAAAATTAAAAATAATTATTATGAAAATTGAAAATAATTATGAAAATTAAAAATACAATTGTTATTGTATCTTTCTAATTATAATTTAATAGTACGATGGTATCGATACCTTTTTCTCTTCTACTGCGCAGGCGCTGTGACTGCAGGCGTGAACTGCATCGTGGTGCAATGTTATAGGTGCATAAGTAAATGAATAAAAAGTAAGCTCTATTTAAAGGTGCACTGCGCACTTCATTTGTTGTGTGATTTAGAAAGGGGACTCTGTGCTTTACAAGTTTAGATTTATTAATATTATTTTTTATGGTTCACAAATATAATTAGTAGTATAAGCAATTTGGTAGATTGCTATTATAAAAAAATGATTTTTGAAACTTTTTGAAATAAATTCCATCATTCAATTATTTTTAATGTTATCAAATAGTTTACACGTGTGATGTTCAAATCTCAGTCAATTACCTAAAGACATATAGTTTATATACCACTGGGTAAATGAAGGTTGTTATAAACCTGTTTATATATTTTGTTTTTCGTTATTTTTTTCGACTGTCACTGCCAAGGTTCAATAAATTAAAGATAATGTGAATATATTGTTTATTTTTATTTGTTTATATATTTATTGTGAAAGAAATTATTATTTAATTTCACTTATACATTTTAAGAAAACATTTTCTCTTTTTATTTTTATTCATTGTATGTTTCCATTATTATGAATATACTTAATTGTAGTAAAATATGACCCTATTTATCACTGTGAGCCACTTGATCTAAATGTAGTTGAGTAGAATATTGCATCACTGTGTAACTAATGACATGACCCAATGGTTACTTATGTGTATTTATTCTACACAGCAAAGACAGTGTGACACAGAGGCTGTGTTGTGTGATTTACACAGCCTCTGTGTAGAATAAGCAGCCATAACTCTGACTGAAGTGCATTCTACCATAAAGTGCAGATGGTTAATTTATTGCACTGCAGGCTTTTTCTACACCTATCACGATATAAATGTCCATACCCACAGAGAAAGTTATGGTGGGGCCATAGAAGATTAAGAGGGAACGTTACGGTGGGGCAATAGGAGATTAAGAGGGAAAGTTATTGTGGGGCCATAGAAGATTAAGAGGGAAATATATGGTGGGTTCATAGAAGATTGAGAGGGAAGGTTATGGTGGGGCCATAGAAGATTGAGAAAGTTATGGTGGGGCAATAGAAGATTTAAGAGGGGAAACCTTCTTAATCATCTATGGCCCCACCTCAACTTTTTCTATCCACCAATCCATGTTATGGTTTATGATGCATATACCTTTTTGATTCTGTGGCACAGTAAAGAAAATGTATCTGTAATAATTTATTCATTCACTGTTTATAAATTCACCCCAAAGAAAACTTTATTTATTATTGTACACCAAGATAAAATAGTAAGATTTGAAAATAATTAAAAATTTGAAGACTTTAATCACAGTGACTCTTTTCTCTGATAGTACATCATCACAGTGACTCTTTTCTCTGATAGTGCATCATCACAGTGACTCTTTTCTCTGATAGTACATCACCACAGTGACTCTTTTCTCTGACATTACCACAGTGCCTATTTTCTCTGATAGTACATCATCACAGTGACTCTTCTCTGATAGTATATCATCACAGTGACTCTTCTCTGATAGTACATATATCACAACAGTGACTATTTTCTCTGATAGTACATCATCACAGTCACTCTTTTCTCTAATAGTACATCATCACAGTGATTCTTTTCTCTGATCGTACATCATCACAGTGACTCTTTTCTCTGATAGTACATCATCACAGTGACTCTTTTCTCTGATAGTACATCAACACAGTGATTTTTTCCGCTGATAGTACATCATCATCACAGTGACTCATTTCTCTGATAGTACATCATCACAGTGACTCTTTTCTCTGATAGTACATCATCACAGTGACTCTTTTCTCTGATCGTACATCATCACGGTGACTCTTTTCTCTGATCGTACATCATCACAGTGACTCTTTTCTCTGATAGTACATCATCACAGTGACTCTTTTCTCTGATAGTACATCATCACAGTGACTCTTTTCTCTGATCGTACATCATCACGGTGACTCTTTTCTCTGATCGTACATCATCACAGTGACTCTTTTCTCTGACAGTACATCATCACAGTGACTCTTTTCTCTGATAGTACATCATCACAGTGACTCTTTTCTCTGATAGTACATCATCACAGTGACTCTTTTCTCTGATAGTACATCATCACAGTGACTCTTTTCTCTGATAGTACATCATCACGGTGACTCTTTTCTCTGATCGTACATACTCTGGACGGAAAAGTGGCGTATAGCTTTCAAGTGTGTTCATTTTACTCTAGTTAGTGTCCCTGTAAGTCGTAAAGAATACCCCCTGTGGTTTATCACTAATCGATGACTGTGACAAAGTTGCTACACATTGGTACATGGAGGTAGTGGAACATGTACGGTTTGTCGTAACGATGGGTAACCGTGTTTGTTGATAAAATGTGTGGCCGTAGATTGCTATTTGTTGGTAAAATTGTCGATAAATAAATTAGCTTATATATTTTGGTCATAGATAAATACTCCATTTCAATACTATGAAATAATATGAATGTAAAATATCCAAAAATAGAATTCATATAAGGAGGTTCAGGCAATAGGTTTATTTTAATTCTATAGCTTCAAATGTTCAACCCCATTTCATTCGGATGGTTTCAGCATTTTAATATTCTCATTCGCACCAAAGTTTGCATATTTAAGATAACTCTGCCTTGTTTTGTTTTCTTCGGTTCCAGTCTCGATTCTTTTCACTGTGCACATTTGTCTCAATAATCCAAGTGTCTAGTATAGGCGTGGCATAACAATTGGGCCAGAGACAATTTGGTCCCACGACAATTGGGCCCCGGACAATTTGGCCCCAAGATAATTGAATCCAGTAAAAATTGGAATAACAAACACAATGAAGAAGTGTTACTTTTTTATTACTATGTTTTTGACAATATTATCTTTGAAATATGCGTTATATTCTCTTGAAAATGGATATTATATTCATTTTATTCTTAATTCATAGAAGTGCTGTAATTCGATTGATAGAATATAATGGCAAGCTTCTTAAATTATGTTAGATGCTAATCTCATGTTTAGATGTAATGGAAATCTATGAAGATTTAAAACAGTCGTATTAACATTAACCAATGTTAAGTGTACATCGTTCAATATTAAAGGTTGAACAGAAAATTGACTAGTTGTTGGGTTATATTATTTGATATTATGAGAATATTGTTTGTAGTATAAATTTATAAAGAAATTAATATGAACACTGAACAGGTTTCGACAATTTCACATTATTTTAATTCGGCTGGAATGTTCCTTTAATTTCGGCATGTCTTGGTGGGCAACGGCTTACTAAAATATTTATAGTCTTACTTTCTATTGTTTCTTCTTCTAAAATACTTATGCTCTTATTTTCTATTGGCTACATCCAAACTCATTCACTAATCAGGAGTTCACTATAGACTAGCTATAGAGTATTTCTATTGTATCTAAATTTTTTTTGCTTTCATGGCCTATATCTGAACAGAAAAGTATAATAGTTTCGTAAAAAGTAGTATTTATTCGTGAAAAGAATATGCTCTAATAAAACCAATATATTTTTCTAACGAGAATATATTTTTTCGCAACGAGAATATATTTTTCATAACGAGAATTTGATTTTAATAGCTATATTATATTTTTCATATCGATAACATTAGGAGTATTCTTTATTTTAATTATGCTCAAGATTATATTTTTATGCATAAAGCATATTTCCAAAAACCTAGTTTTTACAGTAGCGGTAATTTTGAACCCAATTGTCCAGGGCCCAATTGTCTTGGGCCCAGTTGTCGGTGCACCTAGTAAAAGTACTCCTGCATAGACGTAGCAAGCTATCTCTGTGTTTGGAGTGTGTGTACTAATTAATTGAGAGTGTGTTCTAGATGTTTTCTTATCTCTCGTCTAATTTACTGCGTTAGACTTACAAGGGACTTACCCGGTGTAGAGAAGAACAGGTGAAAATAACATGAAAACCTATACTCAGATAATACTGTGTATATATTGCTTGTCAAAAAATATGTGTATTGACCATGCTGTTTAAACTTATGATGTAAATATTAACTCAAACCTATGAATTTGTTTTATTTGTGACTGAATTAAAATTTATAATTCTTACTTTGTAAGATATGCAAAATCTAGTGACATATTGCGGATAGGTTTTCAAAATAGAGTGTGATGATAATAAGTGATAATCTTCAATATACAATAAAGTTACGTCCGGTAAATACAGTATTAAGAATTTTTGGGCAATAATGCCAACATATAGTAGTCAATATTCTGCTTCTGTCGATCACGTAGTTTCTTGCACTTTCACATACCTGACAGAGATTGAAATCAGCCTGTTAGTTAGTTTGAAGAGGTTAGAGATGGTCGTGTTAACTGAAATGAGTTGAAATTATTTTCCTATAACATTATTCAGGTTCATCAGGTATGAGTTTAATAATCATAGCTTATACATTCCTAGAAGTGTTTACTCAATTCCCACTAAGAATGCGTAAACAGTCGTGCAGTGCACCTTAAATTGTTTATGCTGATACTCTCAATGAATTAAATATATGATGTTAAAAATACTTAGCACTTCTTCATTTCGTTATTCAACAGTTATGAACTTTTCCTATAATATGTAGTATTATATGGTTTATATCTCGTTTGGTAATCAATGTAATGTCTTATAGTACTGGGCATAGATCGTTTTTATGCCCCCTTTCCAAGAAAACTGTCGAGCTTACAAATTCTGCGATCTTACATATATACATAAGCATAGACAATGAATTGAGATGTTTATTAATGTTAACTTATTTTGTTTCAGGCATCATGAACGCCACAAGTCATCTGCGTCGTCCAGTATCTGGTCCTTTTGCTGGTAGATCAAACGTAACTGACAGACAGTTGTCAGATGGTCAGTCTGACAAGAGCAGTAGTCCCAGTTCTTCCCCAAGAGGTTCCATAACCTACAGTCCAACTCTAGCCCGATCCTCTAAGATGGACTCCCCTACCCCCAAAAGGTTGTTTGAAAGTGAAACCGCGTCTCCCCGAAGCAGAATATCCTCCGCACTCTCTAAATTCGAGCGTCTTGACCAGAACAGCAAATATTCCACTAAACCAAAAACTACTAACGATAGTGCCTTCAACTTAAACAATAATTCGAGTAGTCTTTCCTCTGGCAACAAATTCTTAAATGGCCGAACTTTGAATAGTGTTACAAATAATAGATTTAGCCTAGGTAGCAACGAAAAGAAATCAACATCTTCTAGGATTTCGCTGATGCCATCCAGTTTGCGGCAGAAGCAAGGAACTGCTAAATTTGCCAGCAAGCTGAAGAATAACGAGGGCAGTGATATTCCAAAGAGAATAATGAAGAAAGAAGAGAAAGATCAACTTTTAAAGAAATTGACACCAATGCAGTACAGAGTGACACAAGAAAAAGTTACTGAAAGGTTAGTTCACAACCTATGTTCATTTGTACTCATTTCGGTCAATTACTCAAAAATTAACAAAATATAAGAACTTTTTATTATTTCATATAGTTCAATTGTGATAATGTAAACATTGCTTTTCATTTCCTGGTTAGAACTCTATAATATAACAATTTATTAAACTAAATTTTCATGCCAAACCAAATTACTATGTACAAACATTTTATCTTAAAAAAAATTAATGACAATTTTTAAAGAAGAGACGAACGAGTAATATTATCCACTGTAAATATACATTCTGAGAATGTTCTTCACCATAAAAGTTCATGTCTAATGAAATGTCTAGCTACTATTTGTGTCTTCTTCATGATATAAATACTTTAATTTTCTTTGTAAACTTGTAAGATTCAATGCCTATATCTAGGGTAACGTTGCAGTACTTGTTCATTAACAGTATTTGAAAATGATCATTAACCAATCTGACCTTTTGAAATTTCTAATTGAACATCAACAACAAACAATTATTTCCCTATCTGCATCTTCCAAATATCTCTTTTCTTTGGAAATCTTGGTTTTCAATGTTTTATTTGTTTAATAGCTTTTTCATTGCTTTCTCTCACTGCAGACCGTACTCCAACAAGTACTACAAGCATTGGGACACTGGGTCCTACTCTTGCGTTGTCTGCGGTGAAGAAATATTCCAGTCACACACGAAGTATGACTCTGGATCAGGCTGGCCCGCTTTCTATGACGTCATCAGTTGGGATAAAATCGCACTGAAACAAGATTTGTCACATGGTGAGATTTGTTACTCAAATTAATAGGATTGGAATTTAATAATACCTTTGAAAAGAAATTTATTTTCAATTGAAATAACTGTTAAATCAATCTATTTTTTTATAGGTCCCAAACTTATTTCTATGCGAATTCTCTTTTCATTAACAATATTACTTCTGGAAAATAGTAGGTAGCTAATAAGATAAAGAAAATGTCCCTGTTCATTTGGTCGCTGGTTATAATAAAAAATATTTCTCAAATGAATTGTGTCCCATCAAACGTATCGATTATTCCTCACAAACCTAATAATTCTCTCTTTTCTCAGTGGGAGCCAATCTGCTGTTGTTGGTGTGCAATCCATCCCTTGCCCGCACGGAGGTCAGTTGTCGCTCTTGTAACAGTCACATCGGTCACGTGTTCGATGATGGGCCCAAACCTACCGGACAGAGGTCAGTAGTCGAACATTTTCTGTTACTTTAGGAAATTGTACTTTCCTCAATGTATCAACTGGAGTTATTTGTATTGAAAAAAAAATCTTGGTCATAATTTTCAATTGTGACTGTAAAATATATAAAAAAAATATTCACTTAGTCTCAAATTTCCCACAGTAGTATAGAAGTAGCCTTTGTTCTAACAAAGTAAAAGCTGATGAAAATCTGTAGTCAATTTTAAACCCTTCTTCAATGTAGATTATTAACTGTAAATTTCTTTTGCAGATTCTGTGTGAACTCTGCCTCCTTGAGTTTCAAATCTAACTCCTCGGACTCGTCATTCGATCAAACAGATTCAGAGCCTGAGAAATGCGATCCAGAAAAACAACCTTCTGGATCTAGTTGTGCTGATACAGTATGTTTGAATAATTTTACATAATGCTGGTTCCATTGTTCAATGTCACTTTTTTCTATGATAGAAATTATAACTCTCAATATCATAATATTTACTTCAAATGATCATTTTTTTTATTCCAGATTGCCCCGTTAGTGCACATGGCATCTCCTGGCAATTCCTGTTCCCTAGGAGCTCGCCTCTGTTTCAGAGTACCATCCTCCATGGATGCGTGTGAAGGTCCAGTATCCAGTTCATGAGACACGGCCACTTGGGCCAGCACTGACTCAGACTCCGATCCCAAAACTTCCACCCTTCCTCTAAACACTCAGCCTCCAGCTTCATCCTCTACGAGTCTCTTGCAAGATGTTTTAGAAGGCGTTGATGAGATAATACATCTTGATGAAGAAGATGGTACCAGTGCCAGTGATAATTTAGAAAAAGCTAATAGTCTAACTGGCATAATAGTTAACCCAGCTGAGGGAAGTATAAAGAAAAAGTCTGAAAAACACGTTAGTTTCAGTGCTAGTCCAAGTGTGTATCCTATTGAAAATCTATCTGATTATGATCTATACCACCCTAGTGGTGCTCGAAGTAATATGTCCAACGACAGGATGAAATTCTTCTCATGTGATAAATTCCCAAGTGACAATAGTCATTACATTCCTTCTTCTTTTCCAGCCCAAGAACCTAAAGTTTGTAAGGTTCTTGAGGTACAACCACAATCAGTTGTTAAGAGCAAGGCTGTTCTTACTGAAACTCCTTTAGCGAACGTCCGTGAGTTCATGCGACTAACTTCTGACACGTACGACAGTGGAATGTACGCCTTACCTGACACTGAATTTATGCCAATTGGTTCACCTAGGCTATCTAATAAGTTGTATGAACATAACAGAATGCCTGGAGTGGCTCATAATTTAACTGAAACACCTGATTATTCTTCTAGAGCTAAACTGCTGTACAACGTCTCACCAGCTAAGAAACCCTTAGCACCTCAAGAGATTGATGATCTGGATATCCCTGATTCACGCATATTACAGATTAAGCAAAGACTTCACCGCAAAGTTTCTTCTCAGAATAGCAACGATAGTTTATCCAGCCCCAAGCGTCTCAAACCAGATGATAAAAATAGTAAATCTCCGTATGATATCTGCGATTCCGATTCAAATGATGTAAATATAAAATCTGAATGTATTATCCCAAGCTTAGACTCAGATATATCGAACATTAAGAGTAGTGACGAAGGTAAACACAGTCCTACGTCTCCTATTAAAAATGCCATCCCTTCTACTGTATGCAAGTCCAAGGGAGCGATTGCAGCATTGGCCAAATGTGCCACTAAACCTAAAACTGTTAAAGTCACTCCCATGTTTAACAGAGTTAGAATTTCTGCACCAAGATCTAGAGGAGGTGAGAAGTTGACACTCTCAGGTTTTGCAGCTGGAAACAGAATTAAAACTAAACCTGGTAATATAAATATTATAACCAGCCCAATGCAGGTAGAAGATGCACCAAATTGTTTCCAGAATATAGTCTATGATCATTTGGATAACAAAGCGAATAACCACCGACCTCTCAACAATAAATCGGATGTAATAAAGGTAGTGATGGAACAGGCTAAAGTGATTGCTGATTCCATCGACCGCTCCATAACTCCGGATTGCATTAGTGTCTCCAATCAGAGTTCTCCATCACTAGATTCTTTCGAAACATTCTTAACTAAAGTCAACACTAACCTCAATGATGTTGAGAGACTGAATTTAGTTCCAGATGATAATGACAGTCTTGCAAATATTTCCAATGATGCCAGTATGGAGAGTATTCAGCATGTGTCCGAAGAAAACGAGAAGAATTCAAGTCACGATTCTAGCTCCACTAACACCATCCTAGAGGAACAAGAATTGATAAAAAAAGAGAACTTTAAGAGGGAAGAAATCGAAATAGAGCTGTCAAAATTAGGTTCAGATTTAATTGAACTAGATTCTAAAAATGGGAATGAATTAATTGACAATACAGATGAGAAGAAAAAAGAAACTGAAGAATTTGAAAAGGATATAGATTTCAATTCAAACAAAGATGGAATAATTGAAGAGTCTACTCAAAATCAAAGTCCATCCATTAAATTCTCAGATCAGCAACTGGATTCTTTGGAATCAATTGATGAAAACTCTGATCACAGCGAATTATTCGTTGAAGCGCTTTCACCTAGCGCTGCACCTTCCATTACCATAGGCTGTGACAGATCACATGAAATTCCTAAGCCTCTTGATACTTCCAGTATAGTATTTGCAAAGTGTCAACCTCCAAGATTAGATAAAACTTTTCTTGACAAAGTTTTTTCTGAAGATGAAGTGTCTGATTCATCATTTTGCTCTGCTGTAGCTTCTCCTGCAGATAATGTTGATAGAACTCTGCCAGATGCTATATCATCTCCGAAAGCTAACAGAAAATATGTAGTTGATAATTTGGATGCATCACCTGGGGAAACAAATTGTGAATCTGCTGAAAAAGTACATGAATTTATGTCTGATAATATGAAAATAGATTTAGAGGAAAATAATTTAGTGAATGATATTCGTAATGATGAGCCTATTACTGAATTAAATGATGAAAAAGCTGAAACTTCATTAGACTGTGATAAAAAAGTAGATGTAGTAGTTGAAGCATTCAACTTGACAGGCTTTAGTACAACAGAAGTGAAGGAAGGTATTGAAAATACTTTAGAATCTGCAGTACAATCATCAAAATCTTTGATTGTACCATTATCTTTAAATGAAAATGACACTAAACCAAAACATTATGAAGTTGAAACGACGATGTCTTGTGATGAAGAAATCATCAAATCTAACGAAACAACCAATGTTGGAAACTTTACTGCACTCGAAGATGAAAATGTGAAGTCTACAAGAAAGAATATTCTGAATTCAAACTCTGAAGAGGAACCAGCAACTTTAAATTCAGACATTGAGGAATTATCTCCTGAAAAAGTAAACTTATCATTCGACCAAAGTGAAGATACATTAACAGACATTTCCAAAATTGAATTCGATTCGGAAAGCAAAGATATATCTGCATCTCTTGTATCAGATGAGGATTCTATTTCTAAAGTTTTCAGGGAGAGCACAGTTAATGAAGACCTAGATGACAGTGTTAAAATAAGAGTTTCTAAAATTGTAGACTACTTCAATAAATCTGATAGTGAACAGAGTACATCTTCACACAATATAACCAAACAAAAAGTGACTGTTAAACTTAGATCAGCTATTCCCACTCTCAATGACACTAAAAGTGAAAATTTGGTACAAACTAAATCTGGAAAGTTAATTTCAGATATTCCTGGCAATACAGGATCGCTGATGAAGTATAAGAAACATAAAACCTTTACAACACGAAAAGCCATGTTTGAAAATATGGAGAAAAAAGATTCTTCAAAAACCTCTGATTCTAGAATCTCTGGAAGCAGTAAACTAGTTGGTAAAATTTCTAACTTTAATACTGGTTATAAAACTCAGAAAATGAAAACATTGAAGGAAAGTTTACCTAGTGATAGTGTAAACTCAGATTCACTAACCATGTCAAGTCCAGAATCTGTTAGAAGTACAAGCTCCAGATCATCTAAGAGGTCAGAACCTAATTCTCGATCGTATTCAAAGAATTTGTCCGATGCTTCTACTTCTCGAAAGCAGTTTTCGAATACTAGTTTTAAATCTATGCAACAAGTAGATGGTAAAAGTAAGACTAAGAAATTCATCAACTACGGGGGTGGAAGTGAAACTAAGAAAGATTCTCTGCTGAAGTCTCCTAAAATTGTTAAGAAATACTTACCGAAAGCTAGTGTTGATAACAGGAAAATTGATGAGACTAGTAAGTCACCATCATGCAGAATTCGATCTTCAAAAATAGCAGTGCGTACACGTTCTAGTGAGGACGATTCCATGTCAGGTCAGGAAAAATCTACCACAAAAACAAATGAGGTAGTTGAAGATTCAATTTCTACCAATTCAAATACTGCATCTGAGACCACCAAGAATAATCTTAATATTCATGCTAAATTCTTCAGAAAGATCGAACTTCAATCATTTTCAGCAGAGTGTAACGAGGATAATGTAACTAGTGATAGAAATGGTCAGAATAAGTCTCACGTTGCCTCAACATCAAAAAACTCTGAAGATTTGGAAACAACTTTTGACGAATCTGATGTTGAGAAAAAAACTCAACCAAAACGGACCGGTAAATCGTCCTCAAATAGTAAGAATAAGAAAATACTTAAAGTGAAGAAATTAATTTCGAAATTTGAGGACAAATAGTATCATTTAGTTCATGCTTATATATTATATAACTGTAGTATGAGAGTAACTTTATGAAGCTTTTTAATGCCTAGGTATATATTTAGTTGAAGCTTCTATAGCCAACTAATTGGGTGATATATAAACTCGAAGATAATTTCGACTATGCTAGTGATGCGTTTTATATTTTAGCTATTCTAGTTTCTTCCTTTTGTATATTGATGTAAATATTAACTATCTAAACGTACTTCGATTTTATTCGTACTTAATAACTATTAATTCAAGATTATTATGCTACTTAAAATGTAAATTCAACACGCTAGCCACAACATATTCTATTTATATCCAGTAACCTGACGTCACTGTAAACCATTTTAAAGTCATTCTTACGTCAGCGGTAAGCTGAGAGACGGTTACAGAATCACCTTATGAGGTACAAATACCTACAGCCATACCTCGCTATTATTATATCTCACACTAATGACTATCTAATGATGTGGGTCCTGTACTTCGGCGTAAGTTAAGCTGTTTCGGTGCATGTGGGATAGATTAAAATTAATATTATGTTAAACAATATTCATTGTTTACCATAAAACTATTTTGCATAAGTGACGGCGAAAATAGCTTAACTGATAACTATCACCAAAGTTACAATAAAAATATTTCCTATAGCTAACAGAGGAAATAAAAGCAAGACAAGTCCCACACTTATTCGATTGCCATAAATCTGAGATGTAATATGAGCGTGATTTGCCTTCACAGTAAATATCTACTACTGTCTTCACTCTCCTCCTCTTTATCAGTTCAAGTTATATGTTTTTAATGTGGTTGTTGACGCTTTTGATGTTGTAGTACCTACCTAACTATATGAAGGCTCTACAAAATGAATGTCGTAATTTTGTTTATTTTTATCTTGTTTCAAGTTTATTCTTTATTTTTGTTTGTTAAATATTGTATAGATTTTATTTTCACTACTTATCAAATAGTTCACAAAATATGTGTATATTAATGGATAGACACAGCACTTGAATACATGCAATGCATTTCGCTTAATACGACCAATGGCTATTGCGACCAGCTGCCTAGTGCAAACAAATTGGACTAAGTTTTTTTTATAAAACATAGATTTATTATAAATATAAATCTTTTAATATTTTGGGAAATGCATTGTATTTACTTCATAGCTTCATTTTTAATAACTCTTAGACTCTGCCTATATATTTAGATGCGTTTAATCTTGATATATAATAGATAAATTAACCTACTAATATTATTATCTTATATTTCATATGCTGGGGTGTAATATAATCCTAATCATAAAAAGATTAACTCAAACTGTTGCAATATGGTCAGGAATTGTATTGTTATAATTATTATTTCACAACAGTTTAGGCTTTTGACGGCATTCGATAGGTGTAATGTTCAATTGAGATAGAATGAATTGTGTAGGCTTCATTTACTATTACCTCTTCATTTTCCTCCTAAGTCCGTGAGTTCAGTCACCGGTATTTGTGTCCCTTTTAGTCACATTACATGGAAGTGACTGTATTCGCGGAGTAGCTTTTCTGTGGCCATGAGCAATAGCTGTCATCGACAGGTGGTAGTTGATTTTCTTCATGTAGTCACTTTCTTGTCAGCCTACTTCTTCAAAGTCACTTGTACTTTTTTCTGAATTAGATTTTTAAGTCCCTACCTAAATAAAATTAATATAGGATATAGTTTTCTGAATTAGGTCACATTTAGGTGTATGAAATTAAATTCGATTGCCTATTTTTATGAACGCTATACTGTCCATTTAAAGTACCTTAAACTAATTGATAAACTGTAGACAGGTGCTATTTTACCTGCCGAGTTTTATACCGAAAATTAGTGGGTGGGTGAGCGCATTATTGGTGCAAGTAGATTTTACTTTAAGAATATTTTAATGATGAGTTGCCGTTGAGGTAATATGCTGCTATATGCTTTCTATACTGTAATATAGTGCAATACTGGTAACTAACTTTAATAAATGTACTTTCAACAATCTTGGCTATTTACCTGCTAATATGGTACCTCTAGATAATGAATAATGATAATAAACAAAAAGATATCGCATTACTTTTATTTACCCTTCTCCCCTTTGTCCAATTTCGATCTAAGTGATTATCATCCATGGCGATATGTTGGTAGTTGTACCAGTGGCTCTGTCTGTATTGTTACTCGACAGTTCTTGAGATAAATCAGATGCGTCTAAATGAGATGGAGTTTTCACCCGATCTGAGGTCTTACGATTGATCTAAATATTCATCTGTAAGTACGTGTAAGCCAGGCTTAAGTGAATTGTCTTTTTCGAATTTATTTGGTGTGGAGTTATCAGGGCGATGTTTACAGAAGAGGAATATACCGGTCACCCTTCAGCATATGTACAGCCTCTGGGGCAATTCATCACTATTTTTATTTTGACTCACCTTCATTCTTTTTGAGTGATAGGTAGGGTTGTGACATTGCATATTTTGCATATGCTTTTCTAAAACGCATATGCTTATTTGATTCGCATATGAATTCATCAACAAGCATATGCAATTATTAATATGCATATGCATTTAACAATATGCATATGCTTTTACTAATTTGCATATATGCATTTAGCAATATGCATATGCATTTACCAATATGCATATGCATTTACCAATATGCAAATGCATTTACCTATATGCATATGCATTTGCCAATTTGCATATGCATTTATAAGCATGCATATACTTTTATAAATATGCCTATCCTGAAGCTGTCTGGAACGAATGGAAGAGAAGTGGGTGGTGTACATTGGGCCCCGAACTGTTGTAATTTGGATTATGGATTGTTTTTTTTTTTTCATTTTTACTATATTTATCATTTTTTAACGCTACTTGCAGTTTTAGAGGATGGTTATGCTCTTCAACTACGAGGTCTTTGATTTTTGGGTTTGGTAGGCTCGTAGGGTTCATTTTCTATCACCTCTTCATTTTCCTCTTCCATCCGTAAGAGCAGCCACCGTTGTTTTGTGTCCCCTTTCGTCACTGCATTCACTGAGTAGCTTTTCTGCATCCATGAACATTGTCAACGACAGTAGTAAATGACTTTGTTCCATATAGAACCACTTTCCTTTATGACTGCTTCTTCTAGTCCCTTGTATTTAATTTCCTTTTGATGTCAGCGATATGGCCTTTGGTTCCGAAGCAGACGTTAAACCCTTACTAAATTAAGTATTAATATGAATTTGCATATATCATGAATTATTATGCATTTAATAGTAATGTTCCAAATTTAAAATGTCAAGTATTTCAAAAGACTTTAAAGTGTTTCAGAGAAAGACACATTATATTGTTGGCACTATAGGATACTATATTAGTGAAGTGAATTTTCATGGCTACCAGTTATTTAGGAACAGAAACTAAGAATCACGGGAAACGGACTATTCCCAGCCGGACTATTACTCTACTTTTCCCCGCCAGGACTTCCCCCCCCCCCCCGGATTTACTTAAAATTAGACTCTGGAAGATAAGATAATTTAATGTTGCGATTCTATATTTAATTTTCGAAAATAAATAGTTTTGACAAATAAATCCGTTGCCACGAAATTATATACCGAAGTCTGCCGTCTCAAATAACAGACCTTATTTTTTTTTTCTTCTTTAATATTATTGTCACATGGGAATAGGTTCCTAGTTGAATGAAAATGGGTCACCACCAACTTTTTGAACCGAACCAGTATTGAATTTGTTACTCCTCGATTATTAGTTTTCGTTGGAAAATTTTATGGAAAATGTACGACAATATATATAAATCATTCAGAAACCTGACTACGCAAAAGTCTTGATTTAAGGATTTCTACACTCTAACTTACTTAGGTATTTTCATAATAATGGCTAAGCCATTGTAAGATTTTTAAGGTACAAATATTAAATATACATATTAGATAAAGGACACTAAAAAAGAGGTTAATATTTAGAGTAATAAAAATTTATAGTAGGTTTATATTAATTATGAGGTTAATTAATAAATTAATTTAAAAAAATAATAATAAAGTTAATTAATGATCTGTAAAAGCGTAAATTTGAACGAGTAGTTAATAGATCGCCATTTTATGTAAAGCTGAAAAATAAAATAATAAATTCACGATATAGAAAACTACAGAGTTTAAATAACTGAACAAATCGAAGCTGCTTAGAGTACCTTACGACACTTGGTAACCCTTAGTATTGCAATAATGTTTGTACTTTGTTGCATCTCCTAATTATATACGAAAATACGAAGGCACAGTCTTAAAATCGAACGAACAATATGGGCACATAATTACGGGAATCAAATTCTGTTAATAAAGTGTGTTTTCTATTAATTAATTAATTAACTTTGTGTTTCATCAAAATCATACTTTAATAACCTAAATTACTGATATATTATTCGGCGGGGAAAATCCTGACGAGGAATAGTCCGGCGGAGAAAAGTCCTACTGCCATACTGACCACCTGTGTCTATAATTTGTAACTATTATTATCCTATTCTTTATTTACATTACTGTGAGTGTTACTTTTAGCTTGATGACGCCATATAGTTAACAATATTCTTTAATTTTCGAACAAAAAATTTAAAATCATATTCATTAGGTAAACAAAATGATAGAACACATAAAGGTATACTGTATGTATAACAAATAAATTAGGGTGTTTGTTCAACCTCCCACCAGATATAGACATGCTGGAAGTGCATATATTGCCTTCCTTTCAGTTTCAAATGCATATGCCTTTTCTTATATGCATTATCTTTAAGAGCATATGTTTTATCTGCAAAACATATGCGTTTCCTAAAATGCATATGCGTTTTCTCAAATGCATATGCGTTTTCTCAAATGCATGTGTTTTCTCAAATGCATAAAACCTGTTGCATATGCAGTATATTTCCCAGTGCATATACTGCATATATGCAAATGCATAATGTCACAACCCTAGTGATAGGCATCGCTCAAAATTAATTACATTATTAAAGGTAATATAATAATGCCTCAATTTACCATTCCTTCACAAATACAAACTAATAGAAATTAACAAATTAGAAAAAAGTTCAGTTGATAAGGGTTATAATATTTTCAATATGTTTGCTTGAAACAGTAAAAAATCACGTTCAATGTATAGAATAATTTACAGTATGAAAACCTTGATTATACTTAATTATATTTATTTATAATAATTTGAAAAAGCACGCAAGTAATCAAACTTATCATATTGCATAAAGGTCATTTCAATACTACTTCTACCATGTTCAGGATGGCTCAATTTACCGACTTTAATACAGGCATCCCCCGCTATAGTTACCAAATCACAACTCAGTTTAGTTACCAATTGGTAACTAAAGCGAATAAAAGTAACAAGAAATTTATAATTGTCACTCCTTGATTTATACCTCATTTTCTATGAGTTATAGAAAGTATATTTATTATTAGAGTACTGCGTATACAAGCATATTAATAATAATATACAGTCTTTCATTGTTTGTGACTGTGATGAAAAAGTTTAAAGTCGTTCATTTATTAAAGGTTTTAAAATCCATCCATAGCTGAACTCTCACTCAGTATAGGTGAGTAATTAATAGATACTTAGACTTCTATAATTATTGTACTACATTTAGAAAAAACGCAAATTTATGCTCTCTGAAATATTTTTGATAGTATGGTTATTGGTTGGTTCTACAATTTCGGACACGTCAGAAAAAATATTATAAATATATTATTATTTAACTTCTATTCTAATTGGTATCATGGATACCAATTGAAATAAAAGTTCACGTGTTCAAAAATATGGAACCGTGCAATAAGTATAAGGGTGCGTTCACACTACAAGCGGAGTATTTGACGCTAGCGATGCTGCTAGCGTCAAATATACATTAATTTTTCGAGCGCGCCGCGCCGCTCCGCTTGTAGTGTGAACGCACCCTAACACGGAACTAACTCTAAAATGGGACATGTTGAATTTCTGAACCAATTGCTTACTTATCTGGATTATAAATTTGATGTTTTTTAGTTTAGGTGAAATAATCAAAAAAATTGTCTGTTTTCTATATCTACGAACGGTTCTTATTTCGAAACATGACTCGAAATAAGTACCACTTTTGTTAAAGTGAGTTGTACTTAAAGTGAGGCTTGCCTGTACTACAACTGACTACAATTGCGAGTTCGCGTTTCGAAAACACCACCACATTTCTTGTATAAATTGTATAATGTATATAACAATATGTAGCATTAAAATAATTGATATACAGCCAAACGTACATATAAACTATAGGCAATAAAGTAAGAAATGGCAATAATGATTACTATTGAGTAGTATTATCTTTTTTATTTCTTATACATACATATATATCCCTATTAACCGAAGTAGTTTGAGACAGAAGAGGGATATCCACACTCTGTCTAACGTCTTGCAGAGGAGGACATCCACACTCTGTCCCACGTCTTACAGAGGGGGACATCCACACTCTGTCTCACGTCTTGCAGAGCGGGACATCAACACTCTGTCCCACGTCTTGCAGAGGGGGACATCCACACTCTGTCCCACGTCTTGAATCCCTCTATATCGAGGGGCGTCCACACTCTGTCCCACGTCAGGTACGAACAGAATTGTCCTGTGCTCTCGCCGAGTATGTCTTCAAGCGGTGCCGTTTCTCTGCCATAGTAGTTGCGTCTCAGTTCCAAGTGCCTGGACTCTCCACGAGCACATGTTTTACTGATAGCGCAAAAAGTTAATGCTGACACACAGGTATCTCATCCATTTCCATCAGAAATCTGAGTATGAGGGTATGACTAATAATTCTTAGTCGGCTTTTCAATTTTAAGAAGGCCATAGAACTACCGTATCTCTTTCATCTGTCGCAACTTGTTATTTCATATGCCATGCCATTCTGATGCCTTCATTTTCATCACAAGATTCTTAATTTTGGAATAGAAGTCTCTTAATGGCAACAGAGCTGATTCAACTTACTGAACCTATGCAGCCTCTACTGCATATCTGTTTGCTGCTTCGTTACCAGAGCTTGAGGGTCTTCCTATTATTGCGACTTTCAATAAGTAAATCCAGTATTTCTGAAACAATCAGATGTGGTGAGGCCATGTGTTTTACTGCAGCTAGAGAGCTTGCAGAATCTTATGTGATGAGTGCAGAGTCTAAATGTTATCGGGCACAGAGGATGACAGCATATCTGATCGCCAGGTGTTTTGCGTTGTATACAGTTGCATCGCTTGGCAAACTAACAGAAACTGCTCCCAAATCAGATACTTCAGTATATCCCACTCCATAATCAGTTTTTGATCCATCTGTATATATAAATATATGGTTTGAGTTTGGGTGTTTCTCTATTACATGTTGTAAGAAGCACCCGGTTGATTGATTGCATAAATCGCGACAATATGTCGTGTTTATTCTCCATTATGGATTACTGGGTAGTAAATGGGGTAAACAGCCTGACAAGTCTATACCTAGTTTGGTTTTGAAGCGACGACTGTGCGTACCAAAAGAAGGCGACAACTTTCTTTAATATATCTGGTTTCTGCGATTCTCTAGGACGCAGGATGCCTCTGTTTCTGGTAACCGCTGGAGTCTGACATAGTGCTCTTGAGAAAGTAGAGATCTCCTGTACCTCAGAGGGGTTCCCCGGACTTAGCAAAAAGGTTTGTAATGGGGGATGATTTGAAGGCACCTTTAAGGATAGTCGTATCGCCGTCTTATGGAGTAAGTCAAGTCATTTTAGAATGGTAGAGGTGGTGTTGCCATTATATTGTAATGCATAATCCATATTCCTTATAATTAGCAGGCAATAGAGCTTCACTAGGGTTAGGTGATCTCTTCTCCAAAAGAGATTGAGGCAATTTCGAAGGCATTCATTGCTCTGAGGCATCGTGTTCTGAGCAACAGAAACTCCATATGCTCTCTCCAGTTCATTTTTCGGTCGAAAATCACACCAATAGTTTTGGACACTTTCCCTGAATTCGACTCGTTGGTTGTCAGCTGGCAGCAAAGGTGGGTCAGCAACTCAGCATGTTGTTTTCTTTTATCAAACATGCAGCCAACCGTCTTTTTAGCAGCAAATATGAAATCATTCTCCATTGCACATTGGGACACTGGTAGCGATTGGTGTTTATGAGCAAGGCATTTATATATATTGCCAGGTAGTCTACGTAGAGTATGACTGTCACTATGACACCTACTAACTACAACAGTTAATTTACTTGTTACCTCGCAGTAGTGATCGCAGTATCCCACGTCTCCAATCTGTATCCTACGGCTTACGTATGTCAAAAAAGGTATCACTCAACGTCTTTCTCTGACGAAGACCTGAGCAGATTGCTCCTTCTATACGTAAGAGGACGCTCTCAGTGCCTCTCAGTTTCCTGAAACCATATTCTTAAAGCTACCTATAACAAACAAATCTATAAAAAAAACAAGAAATTAATTAAGAAGCAAAAACACAGAACAAAATTGCACCTATATATTTAGCAAAATTAACTATTTTCTAATTTTTCCATAGTATTTACAAAAATAAGTTTATCAATAGGTCGTTTTAATTGAGTCTTCTTAGTTTTCCATTTAATCATCTTGCTTGTTGCGAGACGGTACAACTTCTAACAAAACCGTAAGAGTCCTTGTCTATAGAGACTATCTGTCCCAGAAGGCACTAGGACTTTTCCCCGCCGGACTATTCCCCGCTGCACTTTTCTCCGCCGAAAAATATAATAGTATTTTGGGCTGTTAAATTATAATTTCGATATACCAAACCATTCATCAATAGAAGAGACATTTTATTAACAGATTTACACAACAATACAGTCTTAATTTTAGCTTTGATTTCCGTCTGTGTCTATATTGGTCGGTTTTATTTTAAGACTGTACTTTCGTAAATTCCCACATAATTAAGATATGATACACTGTTCAAACATTATGGCAATACAAAGGGATTACCAAATGTCGCAATTTAGTCAAAGAAGCTATGATTAATTCAGTTTATTCCTGCTCTATATACAGAGGAAGGTGGGCAGCGCTACTTTGAATAGCAGCGGCGCTGCCGCTGTCGCTACATGATGATAATGTAACGGCGCTGCCGCTACCGCTACACTTTCAGAAAAGCAGCAGCGCTGCCGCTTCCGCTACAGTAAAATGTAGCGGAAGCGCTACAGCGCTACTTTTCAAAAATTTATCATTGTATGCTGTAAAATTGAATTTATTATTATTACGGCTGCGTACAGTGCAGAAATTAAATGTTGATCTCCTGAAAAAGATTACATGCAAGGATAGGAACAAATTCAAAATAGCTACAAGACATAACTGTCCTTGATCAAGGGAGAACTCAAGAGGAAACCATTAGAAACTAGTGATGCAGTTTTTAAGAGTTTAAAACCACTCACTGTAGAATACTGAATCTAATTGCTTCTTATGCTTCACCTGTTACCAGGCCTCTTTCGAAGGATACACACAAGGTTACTATGGGCGGAGAAGTATTTTAAGACTGATTACCAAACAGTACTCTACAAAGACAAAATGCGTGAAAACTCTCGACGGCCCCGACTGATGGGCTAAAGCTTGGCTCCCTCATGTCTCACCACAATCACATCGCCAACTAATTTGACGTCAACATGGAAGTTGAGGTGTGATAATTTGGGGTGGGACCATTGGAAATGAACTGGTCGGATCTTCCAGGATTCCGGAAGGAGTAAAAATAAATTCTGCTAATTATATTAACTTTTTGAATTGTGGAGTTTTTCATTGGCTGAAAAGGAAACCTGCTGCGTTAAAAAAAAGTTATTTTCATACATGACAACGCTCCTTCTCATTCTACTAAGGGAACTGTGATTTTATTTTGGAGTAATAAGTTCGTCAATGACAAGTTGATGGTATCACCCAGTCTCTCTCTTGATTCAAACCCAAATGAAGAACCTCAGTCCATCCTGACTGCTCTTGAGTTACTTCTTTGCATAAGGGGATCGTCTCCTGTTTTTTTGCAATTTTTACGGATTTCCTTTTTTTACTTCAGTTCCCTAGTAAACATTCCAAAGAAAACGTACAAAAAGTTTCATTTTGCTGTGACAACTATAAGTCAGTGTGGGGGGGGGGGATTGAATAAGGGAGGGGGTGAAATTAGGATGTGCCACAGTACTCCTCCCCTGCTAAAATAAGCTTACCCTCCCATTTTTGGTAGATGGCTTCGTCGTTGGCTTGGGGGACCTTGGAGTTCTCTGACGAAAAGCTCCTTTTTTGTGTGTTTTTATAATTTTCCACTTTCTTTTTGTTTACTCCAATATCCCAGTAACTTTTTTACTCAAAATTATCTCGCTCAAAACAGCCCCACTGGTCCTACAGAAAAATGAATAGGAGCTAATCTGTTCAGAACGAAATTCCTAAGGTCGTTTAGAAGCCCTTATTTGGAAATTTCGATCTCTAACTTTTTTTATTTTGATAGGATTTTTATTTTTGCAAAAAATCAGTTTTTTTTTAAATAAAATAGAAAATAATTTCAGATCGAAATTAAAAAAAAGGGCGTCTAGACGACTTTGGGATAGTAGTAGAGAACAGATTAGCTTCTTTAAATTTTTCTGTAGGACCAACCCCTAAAGAGTGGGGCTTTTTTTGGGGGAGTGAAACAGGTTTTTCGACCCCCACGGAGGAGGGGGCCCCAAAATGAAAAATGTTCATGACCAACAAAACCTTACATTAACTTTACACCATATGTCAAAGTTTCAGCTCAATCGGAAGAGTATTATTGGTAGCTAGCAAAAAGAGGAGACCATCCCCATAAAAGCGTAAGACGATGTGTCAGTTGATCGTATTAGGGTTTTTTGTCTTAATATCAAATATTCACTTTGCTTATCTTTATTATGGTCGTACTGTGAATCATTGTTTGAATATCAGTTGGTCGTACTGCGTAGATTTGTCTGAATATCACTTCTAATTGATTAGCTATCTAGGGTCGCGCACTTGTATAGAGTTTTATCTAAATTCCTCAGATAACTTTAAAAAAAAATTATTTTAAAAGAAGCGGCAGCGCTGTAGCGCGAAATACCTCTAGTGCTTCTGAAAAAATTAGCGGCGCTGGCGCTACCGCTACATTAGCGAAGGAGTAGCGGCGCTGCCGCTACGGCTACACAAATAGAAGCGCCGCTATTAGCGTGCGCTACAAGTAGCGGCGCTGTGCCCACCTCGGTCTATATAGTTATACATATCGCGAATTTATTATTTTGTTTGCCAGCTATTATAAGAAATGGTGATCTATTTAATTACTTCTCGTTCAAATATATACTTTTCCAAAACAATAATAAATTTAATTGTAGTTTATTAATTTGACAATTAATATATTACAGAATTAATAACCCTACTAAATATGTTTTCATTACACTTACTTAATATTGGCCTTTTTAATAGTGTCTTTTTTTCCTATTACGCATATTCAATATTTATACCTTAAAGAACTTATGATGGATTAACCATTTTTATAAAAATACATAAGTTATAGTGTAGGAATCCTTAAATCAAGACTTGTATTGAATTTAAGGGTTAATTATTGTACTAATTAGGAAAGGACAAAATAAAGTTATTCTTTAGAATATTATTCTGTTAATTCAAAGGTAGGATAACAGTACATAAATAAATGATTTAGTAAGACCTATAATAAAATATGTACAAAGTAATATTCTTCCGTAGACGTAGCGTGAGATCCACGTAAGCTTCAACACAGGGGCAACTGGAGACGGAAATGATGTTGAACAGGCAGCCAACAGATTGAAGTTAGGTGAAATCATGATATGATAATTACTACAGGTATGCTCGCTAGAAAAACCAAAATGACACATGTTCTGCGCATCGGGGTTGTGACGTCACGTGGATCCATTATTGTTTGTTTACTTTTAGTCCACTGCTGTATATTGACTATATTCGTACCTGCCTGCCAAAGTTTCGCTTGAGTAGTTTTATACAATAAATTAGATAATAATAATACTGCCGAAGCCGTGTTTGGAATAAAACAGGTTAGGAGGAAAGCACATATAATAGAAGACGTCTGCCTGGTGTACAGTAACAGAAATTATATCATTTATTTAGAAAAAGGATAAATGATCACAACCTTTAAAGAAAATATTTAACTAATACAAGTTTGTTTTAAACGTTTAACTATTATGAAATATATTCAATGAAACTTAACATCAAATAGCGTAAAGCCTATTTAATGTCTAGAAGTAAAGAGATAAATTAGTCTGCCAGCAAATAGGTATAACTTCTACAACTAAAGACAGAACAAGTTTTCTAGATATTCCCTCGAAATCGTAATGGGATACGCTAATCTCCATAAATTCCTGGGATATTCCCTCGAAATCGTAAGGGAAACAACTAATTTTCATAAATTCCTTGGATATTCCCTCGAAATCGTAAGGAGATCATCTAATTTTCACAAATTCCAGGGATACTCCACTGAAATCGTAAGGGAAACAGCTATTTTTTTCTCTGTTCCAGGGATATTCCCTCGAAACCATAATAGGATATGCTAATCTCCATTAATTCCTGGGATATTCCCTCGAAATCGTATTGGGATACACTAATTTCCATAAATTCCTGGGATATTCACTCGAAATCGTAAGGGGAACAGCTAATTTCCATAAATTCCTGGGATATTCCCTTGAAATCGTAAGAAGGACAGCTAATTTTTTCTCGGTTCTAGAGATTTTCCCTAGAAATCGTAATGGGATACGCTCATTTCCATAAATTCCTGGGATATTCCCTCGAAATCGTAAGGGGATTACCTAATTTCTATAAATTCCTGGGATATTCCCTCGAAATCCTAAGGGGAACAGCTATTTTTCATAAATTCCTAGAATATTCCCTCGAAATCGTAAAGGGATCAGCTAATTTTCACAAATTCCAAGGATATTCCCTTGAATTCGTAAGGGAAACAGCTAATTTTTTCTCTGTTCCAGGGATATTCCCTCGAAATCATAATGGGATATGCTAATCTCCATAAATTCCTGGGATATTCCCTCGAAATCGTAATGGGATACACTAATTTCCATAAATTCCTGTGATATTCACTCGAAATCGTAAGGGGAACAGCTAATTTCCATAAATTCCTGGGATATTCCCTTGAAATCGTAAGAAGGACAGCTGATTTTTTCTCGGTTCTAGAGATTTTCCCTAGAAATCGTAATGGGATACGCTCATTTCCATAAATTCCTGGGATATTCCCTCGAAATCGTAAGGGGATTACCTAATTTCTATAAATTCCTGGGATATTCCCTCGAAATCCTTAGGGGAACAGCTATTTTTCATAAATTCCTAGAATATTCCCTCGAAATCGTAAAGGGATCAGCTAATTTTCACAAATTCCAAGGATATTCCCTTGAATTCGTAAGGGAAACGGCTAATTTTTTCTCTGTTCCAGGGATATTCCCTCGAAATCATAATGGGATATGCTAATCTCCATAAATTCCTGGGATATTCCCTCGAAATCGTAATGGGATACACTAATTTCCATAAATTCCTGGGATATTCCCTCGAAATCGTAATGGGATACGCTAATCACCATAAATTCCTGGGATATTCCCTCGAAATTGTAAGGGAAACAGCTAATTTTCATAAATTCCTGGGATATTCCCTCGAAATCGTAAGGGGAACAGCTAATTTTCACAAATTCCAGGGATATTCCCTTGAAATCGTAAGGGAAACAGCTAATTTTTTCTCTGTTCCAGGGATATTCTCTCGATATCATTTCATGATAGCGGATAATGAGGGAACATCTAAATATTCAGGGAATATTCCTGGGATATTTCAATGTTACCTGGGCTGTATAAGCCTATTAATAAAGAGTGTTTCAGTGTTTGTGACTGTGTTGAAAGTTTTAAATAGACTCAAAATAGTGTACTTATTAAAGGTTTTAAAATCCAACCGTTGCTTAACTCTCAGAATAGGTGAATAATTAATAGCTACTTAGATTTTTTTTATTAATTGTGTTACATTGAACAAGCAGTAATTTTATGCTCTATGAAATATTTTTAGAAGATGGGTACTAAGTTTCAAGTCATCGGTATATTCTACATTTTCGGACACGTCCGAAGTGAAAATATGATAATCATTATTATTATTCAACTTCTATTCAAATTGGTATCATGAATACCTATAATTGAAATAAAAATTAAATAATGATTATTATACAGAAACACGTGTTCGAAAAGTTTGTTTCATTTTCTTCATAAATGAATTGCTCACAAAGTTACAGACGAGTTTTTTTAAATCTCTCAATGTCACAATGTGTGAAGAGGTATAATGAGATATATGTAAACATGTTAATGTTTTTGAAAATAAATATGAAAAATACTTTTACAATTTTTCATATATTAATTTAATTAAAATAACTCTGTAATTTGTAGACAATTAAATTCCGATAATTAATTAATTATTAATCCCAGGTGTGTTGCTTCAAAATTGTATGAATAATTTAATGCCTTCTGAAAGTACCCCCTTAATTGGGTGTTTTTTGGGGGTGGAGGTGGAGAGGGTGAAATTGAAAAAATATCCTTAATAAAAAATACTCCATTTGAATAGACGCATTAACCCTGATAATTTTAAATTAAATAAATAAATAAATAAATCTTTATTCAGAAAAATAAGTTACATTTTATCACAATGGTTTTAATTACACTTTTATAATTAAAGTATATATAGATATATATTTTTAAATGTTTAAGGAAAAGAAAAAAACATTATTTTCTGATGCCCGTCCGGGTACCCCTACAGGGGTATTATTGGGCAATTTAAACAATAGCACCGCCTCTTAAAAAGAGGCGGCGCTTAACTAATTCATTACATAATCGCATGGTAATTATTTAAGCAAACTAACAATTTGATATGCTCAGCCTACCTACAAAGTACATTTGACGGAAAAAAACATTAAAAATTGCTTTACAAAGTTAAATATTTCTTCAGTTCACACTTAAATTTATTTTTACTATCCAGATTCCTAACATACAGAGGTAATTTATTCCATTCAATTACAGAGTTGTAGAAAAATTGTTTTTGTACGATTGTTTTACTAATAGGTGGCAAATTCAAATTTTTATTCATACAGAATCTGGTATCATGGTTATGAGCTGGAATAAGTCTAGAGGCATTGGTGTAAATATAATTATTAGGATCATTTGAATGAATGTATATATGAAATTGACATAGAATTTTATGGACGTATAGCTTATCGAATGTGAGGGGCCGTGAATATTATCAGGTAAATCGGATAAAAGACACAAAACTTTATTTTGTACTTTGGTGATCTTTGAGCGATTCGTCAGTCCACAGCCACCCCACACGACGACAGCATACTCCATTAGAGACTGAAATAAGGAGAAATAGATAAGTCTCAGGACAACAGGTGGTAAAAAGTTGGAAATTCTTCGCATGACTCCAACAACACAGGACAATCTCTTACTTAATGTAGACACATGTAAATTATAGTTTAACTTGTCATCAATATGAACTCCCAAAAATTTAGTTGAACTGGTTCTTTCAATAGTGTTACCACCAATAGACACAGAGATAGGGATATTTTGAACATTAGCGTGAGTGAATAACATGAATGAGCTTTTATCTATATTGAGTGAAAGTCTATTACATTTTAGCCATTCGGATATCTTACCCAGTTCCACACTAACATCCCGACACAAACTCACTAAGTCATTGCTAGCCATAAATACTGTTGTATCGTCTGCAAAGTGGATAAATTTAAGCTTATCAGATGATCTGCACATATCATTCACATATAAGGAAAATAAATATGGTGAACTTACGGATCCTTGTGGCAGTCCTATATTTACAGTTTTAGTTTCCGACTTAACGCCACCAACCTCAACAAATATCTTACGATCAGTCATATAATTCTCAAACCAGTTAGCAACCACACCTCGAAATCCCAACCTCTTTAACTTATTCACCATTATATCCCTATTACAGGTATCAAATGCTTTGCTCAGATCGAGGAATACAGCAATTGTATATAGTTTATTATTAAAGTTATCAGAACATTTATTAGTAAATTCTAAGATTGCATCTGACGTACTTAATCCTGTTCGGAATCCGTATTGTTCAAGACATATTATATTTTCTCTAGTTAAATAATCAGTTACTCGAGATTTCATTAATTTTTCGATAATTTTTGACAAAGAATGTAGTATAGATATTGGCCGATAATTACATACACTCTTAGAGCTCTTAGATTTATATATTGGGACAACTAGTGTTTCCGGAAATACACCTTCGGTAATCGAAGTGTTAAAAATATCTGCAATAACGGGAGCAATACTATCAGAAGCCATCTTATACATAGTTACAGGTACAGAGTCAATATTACCACTTCTATTCGGCAAGTTCTTAATAATATTTGAAACTTCCACTGCAGATGCAGGAGCAACGTAAAAAGAGTTAGCTTTCGGGTTTGGCATAAAGTTCATTGGGTCCATGTTAGAAGTGGGAATATTGTTATTTAAATTTTGGGAAATAGAAGAGAAATAATTACAAAACAAATTGGACATCGACAACAAGTCTCTAACATCACTACCGTCTACATCACTAATCACTTCCACCTGTTCAAAAGACTTCTTTCTTCCCATCAAATGATTCAAGGCCTTCCAATTCTCCCGTATATCATTCCTAATTCTATTAAATTTAGCATTATAAAATTCAATTTTCCTCCTTTTCAGTAATGTATTTAATTTATTCTTATAGTCATTATAAACAATAAAAGGAATTGAAGATTGTTTATATCTCTTAAACAGAGAATGTTTAAAATTTATCTTTGCGACTAGGTCATCATTTATCCATGGTCTAGAGAGCCTTTTAAATGATATAATTTTAATCTTTTTAGGACAAAACTTATTATAATAAAGTACAACTTCTCTAAAAAATATTTGGTTTTATTATCAACTGTAATATTAGCGCCCTCAATGAAGTACTGAGCTGACATAAGAGAAATTGAAGTTGACAGAGATTGTACGTTAGAATCTGATTCATCGCGAATAATTTTCCTGAAAGGAATTTTATCAGTTACCACATTGAAAACGCCAAATATCAAATAGTGATCTGAAATGTCTGTCACAAAGCTACCACAATGAGACACATCAAACTTATTTTTTTTTTTTTTTTTTGTTTAAAAAGACAATATTTTTCCATTAAAAACAAGAAGGATAAAAAACTTATTGTACCATATATGGTCAATACACTTAGCAGATGTGTCAGTAATTCGAGTAGATACATTAAATAGTGGGTATAGATAGTGGGAATACATCATATTAACAAAATCCACACTGGATTCCTCATCTATTAAATCTATGTTAAAATCACCTATAAATGCAATTGCTCTATTTGAAAACTGTTGATTTATGACATTTAAATTTTCCGTGAAATTCAGAACAGAGGAACTTGGTGGTCTATAAATTTCATAAATAACCATATTTTCATTTGTATTATTCCCATAAAACACTTCAACGACACAGTTTCAAGATCATTAGAAATAATACATTTTTTCGTTAAGCAATTAGCCCTCATACCTTTCCTCACAAAGATTGAAACACCTCCACCAGTTCTATTTGTACGATAAGAATGAAAAGAATTATATCCTTCTATATCGCGTTTTGTCGTCTCTTGAAAACCACGTCTCACTCATTACAATAACATCAATAGTTTTACTAATATTATCAATAAAGGTAGAAAAATAATCAAAATTTTGATTGAAAGATCGGATATTCTGATGGAACATGATTAAGTTGTTACCAAAGCACTGGTCTTCAAATTCCGATACACTATAGTATTGATCTATCATAGTTGGTAAAATACCTTCAATTATATTATCGTTATTAGGGATCAAGACAAATCAACGGTTTGTAAACCCGCCAACAAAAAAGAAAAACATACAGTACATATATGGTAGCAAATAGACAAAAAATGAGATAGGAAATAGACAGCATATAGTAGACAGTGAATAACAGTAGATACGTTATAGAAAGATTACAAGAGAATGAGAGAAGAAGAAAGCTAACAAAATATAACGTAATATTTAGTAAATACCACTCAGAACAAATACATATGCGCAACTGGCGAAATCCAAGCAAAACATCCGTTTTGGCAATGCAAAGCAGAGTTTGCCCAAAGAAAACAAACTGGTGTACATTGTAGAAGTTAAATTTAAGTGACCGAGGCAAAGCACTAAGTTTACATTTATAAACCTGTGATTGCGCAAAGAACGCATACTGGTAGGGTGAAAATAAATGGGGTATCAGTAGTGAATAGGTAATCATCCTAATAGAAATTATTTGTAGAATCATTACATAATGGTAACTAGTTACATTAATAGAGTGTAATGTATAGAATTGGGTTCCAAAGAAAGTCATCGTGAATATTACCAGAACAGTGTGCATTACGTTATTGTTCGCCCTTAAACTTCTTCAATCTTGACTATTGTTTCCCTTTATCTCGTCAGGAGTAACGCCAAGAGTTTTTACACACAACTCTTCAAATTGTTGTTCGCTACGAACAAACACCCTCTGGTGTCTGGCATTTGGATTAGGAGCTTTGAATAGAATGTATATTCTCCCGTCTCGTGAACCACATCCAGCTATCTTATCTGGAAACCTTTTCTTAGCCTGTGTCATTGTGTAGAGCATTGAAGCTTTAAATGGTGTAAGGTCATCGTTTGCATAGAGATTCAAGGGTTTGGGGGTCTTGAAGGCAGTAAAAATATCTCTCTTCATTCAATAGTCTGCCAACTTAATAAGGATATTCCTCCGATCAGGTGCCTGATACAAAGGTTTGGGACCCAGTCGGTAGGCAGCCAATACCTTAGCTAATAGCTCGTCTCAGTACATAATTCACGTTGCGTTTGAAAAGATCGACGATAGCACCCGAACAGTCATCGCTGCTAGGCAACTCAACTAATGAACCTCCTGATAACACAATGTTATCTCGACGATGCGTAGCCTCTAGATGCTCAACTCGCTCCTCTAACTCACTAACCTTTTGTTTGAGTTTTCTATTTTCTTGTTCAGTTTTCGCAAATCGGGTATCGATAGAATCCAATCGGTTTATAATGGCATCCAGTTTAGTTGATAGTGAAGAAAGCGTTACGGTATTGTCTTGTGGGTCCAATGATTCAGAATTGCCAGGGGTTGCTGAATTTTTTGGTGGACGAGGCTGCATTGTAGAGTTTTTCACCTGAACATCAAACAACAGTCAAAAGCAATAGGCGCACAGGAAGCCACCGGTCACTCAGATGCACAAGTGATCCAGCCTAGAGTGTACAAAAACCACCATAAATTATCGCTCACACTGGAGAACACAGATAATTCAGTCTAAGCACCTAGGGTGTACGTAAATGAGTGAAACTATAAGAATTCGTGGAGCGACACACACCTCACGTCTGTACTGTGTAAGTGCGAGAAAATGATATTCAAATTTGTATATTAATTAATATACTTTATTTATACTTTTAGGGAAACGTTCTCCTTAAGGATAAGTAGCAGTAGTATATTAACTATGTTCTTCTTTGCAGATACAAACATGGGCGATGAAAGAATGGAACTCGTGGAATTCATTAACGCATTTCACACCTGTGAAGGTAGCCAATGCGTTCATCAATCACATTGTGGGCAAAATCCACCTAGAACTCATGTAAGTTAAAACCCTGTCTACAAGGAGAAAAGAATTTAAAATTACTTAGGACGAGGACAATTTGGACACGTTTAATATAGTAAAATATTAGAACTTAAATCTAAAAAAGGGTTTCCTTAAGTTCGTCCTGAAATTTCACCTTCTAAAAACCTACGAGTTTTTAAAAGTATTTTTAATACCATCCTTCTATCGATTTATCAATAAGAGAGAAAAAGGCAATCTAAAAGTTTATTACCCCTTTTTTATTATATTTTGAATTGTTATTATGATGCATAAATTCCAGCTGCTAGCTTGATATCAGCAAACATTTTATATTAATGTTTTACTTTAAAAAGACAGAATTCATGTATAAAAGAATACAGCGGACTCCATTTAAATGAATGCATTGTTTGAATATTGGAAATTGAAATATTTTCCCCTTCATTTAAAAAGTGTATGTACATTTGATTTTCATTGCACTAGTGTATAAATTATATTCTTCTTTGCAGGTAAAAGGGACTGAAAAAGAAAAAATAGAATACGAGGTGATTCATTATTTTATCGTGGATTTAGGTGACACTGAAATTCCTGATAATGGTTTACAATTAATAATAGAAACGGAGGATGAGGATCCTGACTTATCATCAGTCCTCACAACGGCGAGCAATCAAGATCCTATTACGACTCATAAAAATAATTTTGTACCTAAAATTAGAAAACAAATAAATGAATTTACTTTGAGGGAAAACCATTATGATGATGTAGAAGGAACTCTCGTATCAGATGACGACCCTGATGAGCACTTTGAAGCATTCGAAGAACCTCCCAAATTGGATGAACAAGATGATATGCCCGTTTTCATTGAGAAAATAGTAGTAATGGATGACAGGCCCTATTCCATTAGGCAAAGAGACCCTAAATGTAGAAGGGAACTCTTAGATCGCCAAGACCGATTAAAAAGAACTACATATGACTTTGAGGAAAGAAAGCGCATTGCCCTGAAACCATACGATCGTCCTGTTCAACAACAAAACTTGAATAAATTTGATCCATTAGGTCGGGTAAAATTGAACTTGAAAAAAGTTCAATTGATATGTCTTGATTGATTGATAACATTGCGGCACACACAACAATGTTTTCGTCATGAGTTTCTTGATACAAATTGTAGCTGTGGCCATCAACTTCTTCTACTATTTTGTAATTGACTTCGTTTTCTTGGGGAAATTTAAGGATTTAGGATTCGCAACATATCCTTTCAAAAGAGATATCATCAATTTCCAGGATGAACTCTCCTTAAGATTTCCTCCATTTGCCCAATGCGAAATCACTCCCTTCAACAAGCTGATAAAAAGCCAGAACCGAGAGATACGGTTGTCATCTGACGTACATGGAACTCTATGAGAAGTACTTGATTGTATTTGGGTGTGGATGATAGCAACATCCGTCATTGGAATACTATACATCGTCTATCTCTCGCTGTTCTTCGTGCCAAAACTCTGCCTTCAATTTCTCCGTTTCATCAAACCGTTGAAAGCTAAGAAAGAAGAGATCGAAGGTATCAACGAAAGGTTGAATGAGATCTCTTTCGGAGACTTTTTCCTTCTGCAGTCTTCTTTCTCTCCTCACACTTGTTACGATCTGTTGAGTTAGGTTCATAGTTAGGTTCATCCTTAATTGTATTTATTTCCAATGTTTTAATGGAATATTGTCCATTTTCTCATTTTGACATGAAACACTTATGTTTCTCTTTTATGTGCACAGTTAGTAATATTATTGTAATTTTTGTCTTGTAGTGAAATATTGACATTTTTCTTTTAATTCTATAAGACCCTATTATTGTGATATTAGTTGATTAATATGAATTTGTTTTGTTTTTTCCTTTGTATTATTATCAACCCTAAAATCTGAAAGTAATTTTGCCATACAATTGCAAATACATATGATATTAGTTAAATAAAAATAGAAAGTGGCACCCTCACGTGGAAGAATTAAGAGTTAGTGGCCATCTTCGTTTTAACTGGCAATGATTTGGTACAACTATTATTGGTTAAGTATGGTATTTATTGAATACTACGTATTGTAAATCGTATGCAAAATAGATGTTTTATAAGTTATCCTGAATTAGATTTTGCTTTGAATTAATTATCTTTTCAAATAAATACGTGACAATGCATTGCTCAAGATAATCGTGGCGGTGGTCTATTCTCGAGAAAAGAGGAAAGAATAATTGCTTTGGGAAGCCGGTAGATGAAGTAAAACTGGAGTAAATCTAAATAACTAATATAAAAGATAAAGAGAGTAGATGAAAAGGAGAGAATAAAGGTGATTAATCACATAACTGGTGGTAGGAAGTAAGAAGGGGTTAGGATAGGTTTGAAAGATAATCATACATAATCACCTAAAATCAATTAATAATATAAATAAATTTATTCGTTCTCTAAAGAACATGAAAGTGATAATTGTATTTAATCTAGAATCCATATATTTTCTGACAAAATATAGCTTGTTTGCGAGAATAGTGCCATAACTCAAAAAAGCTATTTTTCAGGTGAGGCATTTTAGTACTTGTAATGTACGTACATTTAATGGTACATATATCGTTAGGACATTTAGCCTTTCTAGCGGTATATTTTTGAGTTACAATGATGATTTTTTACCTAAATGATCAGTAGGTATGTGACATTGTGCATATATTTCAAGAGCATATATGTCATATAATATGCACGTGTGCATAATGCCATATAATTTGCACGTGTGCATATATGCTAACTGAGGAATATGCACTTCTTGGTCAATTTTTAACATGTAAATGTCTAATCTATGCAGTTTTCTTCTGGACCCCTGCATAGAAAACGATTTTAACTGTGGGCCCAAGTATATTTTATCGAACTAATAATTCAAATTTGAAAAGTTTGTAGGTGGAATATTGAAACTGATAATGAATTAATAAATAATATGACACTTGGTGTTTAGTAAATACTAGTAGTAATTGATAAATAAATGAACAGGTACAACTATTTTAGAGAGTTGTACTACTCGAAATATATCAAAACTTTATAAAACGTATATATTTATTTAAGTAATTAAACACAAAATGGTTTAATTTTATCATTTAATAACTTAGTGTCGCTGTTTATAGTTGGGGATCATTTAAAGGGAACTGCTGGTCTAACAAGATGGTTTATGATTTTCAAGTTATGAGTTAAGTAATGAACTGAATGTGATATTTGAATGTAGGATAGTTTAGAACTTTAGAAGACTATATTGGCTGAAAGAAACATTTGCTCCTTTTGTTCCTTGTGATGTAGAACGGGTGTTTTCCCAGTACAAAAATACATTAGCAGATAATAGAAGGAGATTCACTGTTGGAAACCTGAAATACCATTTAACAATAAAGTCAAATTCCACTGTTTGAAATTGAATGTGTTTGTTTGAAATTGACTTACTATCAAAAAAGTCTAAATTTGAAACAGCTTTGTTATATTTTGTTTTCTAACGTTAAACATTCCACAGTAAAAATAAAAACTTGAGATTACACCTTCGATTTATTGTAAGTTCCATTCAAACCACCAAAGTACAATTACATTCAAAACATAACTATATACAGGTTAACTTTAAATTAAATTCCGTAATTAACTTTGGGCATGTAATATGCACACTATATTGAATAATTTCTGGCATATAAAATGCATATTTCCAATATGCATTTTGGTTCAGCATAAATGCACATTGAATTTTTGCATATTATATGCATATTTCCAATATGCATTTTGGTTTTGCATACATGCACATTGACTTTTTGCATATTATATGCAGAAATAGGCATATAATATGCTGCATATCGTGTCAAAAATTATGCATATTTTATGCTGCATATTGTCACATCCCTAATGATCAGCATTTCATGATTTGTATGTCTATATAGATAACTCTAAAATACATGTTTTTGTGTTTATGACGTTGTTGTTGCAAACAAGCGATATATCAATCTAGTATTTTAAGTAGTTTAACTCACTCTTATTTATTAGAAAATTAGCAGGCATTTAGTTATTGGGTAAAATTCTGGTCCGGCAATATCGTCCATACTTTTCAAACTGGTCTTCTCTTTCGCCTCTTGGTTTAGGTTTCCATTTGCAGTGCTTATTGATCGCAATAAACCATTTCAAACGATTGATTGGTTAGTCGAAAGAAAGGTTCAACCATTGCTTAATGCTTAATTTATTAATTTTTAATTTTTCCTAAGAAGTTCAAAATGTTGAAGACATACATTTAACTCATACAACCTGTGATTAATGTTGTTCTGAGTTTGAACAACAGAATGTGGAAGGTTATATTTTAGACAGCATTTATTTTTTTATTTATCATCTTGTTATTTGCATAACTGAATAAGTATTTAACTAAATTTCCTGAACTTTGGTGAGACTAATGGTCAATGTCCAGTGACCTTCTGGTAGTATTCTTGGAGCAACCGGTTCAAAGGTCATGGTCAAGGTCTTTATAATTTAGAACTCAAAAAGTATTGAACCATATTGCATGAAATTTGGTGGGACGATTGTTTAATGTTCGGGAATCATCTGGTAGAATTTTGGGAGCAATACAGTCAAAGATCAAGGTCTCTTATAACTCTCTAACTCAAAAAGAATCAAATCATATTGCATGAAACTTGGTGGGACCAGTTTATATCAATGTATATATAAGCTATTGGGCCGAATTCTACCACCTTAGACCCGTTTGTGTCACTTTTGCCCAGAATTACCACAAACGCGACATTTAGACAAATACATTAACATTCACTGTAAGATATTATAAGCTTGTATATATATATCTTTTGAGTATCATACTACTATTGTAATATATATGCATTTGGCTTATAATACCACATATACAGCGTTTCCAATTTACTACTATCGCACGAATGGTCTATTTCATTAAATAATTATTAAATTAAATATATTTTCGTAATATGAATTATATAGAAATGAACAATATGAATTTTTCTTCAAATTGAAGGTGATTGGTTAAATATTGAATCTTGTAGATTGCATTTCAGATAAAAAATATATATATTTTGCATCCGTTTGAGAGATATATTGTCGAAAGAAACAATGTATCTCTCAGTAAAAATAATTTTCTTTCATTGTAATTCATAGAAAATGAAATACATATCATGGGGTAACAATGTAGTTGTTTTGACATATCACGGTCTTATTACCATTTGGCAATAAGACTGAGTCATGATTTGGTATTAGAAGCGGGACCTGCCTGTGTATTATAATGCGTTTAATTCATCAGTTTCTTTTTATTTAACGGATTGATTTGGTTCCTAACTCACGCTATCTAAACCGTTAACGTGCCTCGTTGTAGAGTTAATGCAAAATAATAGAACTCACTTATTTAAAGGCTTCACTAAACAAGTGCAATAAGCCATCTAAAAACTAATAGATTGAGGTTTAGATACATAAAAGATATTGAAATTATTGACTTCTCATAATACTTTTCTTTACGAAATTTTGAAGTTTTCAAATGCCCAGCATAAGACTACGTTAGAAATTTATGTTTAAATATTCTATTAACAAATCGTATTACTTATGTTAATAAATCATTAATAGTGATATTCATTATTAGTAATTTATGTCGTGATTTCACTATTCTCACAGTTTGGATAATTTTACTCACACTTATCATAAATGATGAAAAATTAGGTCATGTTACTCACACTGAAGGTAAATTAAGTTAAACAGGTAAAAACAACTTCAGATAATAGATAGTTATATTTCTTATATTGAGCATATGTAATAATCAACAACTATAGATGATAAAAAAAATATAAACCATGTGTAATTAATTTAAAAATAATTCAATTAAATTTTTATTTAACTATGTGTAAAGATAAAAGTCAGTAGAGAGAATCTTCTGTGTGCCATTGATCTTATTTGTTTTAAAAAGGTTTACAGTGTAATAGCACGTGGACAATTTTAATTGAATTCAATAGGTAATAGTAAATGAAGCCTAAATAACATAATATCTAAGACTTCATTTTAGGGTCCCTAAAACAATTCTCAAAAACCTGCAAGTAGAATAGAAATGTCAAAAAAAAAAACATGGTAAAAACGAAGAGAAGAAGATCAGTAATCCAGATTACGATAGTTCAGGACTCATAGGATGACACCCCATTCTCTTCCATTCACGACAGACAGATTCAGGAGCTAGGATAAATATTACGATTCACATTATATCAATCATTTCTCTACTTTATACCCATTATAACTAATTCACAATTTTTTTATTTAATAGGATTATAACGTTTTCTTCGACAATATCATTGATCATATCGCTGACGTCAAAAGGAAATTATATACAAGGACTGGAAGAAGCAGTCAGAAAAGAAAGGGGTTCCATGAATAGAATCACCTACAACCGTCAGTGACAATGCTCATGGATGCGGAAAAGCTACTCTATGAATGCATTTACTTACCAAGGAATGTGACAAATAGAGACACAAACACCAGTGGCTGATCTAACGGATGAAAGAGGAAAATGAAGAGGTGATAGTAAATGAAGTCCATGAGACTACCTATCACAAAAAATAAGACCTCGTAATTGAAGAGCATAACCCTATCGCTATCTTCTAAAACTGCAAGTAACGTTAAAAAATGATTAACATGGTAAAAATGAAAAAAACAATCCATCATCCAAATTACAACAGTTCGGAGCCCAAGTTACGCCACCCCCCTTCTCTTCCATTCACTACAGACAGCTTCAGGATAGAGCCCCTAAGAGCTACAAAACAGTTAGCTAAAAGTAATGAAATAGTTTAAAATATTAAAAAAGGAACATTAACCATCGTATTCAAATGACGGAAAATTGATAAGTCTGCTATCTATATTTTTCAGTACAATAGTTTGGAATTACATTTTTTCTATTACAAGTTATTAGTTTATATTTTCATACCAAAATTTATACATTTCAATTATGCAAGAAAATAAATGGTACAGCTTCTGTTAAATTATTTAATTTAGTAACTACGGTAACTAATGATATAGTATAGCTAGTTGTAGTCTCCTTCGGGCGTTAATTAGTCAAAAGTAAATTAATAATTACAAGGGACTGGAAAAGACAGTCAGGAAAGAAAAGTGGCGGTGCTACTTCAAAAGATGTACGGGCTCCTCTCACAATGCACGGGCTCCTTTCACAATGTACGGGCTCCTCTCACAATGTACGGGCTCCTCTCACAATGTTCGGGCTCCTCTCACAATGTACGGGCTCCTCTCACAATGTACTTGCTCCTCTCGCAATGTACGGGCTCCTCTTGCAATGTACGGGCTCCTCTCGCAATGTACGGGCTCCTCTCGCAATGTACGGGCTCCTCTCACAATGTACGGGCTCCTCTCACAATGTACGGCCTCCTCTCACAATGTACGGCCTCCTCTCACAATGTATGGGTCTCTTCTAACAATGTACGGGCTCCTCTCCCAATGTACAGGCTCCTCTCACAATGTACGGGCTCCTCTTGCAATGTACGGGCTCCTCTCACAATGTTCGGACTCCTTTCACAATGTACGAGCTCCTCTCACAATGTTCGGACTCCTCTCACAATGCACGGCCTCCTCTCACAATGCACGGCCTCCTCTCACAATGCACGGCCTCCTCTCACAATGCACGGCCTCCTCATGATGTGCCAACAGATAAGATATACTGAAAAAACATTCTTCAATCAGTATTTTATTAGAAGGAATTATACGACAGTAAAGGCTAATAGATGTAAGTTCGAAATCAATTAGCTATCCATTATTAATAATAAATTTATAGCTAACTGCAGTCGGAGCTTATCAAAAGTCTATTTTCATTGACAACCATGCCGTATATACATATACTATATATTATACAGTAGCTATAGCTTGCTAGAAGGAAATTTACTAAACGATATGAGTTTTGGCTATTAAACTAACCTGATATTTGTTTGTCCCCCTTATCTCTCTGAAAAGAGAGATATGTCCCCCTCTGCAAGGGGGACATATCTCTCTTTTGACTCAAACTACTTCGGTTAATTGGGGTATATAAATATGTATAAGAAATAAAAAAAGATCATACTAATTATTATTGCAATTTCTAACCATATTGCATATAGTGAATATGTACATTTGGCTGTATGTCATTTATTTTAATATTACATATTGTTATATACAAATTAAATGGGAAGAAATGGAGAAAGAATTGTAGTGGTCATCTCGGGAATCGAACTCAGGACTCTAGTGTGATGTACTATTGAAGCCTGCGTCCCTACCTCTCAGCCATCCTGGACATGGTAGAAGTAGTATTAAAATGACCTTTATCCAACTTGATTACTTGCGTGCTTCTTAAAATTATTTTAAATAAATATAATTTAATATTCTACATTTTGGTATCTTTTATTTTTTAATGTAAATGATAAGAATGTGTATAAAGTTATTTATTAATATTTGTAATGATAATGTTAATTAATGTTATTAACTACCTAATTACCTTTAACTGTTAATTAATATTACCTATAGTTACCTTCTGGTGATATCACTACCTTATACCTATCTAGTTAAACTTACTAAAGTTTATTTATAACTACCTAGTAACCTACAAGTGATAACCACCAATCTGTACCTACTGGTGGTTATCACTACTTGCCTATTACGTAGTATTTATCAGTACCTACTTAGTTACCTACATTACTGTTTGTCAATACCTACCTAATTACCTACTGGTGTTTATCAATGCCTACCTAGTTGCCTACATCTGCTTATCAATACCTAATTAGCAGAGATGGGCGGGAAAGTACTTCCCAAGTACCAAGTAAAAGTACTAAGTAACAAGTAAGTACTTCAAGTACTACTTGAAGTACTTTCTAAAAAGTACTTTGAATAATTACTTAGAAGTACTTTTTACAATTACTTGTTACTTTCCAAGTAAAAAGTACTTTGCAAAGACATTTTTCCTTACAGTCAAGAGATTTTAAAAGATTAGTTCTAAAATCTCTACAAAATTAATTCTTTTTCTCATCAAAACTGTATTTACAGCAACTGGATAAAAACTAGAGTTTGAAGAGGTCCAACATGTTGGAAAATTGTTTGTCAAGCAGTAAAATTGAAAACTTTGTCAAACAGTAGAATCGAAAACTAAGACTGTAAGACATTGTATACTTTTATGTGACGGTGAATATTTATATATTCTGACATACAATCATGTATAGAGACTATGAGTTATATTGACCAATTTAAGTACATTGAATATAATTATTTTATTATACCTAGATATCACAACCAATATTTACCAAACACATTCACTGTGATGATGTACTATCAGAGAAAAGAGTCACTGTGATGATGTACTGTCAGAGAAAAGAGTCACTGTGATGATGTACTAGCAGAGAAAAGAATCACTGTGATGATGTACTATCAGAGAAAAAAGTCACTGAGAAGTTGTACTATCAGAGAAAAGAGTCACTGCGATGATGTGCTATCAGAGAAAAGAGTCACTATGATGATGTACTACCAGAGAAAAGAGTCACTGCGATGATGTGCTATCAGAGAAAAGAGTCACTATGATGATGTACTATCAGAGAAAAGAGTCACTGCGATGATGTACTAGCAGAGAAAAGAATCACTGTGATGATGTACTATCAGAGAAAAAAGTCACTGAGAAGATGTACTATCAGAGAAAAGAGTCACTGCGATGATGTGCTATCAGAGAAAAGAGTCACTATGATGATGTACTATCAGAGAAAAGAGTCACTGCGATGATTTGCTATCAGAGAAAAGAGTCACTATGATGATGTACTATCAGAGAAAAAAGTCACTGAGAAGATGTACTATCAGAGAAAAAAGTCACTGAGAAGATGTACTATCAGAGTTAACAGTATAATTTTTTAGTTTTTAAATTGTATAGTAAATGTACTTGGTACTTGAAAGTACTTTAAAAAGTACTTGGTACTTGTACTTTGAAAGTACTTTTTTATTTGAGTACTTGGGCAACTACTTCAAGTACATTGATTTACGAGTACTTGTACTTAGTACTTGAGTACTTTCGATGTACTTTTCGCCCATCTCTGCTAATTAGTTACCTTCTTGTGTTTAACATTGCCTACCTAGTGGCCTACAACTGTATATAAAAACCAATATAGGTCCTAGTTAAATACTAGTATTCATCAATACCTACCTAGTTACCAACAACTGTTTGTCAATGCCTACCTAGTTATCTACTAGTGTTTATCAATGCTTATCTAGTTACCTATAACTGTTTGACAATACCTACCTAGATACCTACCAGTACCAATACCTACCTACCTAGTATACCTACTAGGTAGTGTTCATCAATCCGTACCTACTTACCTACTACCTAGTATTATTCATCAATGCCTACCTAGATAGTAGATACCTACATCTGTTTATGAATACCTACCTAGTTATGATACGTAAATAAAGCTTGAGATAGATATACCTTTTTGGTATAACTTTTTCCCGCGTAAAACAGACGAGGGACAGAGAGGGACATCCCGCGTGGGACAGACATGGGACAGAGAGGGATATCCCGCGTGGGACAGAGAGGGACATCCCACGTGGGACAGAGAGGGACATCCCGCGTGGGACAGAGAGGGACATCCCGCGTGGGACAGACGTGGGACAGAGAGGGAGATCCCGCGTACTTTTTCCCGCGTAAAACAGACGAGGGACAGAGAGGGACATCCCGCGTGGGACAGACGTGGGACAGAGAGGGACATCCCGCGTGGGACAGAGAGGGACATCCCACGTGGGACAGACGTGGGACAGAGAGGGATATCCCACGTGGGACAGAGAGGGACATCCCACGTGGGACAGACGTGGGACATCCCGCGTGGGACAGAGAGGGATATCCCACGTGGGACAGACGTGGGGCAGAGAGGGACATCCCGCGTGGGACAGAGAGGGACATCCTGCGTGGGACAGAGAGGGACATTCCACGTGGGACAGACGTGGGACAGAGAGGGACATCCCGCATGGGACAGAGAGGGACATCCCGCATGGGACAGAGAGGGACATCCCGCGTGGGAAAGACGTGGGATGTGAGTGGGATTTAAGACGTGGGACAGACGAGGGACATCCCGCTTATGTAAGACGTGGGACGTGAGTGGGATTTCAGACGTTGGAAAGACGTGGGAATTCAGACGTCTGCAGACGTCTGAAATCCCCTGTGCCTCTCTGTCCCTCGCTAGCGAGGGATGTCCCCCTCTGTCCCACGCGGGACAGAGAGTATATGGTTAGCTGGGATTACAATTTATCATATGTTATGATATCGTATTTTATAACTTTTTAATCAATTTATATTCTTTTTTATGAATTTTGATCATCTTTATCAAATTTTGAAACAGTCTTAATCCTTAAAAATATTCATTAAAATTAACATCGAAAAAAAAATTTAAACTTAAAATTAAATTCAATTGAAAACGATTATTGTTTAATTTTCACTTAAAATTACCCAAACTTAAAATTAAAAACTTAAAATAATGGTCTAATTTAATTTGACTTTTTTTTTTTTTAAATTTCTTAAATGCTACTCGACCTTTTAATATTAATTTTGCTTTTTGTTTTTTGTTTTTTATGAGGCATTATAATAAAAATTGTCGCCTGAATGTTGATTGCCTGATCATTAAAGTAATTTACCGTTCCAATTAGTTCCCCTGTTCTAAAGGTGTCCCTCTTTTAATTTGATTAAAGGCTTCCGTCGCCATTTTTTCTTTCAAATTTCGTATCTCGTACATCTTCATGTCCTCATCGGACTTAACTCTCTTAGAGTGGGTGTACCCATATACCAAGATTACTACCATTAATAATGTTAGATGTCATGTTCACCATGATAATTTCTATTTTTCCTCATAAAACTAAATTTAGGGTAATTTCCAAATTCATTTTAGGGTATTAGTTTCTGTATGTCTATAATAGATTTTCACCGGCGTGAAACTGACATTAAAAAAAAAGAGTCTCCGTGCTCGTAGCATATATGTGATTAGCCGAGTGCTTATTGTTAAGGTAGCATTTATTTTTTCTTATTCTTATAAATTCTAATTATTACCAAACCCAATTCATAACCAATACTTATCTCCTCAAATTTTCTTACTAATCAATCAGATCTGAATTACATCACTCTTCATCAGCTTTAGGACAGCGAAGGTATTTAGCGGTCTGTCACGCTAGTGTGGCACCAGATATTTTTCTTTTATTTGTTAGATTTAGTAGTAGGTAGCCCTGGTATATACCAGTCATCATAATTTCGATACTTTACTAAAGTTCCTTTTTTATTCATGTATTTTATTTGTCGCTTCATATGTCAGTATTTTGTTCCATTTACCATAGCCATGAAACCTTTATTTTGTTCCAGGCATTATATTCATAACGTACGTATTAACTTATAACTTGTGTTCTGTGAAAGATTCTACTTCTCAAAAACCTTACACGCTGTTACTCGTGCACTAACTTGGTAAGTTTATTTTTTTTTGTTGAGTTTGTTATGGGGTGAAATCTGCATTGTAGTCTCATTCGCGGTTACCGATCATGGACGATTGAATTTGTAGACTCTTTCGTCTTGATAGGTAGCTATGATGGATAACTTTGAGGAGTAGCTCTTGTAGAATAATTAGATAAAATCCTCAATGTCTGTTACTTTATTTGTTTAATATTTTCGTTATCTGAAAAAACTTTTCGTTTTCAGGTTACGAGCGTGAGTGAATAAATATACCAAGACGGCTACATTCATTTACCTCGTTATCTGTTAAGAGACCCTTTCGGTACAGTAACCAAGTTAACGAGTGAGGCTGTAATAAGGAAAACTTCCTAGTTCGAAGATCGAACAAATCCCAATCAAACAAATAATGTCTACCAGCGACCGCTTGGAGCATACCGGTGCGATCGGTAAGAGAACACGGCAGCCCCCGCCTTCCGTTGCAGAAAATTGTTACAAAAACTCAATTCGTGAGCTCGAAGAAATCTGCACTGAGATAAGCCAAATAGAGTTCACTCCACGAAGGAAAGAACACGGCCACTTGAAGATTCTGAATCGCAATCTCAAGGAAAGGTGGACCCACTACAGAGAACAGTATGAACTGTTCACCCAAGCTCTAGAAAACTTAGGCTCCATCAACGAACTCAAAACAGCCCAATTGCAACGAGAAAATTTGATGGAGTCTACCGATCATGGATTTCAGCTGTTAAAAAAGTGCAATGATACTCTGAGAGGCACATCCACGATATCCAAAACGAGTCTCCTTTCAAGTTACTCCAGCGTTCTGAAGGCCAAAGAAATAAGAAGCCAATTGAAAATCGCTGAAATTAAGCAAACTACCTTGCGAAAAGAGATAGCACTGGAAAGGAGGGAGCTGAAGGCCAAAGGAGAAATTGCTCTACTTAAAGTCGAACTAGAAAAAGAAGAATCTGGCAGTGTTTCTTCAAGCATAAGCGACTTAGATCTGGAAGACGAGAATTTGGTCGAGAGTTGGCTCCAGCCTAGTGCATACGACAAATCGAAACTAACTCTTCACTACGATAGCGAAATATCCCGTTCATATGCAGATCTCCCTAAGTTCGCATTTAGCGAAGTAGTAGGAGAAGATATCCTCAACCCTGCTCCTCCCGCCCTCCCTGCTCCTCTCGCCCTCACTGCTCCTCCTGTCCTCACTGCTCCTCCTGTCCTCACAGCTCCTCCTGTCCTCACTGCTCCTCCTGTCCTCACTGCTCCTCCTGTCCTCACTGCTCCACCTGCCTTCAACCCTGCTCCACCTGCCTTCAACCCTGCTCCACCTGCCTTCAACCCTGCTCCACCTGCCTTCAACCCTGCTCCACCTGCCTTCAACCCTGCTCCACCTGCCTTCAATCCTGCTCCACCTGCCTTCAACCCTGCTCCACCTGCCTTCAACCCTGCTCCACCTGCCTTCAACCCTGCTCCACCTGCCTTCAACTCTGCTCCACCTGCCTTTAACCCGTACGTTTGGGGATTCAACTCCGAAATAAGAGAATCTCTAAACTGCAATACGAGGTACTTAGCCATGATGGAGTTGAAGAAGTGTCCACCAGCGCCATTCAACGGCGACTCGTATATCTACCATGCTTGGATATCATCACTGACAAATAGAATGGACCATCTGAAGCTAGACCCAGTTGACAAAATTGATATTTTGGAAGCTCATACAATCGGCGCACCAAGAAAAGTCGTACAAGTATTTAAAACCGCCTACATAAACGACTCGAACGTAGCGCTGCAAACTATCTTGGATAAACTTCAGAAAAGATTCGGAACGGAAGAAGAGATATCTCATGAACTGCGCAAAAGACTACAGAAGTTCCCAGAGATCAAAGGCAATGAAGACGACACCTTAGTAGCAACTAAATTGAGGGAGCTGAGCGACTTATGCCAGGTCATACTCGCTCATATGGATAACGTTCAAGACCTACGAACGTTCGATCACCCATCTGGAATGGAATCTATTAGGAAAAAGTTACCTACATTTGTTAACAACATGTGGCGAAATCGTAAATCTGACCACACCCGAAGAATCAACTGCAACCCGGACTTCAGTTATTTCTGCCACTTCCTGGAGCAGGTTTCAGACAACCTGTGCTCCGATCTCGTCTCACAATCGTGTCCCTCAAACAGTCAACAGAGAAGCACAAATGTGACTACTATGAAGACAGGCCGAGAAAAACCCGTTTTCTTACGCGAAGACCACACCGCTGTTTTTTCTTGCCCACTACATCGTTCCTCATCGCATAGTTTGGACCAATGTAAGATGTTCATGGACCTCCCACTTCAAGCGAGGAAACAACTCATCGCCAACTTTAATCTGTGTTTCAATTGCCTTGGCAAACACAGGGCGAACGAATGCAAGTGCGTCATTAAGTGCATCAAGTGTAGCTCTGATAAGCACGTAACAGCCATGCATACAAAGTTCAGGACTAGTCCCAAGCAGAACCACTTTCAGAGAAACCGAACTGAAAATTGGAATCGGAACGAGCAATCCAACTCAGCTAGATATATGGGTTCTTACTCATCCGAGGGGAACAATTCGAATTCTTCGCTTTGCACCTCCGTGTGTGGAGTCGGCGGATTGAGTTGCAGTAAAACCCTCTTGGTTGAAATAACTGCACCCAACTTTACAAACAGAAAGATTCTAGGCTACGCCATAATCGACGAACAGAGCTCTCATTCCTTCGCTAGTTCTTGGATCTTGGATCAGCTCGACATAAGCTGCCCCGTTATGCACTACAACGTAGCAACTATGTCAGATGAAAAATACAGAGTATCTGGTAGGGTCGCAAGATGCGCTCTCTCAGTCAGAGGAGTGTTCGAAACTGATAGCTATGGCTTGGGCTTGGTCCACGAAACTAGTTTCATCCCTGATACCACACATGAGGCCGCAACAAGGGAAACCGTTGAGAACATTCCCAGTTTGAAACATCTGGCTCAGAATTTCGCACCTTTGAAAGAAGATGCACAGGTCTGCCTCCTTATCGGCAGAGATACCGGAACATTGATGCGAACAGAGGTGCTTAACGACTTCGTTCCAGTGGTACACCGAACTCCAATAGGCCACGCGTTGGTCGGCATAGTCTGTCACGCTAAACATGGTTCTCTAATAACCACAATGAAGACCTCTATATCCCACGACCATTTAACCGTCGAAAACGTTTTCGCCGAAGATAATATATTCAAGAAGCGATCCGACGACGAAGACCAGGGGTTATCCGCGGAAGATAAGCTGTTCCTAAGTAAGATAGATGGAAGCACGCTAGTGAACAGCGAAGGGTGCCTACAAATGCCTCTTCCATTGAAGAACGAGAATCTTGCCATACCAGACAACAGAAAAGCAGTCTTCAATAGACAACTCGGTACGATAAACCAGCTTAGGCGCAACCCTTCTAAACTCGATCAGTGCCAGAAGTTCATGGAAATTCTCTTCGAGGCTAATCACGTGGAACGCGTACCAATTTCAGAAATGAGTGGCGTCCCGGGAAGAACTTTGTACCTTCCCTTGTTCTCGGTGCTCCATCCTAAGAAACGAAAACTTAGATTGGTGTTCGATAGCGCAGCATCTTATTCAGGCATCAATCTGAACTCATTGCTGCTGCAGGGCCCCGATAACAATAACAAGCTAAGAGGCGTCCTTGCACGCTTTCGAGAAGAGAAAGTGGCCTTTGTTGCAGACGTAGCAAATATGTTCCATTGCTTCCGCGTATCACCTGAATACAGGGATCTTTTACGATTCTACTGGCCGGAAGAGAACGTCATGGACAACGACTTGGTAGCTTATCGAGCACGGGTCCATATATTCGGGAATTGCAGCAGTCCCTCTATTGCAACCATTGGTTTGCGATACGCCATAGATTCATTGAAGGAGGAAGATAACGATGAATCAGATATTATGCAGAAAGCTACTAACTACGTTCATCAAAACTTCTACGTCGACGACGGTCTCGGTAGTGCCCCAACCTGTGAGGATAGTATAGCTATTCTCAAGAAAACTAAGACTGCACTAGCTCGCTTCAATATAAAGCTACATAAAATTATGTGTAACGAGCCATCAGTATTGCAGGCATTCCCCAAAGAAGACACAGTGCAAACAACCACTTTCGACATAGACAGTGAATCGATTCATAGAACACTCGGCGTTGCGTGGGATATCGTAACAGACGAGTTTACGGTGAAAGTAGACCTGCCAGACAGACCATTCACTAAACGTGGAATTCTAGCAGTAATTTCCTCCATCTACGATCCGATAGGTATAGCCTGTCCCGTCGTATTGGGCGGCAAGCTCATACAGAGGAAAATATTGCCTAGAAAAGACGACAAGAACAACGGACTCGAAAAATACGGCTGGGATGATCCTTTGCCGGAAGATTTGCTCAGAGAGTGGCAGTCGTGGAGGAAGTCAATCGTAGGATTGGAAAAACTCAAAGTGGCAAGATGCCTAATTTCAAAAGACGTAAGAACATGCCATAGGTCCATGAACGTGTATGCCGACGCCTCCGAGGAGGCTATAGGTCACGTGATTTACATCAAAACTAAATCAGATTGTGGTAAAAACCACGTCTCCTTTCTCTATGCCGAGAGTAAGGTCGCACCAAAGAACGCGAACTCTATACCGAGGTTGGAACTCTGCGCAGCCGCTAACGCTGCAAAGTCTGCATACAAGATCTGTGAAGAGCTTTCCAACAAACCACAAAGTGTGAACTTCTTCTGCGACAGCAAAGTATGTCTCGGTTATATAAACAATACGCAAAGAAGATTCCCGATGTACGTTTCTCGTAGAATCGATACAATTTTATCTGTATCAACACGAGAACAGTGGAACTACATATCAACCAAACAAAACCCTGCTGATTACGCAACTAGGTCGACATCCATTATCAACCTCTCTAGTTCTTCGTGGCTGACTGGCCCAAAATCTCTTGGGTCAGATGAACCAGTAGAGTTCAACGAAGATATCTACACACAAGATCTGCCAGAAGCTCTGCCCGTCATCACAAATCTCCTGGTTTCGTGTGCACAGTCGAGTCCATTCACCAATCTGATCGAGAAGTGTTCTTCTTGGCCTAAGCTGAACAACATCATGAAACTGGTATTAGATGTCTGTAATAAGTGGGTACTAAAGATCAGGGTAAGTTCTGATATCTCGAATTTAGATTCGGAGAAATTCTTAATCAAAGTGGCACAGAGAGCCTCTCTAGGCAGCCTACACGAGATGTTACACAAAGAAAGAACAATCCCTATTAGTGATCCACATACAAAGCTCGCTCCATTCATTGACGTAAACGGCATTATTAAAGTAGGCGGTCGCCTAAAAAATGCCGAAAATCCATGTATTATTAAACACCCTATCTTGCTCCCTCATAATTATCATATCAGTCAACTAATTCTAGATTCAGTTCACAGGAAGACTGGCCATCAGGGACGCCACATAACTATGGGAGCACTAAGGGACGCCGGGTACTACCTTATCAAAGGAAAGAAAATGGTGAAAAGTCACGTAAACAATTGCATTACGTGCAGGCGTCTTAGAGCTACATGTATGGAACAATACATGGCAGATCTACCAGTCGACAGGTTGAACGCTACATCGCCTTTCTCCAACGTGGGTATAGACGTATTTGGCCACTGGATGATACACGACGGCAGCACTACCCGTAAATCAGTCTCCAACAAAAAAGTATGGGCAGTAATATTCACATGTTTGTATTCGAGGGCAGTTCATCTCGAACCGATTCCTTCTCTCGACACGACCGCCTTTCAAAACGCTATGAGACGTTTTTTCGCCATCAGAGGTCCCTGTAACCTAACCAGGTCTGATAGAGGAACCAACTTTATCAGCACATCCAAGGATTTGGATTTTCTAAAGATTTGTCAGTTTCTTGAGCGAGAGAACTGCAAATGGGAATTCAATCCCCCACACGCTTCACACTTCGCCGGCGCATGGGAGCGAAAGATCGGTCAAGTGAGGAGAGCAATGGATGCAGCCTTGTTAAAAACCTCCGAGAGAAGTCTATCTAGAGACGAGCTGTACACTTTCCTGCAGGAGGCAGCTAATATCGTAAACTCTACACCCTTATGGGAGGTGTCAGACGACCCAAACGACCCCCAACCAATGAGCCCAGCTATGCTCCTGACTCAAAAGAGTAATACAAGAGCCGAGAACATCGAAACCTTTGGAGAGGCGGACCTGCTAGAATATGGGAAGAGAAGGTGGCGACGAGTCCAGTACGTCGCCGACCACTTTTGGAAGGAATGGAGAAGGAACTACCTCGAAGACCTCCGAATCCGTCAAAAGTGGGTAACTAAGAAGGCTACCTTAATAGCAGGAGACATAGTTCTCCTGAAAGACTCCACCTTGAAAAGAAACGAGTGGCCAATTGCAGTCGTCGATCAAGTCTTCCAAAGTAGCGACCACTTGGTTCGCAAGGCTAAAATAAGGGTCCCAAAGAGCAACGGCAAGATCGTACAGTCATCTAAGTTATTAAGACCAATAACTGAGTTGATACTACTCATTAGAAAACCAAATTGAATGTCTATCGATATAGTTAGCTAATCTTCTTTTGTATTTCGGTCCGTATCGGGGTGCTTTTTTCGTCTTTTTTAGTCTTTTCCATACCTTCAAGTTTCAGGAGAAACGGGGGGGGGGGGGGGGAGTGTCATGTTCACCATGATAATTTCTATTTTTCCTCATAAAACTAAATTTAGGGTAATTTCCAAATTCATTTTAGGGTATTAGTTTCTGTATGTCTATAATAGATTTTCACCGGCGTGAAACTGACATTAAAAAAAGAGTCTCCGTGCTCGTAGCATATATGTGATTAGCCGAGTGCTTATTGTTAAGGTAGCATTTATTTTTTCTTATTCTTATAAATTCTAATTATTACCAAACCCAATTCATAACCAATACTTATCTCCTCAAATTTTCTTACTAATCAATCAGATCTGAATTACATCACTCTTTATCAGCTTTAGGACAGCGAAGGTATTTAGCGGTCTGTCACGCTAGTGTGGCACCAGATATTTTTCTTTTATTTGTTAGATTTAGTAGTAGGTAGCCCTGGTATATACCAGTCATCAAAATTTCGATACTTTACTAAAGTTCCTTTTTTATTCATGTATTTCATTTGTCGCTTCATATGTCAGTATTTTGTTCCATTTACCATAGCCATGAAACCTTTATTTTGTTCCAGGCATTATATTCATAACGTACGTATTAACTTATAACTTGTGTTCTGTGAAAGATTCTACTTCTCAAAAACCTTACACGCTATTACTCGTGCACTAACTTGGTAAGTTTATTTTTTTTTGTTGAGTTTGTTATGGGGTGAAATCTGCATTGTAGTCTCATTCGCGGTTACCGATCATGGACGATTGAATTTGTAGACTCTTTCGTCTTGATAGGTAGCTATGATGGATAACTTTGAGGAGTAGCTCTTGTAGAATAATTAGATAAAATCCTCAATGTCTGTTACTTTATTTGTTTAATATTTTCGTTATCTGAAAAAACTTATCGTTTTGAATAAATATACCAAGACGGCTACATTCATTTACCTCGTTATCTGTTAAGAGACCCTTTCGGTACATTAGAATTAAAACCAACACATCGCTAAATAAATCTGGGATCAGGTCATATTGTGTTGTCCCCATAGTTTTTATAGCCGCCTCTAAATGAGCCTTATTCATTGATGTCGACTTCTGGATCAACTCTACAACCGAGTTCAAATAGAAGTTGCTCTGCGTCTGTCCCATTTTGTCAGCTGTTCGTTCTCACGACCTTGAAATATATGTCAGTGTGTCAAGTTCGTTTTTCACCGGCTGTGAGTGGCTGAGAGTCAGTCACTGGCTGGGTATGGCTGAGAGGCTGTCAACGGCTGGGTATGGCTGAGAAGCTGTTAATGGCTGGGTATGGCTGCCTCCGTGTAACTGAAATCAAAACGATACTGTTAGTTTATGGCATCTGTTCTTTTTTCAGTTATTTCATCAGTTATCAGTCTCAGTGTGAATTAATTATTTTTGATTTTAAATTATTTCAGTCTTTCATCATAATTTTAAATATATTTTTAATTTTCATTCTGATTTTAAACAATTTAACTTCTACATTTCTTTAGCATTTTGGCAAAGTATAATTCATCTTATTCGTTACACTAAACATATAAACACAAAATTTAAAATTAACATGCATACAAAAAAATTAATCATCTTAAAATTATTATATGAAATTTTATATTAATAAAATTCATAATTCATCCCATCAACTTAAATTAAATACATACAATTATTTTACATGCTAAAAATTATTATTGTATTGGTACAATAATTCTCTTACTGAGCAAAGTAAGTATTGTATTATGAACAATGAGCTGCATAGTGTGTGTTTGTTTGACTAGCGTAAGCAAAAAAAATGTAAACATTTCTCTGAATCTTTGCATGTAACAGAGTTATATGTCACGTGTTCTTGTACTATATGTTACATGTTACCTCAAGTTACCTCATGTTACTACGTGTTATATGTTCCTATTTTGGGCTACCTATTTGATGTTTATATTCAAATTGCTCACAATTTGATTTCCTGTTTAATGATAACAATGAAATTACTTAATTAATTGGTTGTGAAATTTTCTAACTTAGTTAAGTAATTTATGTTACTTGTTATCGTTTGATGTCCTATTTTTATTATGACTTTATTTTTTTTTACCTGTAATACTGTACCTGGTCCTATCCAATTTAATTGTAATTTATGTGTTTTCTGATGATTTCTAATTAATACTCGATCACCTATCTGTATAAGTTTGTCTTTTCGTGTCCTATTGTGGTAAATAATGCGTTTGTTTGATTGATTACATATGTTAGCCCTAATCTGATCTTGAATAAATATAGCTTGTCTGGCCTTAATTTTGACTATTGATTCTGATGTATCTAAATTGTAAATTTTATCCAAATTTTCTGCTTGTATATTTGTGGAGGTATCCCGTCCAAGTCCATACATGGCGAATGAAGGCGTATCCTTCAAGGATATAATAACCTGATTGTTGATTGTGTTTTGTACAATATCGAGAAACGTGTCCCAATTATCGTGATTTACTGTAGCTACATGGAATCTTAATAGCTTGTTAATTCTTTGGTTGTTGCGTTCACAAATTCCATTGGAATATGCTGAGTATGGTAGCACTTCACATTTATATATCTGATGTATTTCACTGAAAGTTTTAATTGCGTTAGACTTAAATTCTTTCGCACAATCTGACATTAGCGTTTTGGGATATCCGCAACGGCTAAATGTTTTACTTAGACAATCAATTACTGAGTTAGTTGATTTGTCAGCTACTTCGTGTAATTCGTTATATCGTGTCAACATACATGTTATTGATAAAATGTACTTGTTGTTCGTGTCAGTTGTAATAAAAGGTCCTATAAAATCAAATGAAACTGTTTCAAATGGTGTGTTAGCTACTGGGGCAGACAATAATTTAATTGGTGTATTTAGACTTCCCTTAAGTATCTTGCAAACGTCACATCTTTTAATGAAAGATTCTATGACCGATCTTTCTTGAAAATGATAGTATTTTAGTCGAAATTTAAATAGCGTATGAGCTAAACCACGATGAGTGTTAAAATGTATTGAATTAATTACTAAATTGATCATTTCAGTTGGTATAACATAATTAACAATACTGGCTGCCCTAGTATCTATTTTCCTATGTCGATATAATATTCCGTCTAATATGAAAAACTCAGCTATGTTTTTAGATGTTCCTATTTTTTTCCTATTTAATATGTCCATTATTTCCTTACAAGCAAAGTCGTTTGACTGTGCTGTCTTTAGTCTGTTTAAAGTCCTTGCTATGTCTTCGTGTTTAGGTATGTAATTCAGAAATGGTTTTTCTTTGTTGATTTTATACAATTTAGATGGATCTGATTCTTGTTCATTTTCTGAGTCTGTTTCTGATTCAATGTCATTGCTGTCAATTATTTGTGGTACATTTAGCTTAGCCCTCGATCTTGTGGTTGCTATAAAACTTTCAATTTAGCTAAAACTTTCATTAGATGGTGTTAAAAGTTCGCATTCATCTATTGTTTCTTCCGTTAAAGGAGTTAATCTACTAAGAGTATCTGCTACCACATTACGTTTACCCTCAAAATATTTCACAGAGCAATCATATGTGCTAGCTTCGATTGCCCACCTGGCCATCGCCGAATCTAATGGAAATTTATTACCAAAAAACGAGCATAAGAGTTTGTGATCAGTTAAAATGGTAATAGGATACCCTAGACATAGATATTGAAATTCCTTTAATGCTAGATGGATCGCAAGAAACTCCTGTTTTGTTACTGAGTACCTTTTCTGAGTAGAATTTAATGATTTACTGAAATAGGCTATGGGTCTTAATGTTTTGCTCCTGGTCGAATCTGGCTGCATCATAACTGCGCCTATCCCGATACTTGAATTATCAGTAAATAAATAAAATGGTCTGGAATAATTTGGATGAGCTAAAACCTTATCTGATGTCAAAATATTTTTGAGACTAGTGAAGCTAGCCTCACATTTGTCAGTCCAGTCAAATTTAGTGTCCTTCCTTAATAGTCTGTATAATGGTTCGGCCTTCTGGCTGAATTTAGGGACGAACTTACGAAAGTAATTCGCAAGCCCTAAAAACCGCTGAAGTTTCTTTACATCTGTTGGTTTAGATGCTTCTCTAAGTTTTTCGTTTTGGATGCACCGTATGCCCTCAGTCGTGACTCGATGTCCAAGAAAGTTGATTTCGTGTTTAAAGAATTCACACTTCTCTAATTTTAATCTCAAATGAGCGTCACGTAAACTCATCAGCACTTGGCTAATATCATTTAAATGTTGTTCATATGATCGACTAAAAATTAGGATATCATCAATAAATACGAAACATAGTTTCCCTAATACTCTATTTAACGCTTTCGTCATAATTGCTTGAAATACTTTTGGACTATTGACTTACCCGAAGGGTAATTTACGGAAATGGAATTTTTTTCCATTTACCGCAAATGCTGTAAGTTTTTTAGATTCTTCAGAGATTTTCACTTGGTGAAAAGCGCTCCTTAGATCTAAACTAGAAAATACCTTAGACCCTCCTAGTGATCCTAACATGTCGTCTACTCTAGCTAATGGAAACCCTTGTATATGTACACATTTATTTAGAGATCTGAAATCTATTACGGGACGTATTTCCCCATTCTTTTTATGAACCACGATAACTGGGAAATTAAATTCTGACATTGAAGGTTCAATAGTTCCTTCTTCTAACATTGATTTATTAACTTCTTCAAGTTGTTCTTGAAATTTATGTGGTATTCTATATGGTATTTTATTGATAACTATATTAGGGTCCCTCAGTTTTATACTATGTGTACAGATACTAGTGGTTCCTATAGGTTCGTCTTTAAGAGTAATTACGTCTCTAAAGTCATTTAATAACTGTGTCGTTTTGTCTTCATACTCTGACATTCCACATGATATGTCAGCATTAACTAACCTTCTCAGTGCTGATGGCGTTGTCTGAGAATTGTTTTCTACATCATCACTTCTTACTGTGCTATCACGGCTTGCACTGATACTAATGGCTCTCCATTATTTCCAACTGCATGTACCATTGACTTTTCATAAATTAAATCAGGGGTAACGTTTTGTTCAAATGGCTTTGTTTTTTCGTCACTCAACACGTTTCCTAATCTAGATTTACGAGTCCTATTATTTAAACACTCCGAAATTGTCGCTATATTATCTTCGACTTTCTTTTCATAGGTTTCTAGTGTTCCTAGTATTTGATTTTCGTTTAATACGATATCACTATCAGTCGGATTCATTACAAAAACTGGGCATATTGACACTTGGTCCCCTTCGTTTTTACTTTCTTCGATATTTATTAGGGTTTCGGCTACCACTAAACCCGAACTGAAACTTCTTTTAGCTACGATATAACTTCCTGCTTCGTAAATTCTTAACGAAACCATAAATGACTTTTATAGTATTTGCCTCAACTACTTGGCTACTTATATGAACATTACCATTCTTCTTGAGTATTATATTTTTTCTTCTAGACTTTGTTTTATCTCGGACTTCATAACCTCTGCTTGCCCTTTCTGTTTTAATTGAGATTTAACCCTTACCTTCGCAATGCTACTGTTGCTGTCTGTTCGTTCGTTTATTTTTCTAATTAAAGTTCTCCTCTTTGACCTATTAGAAATGAGAACTAACTCTGCTATTAAGCAATCCGTGCTTAATAGTTCTTTAGTAGCTATTTTACGTTTTTCCATAAACAGAATTTTTTCTTCACCTAACTTCAAAATATTTTTATCAAAATTAATTTTGGCATTCATTAACGCGTCCTTTCTTAATATCATATCGTATGGGAAGCTAGCGTAGTCGATTAGTAAAGCGTTTACTCTTATTTTATTTGACTTGGATGACAATACTAAATTTATTTCACCTTTTATTTCGGAACGACCGTTTATGCCTTTAATAGTTACGTCCGATTTCATTATTTCTTCGTTACTCGCAATGTATTTAAAGTTACGACTGTTTAATATCGTTCGCTCACTACCTGAATCTATTAAAGCCTCCCAATCAAATTCTTTACTATGTAAAATTATCGTTGGTTTAGAAGTCCCTTTTATCGTATAATGACAGTCCTTCAATCCGCTTAATTCATCTTTATTTTTTACGAACTGAGCTGTAATATACGTCTCGCTTGTTTTTTCCTCCTCATCGCCTAAATTTACTTCTTTTAGTAAATTGAACTTATTTTTACATTCGCATTGATTTCTTGCATTGAGTGACGAAATAAGTTCACCATTGAATTTAACGTACACAGGATCTAGTTTATTCATGTTTAATTCACATGTGTGCACGGAGTTACCAAAAGTTATCGCATTTGTCTTTGCTAAATGTTTAATTAAATTAATCTTACCAAGTTGTTTACTAACTTTATTCGTTGTATTTATTTCAGTGTTCGTATTTACATTTTTCTGCGAAAATCCTTGAATTGACCTCGATTAAAAGGTTGTTGAGTACGGCAATCTCTCCCTATATGTCCTAGATTGTTACACCTGTAACACCTAATTGTATCACTATTCTGCTGTGGTGTGTGGGTATGTGTGTTTGTTACATTTGTTCTTCCTTGATGGTTGTGTCTGTATCTACTTCTTCGTGCATATCTACCGGGTGTACCTCTGTATCTAGCATAATATGCGTAATATGCCTCTGTTCCTTCCTGCATGTCATCGTGATAATTACCTTGATTCTCACCTACAATTTGATCAGAATTTTCTATCACAAAAGCTTCTGTGTCATTGAAATTTTTTTTCGGGATTAGGATTTTTTTGTCATGTGGCAAAGATCTTATTTTCTTTGTTGTAGTGGACAGTAAATTAGCTGTTGTTTTAAACGGTCCTTCAATAACTCCCTTGATAATATTGGGGTTGATCTGTGGTCCCAATATTGTTAAATACATTGCTGTATTCATTAGGTCTTTAGCGTGCTTCTTCAATCTGTCGTTGAAAGCCTGATTACTTTCAGCTGCCGCTCTTGTAGGAAATTGCGCGTTCATTGTGGCGTCATTCAATATATGATCGGTGACCTCTCCTATTTTTTCCAATGTACTTAATATATCACTGGCAGCTGTAGTTTCATCTTTCAATTTATTAGTGTATAATTCGTGACATACACTGTAGATGTCCTTGCTGTCTTTCTGCACATATATATCTTCTAATACCGTGCATATTTCTTCGTAGGTGCTATCTTTAAATGTTTTTCCGTTAACAACGTTATTACCAGTAATTTGAAAATCTCCCAGCTTGCAATCAGCGCTTCTGAGAAGGATTTTTTTCTTTTCGGCATCGTCTTTGTCTCCTAAACTGGATATATGATTATTTAATAGACTCAAATGTTGCTTAAATGTGTTTTTCTCCTCGAAAGTTGGATCTTCTGGCCTTCTTCTTCCTCTGAATATCGGCAATGAATCAGAATTTATGATTGTTGTACTTCTGCTCTTAATTATTTCTTGCAGTTGAGCTTGTGTCAATTCAACCGACATTGTCCCTGATGTTTTTGTATTTGTATCTATCCTATTTATATTCTGTTGCTGTGTAATTGATTTTTTTGGAGGTGTAATGTTTTGTTTACTCTTCTTAATTCGTGGTTTTGTCTTTCTACCAGACCTTAATTCAACTGAGTTTGGATTAACTTCTTCGTCTTCCGAATTTTGCATGTGTTCTCATTCCTAATTATATGTTAGTGTGTACTTAAACAAGTGTGCGTGTAAACACAAATTATGAAAGTAAAAAATATATCATAAAAATAAATCATGCAAAAATAGAGCAAAATTTGTTAAATCAATAAAATTATAAAATTAAATATTAATACCTGTCAATAATAATCAACAATCAATAATATTATAAAGCTGAAAGAAATGCATGAACAATATACATCCTATAATTATAATTGCTGCAATTAAGATTAATTAATTTCTTCTAACTAACCTTTTAATTATTGCTAATTCACACAAAACACTTGACTAAGCGAGAGTGATTCTTTCACCACTGAACTAAGTTCTCAGAGAACCTTCTGTGACCATTTCAAAAATGAAACTGACTTAAATTACAAGGATGATGCAACGCTTTTTAATCGTTAAATTATACTCAACTTCGTTGGTTCCATGTACAGTGGGTCCCTCTTATCAGTTGTTGTCGGCGACTTTTGCACTGATCTTAACTGTGTCACCTCGTGTACACTGAATGAAGCAGTTTGAATAAATACTATTCAGATGTAGTGTTTAAACAAATTAGACTCTCAATTTCCGATTGATTTACGGCTTTTTTGCATGGTGTTTATTGATTAATTGAATGTTTTTCACCATTCGCCAACGTGCAACTCTGTACCCTTCAGTTTCACTTCCGCCCTCCGTGTATCCTCCGTAGACTTTTCCGAATTGGTTAGTCTCACTGATTGTCTCTGCTCTCATTCAAATTTTAAATTAGGCCATCTTTACTCTCCTTATCCTTCCGATAATTTTCGAGATGTCTTTTGCTTGATCTTGAGTTGAAAAATCTTTATATTTCATCACAAAAACTGAACACCTTAATTGAATCGTACCGTCATATAGGGTCGCAAAACCCGGTCTTGCTGTAATCAAATACTCTCCAATCAGATGGTTGACTTAGTTTTTGGTAAACTACAAAGCTCTCAAACTTTTACTTTAGTAATTGAATTTCCGTTCATTAAATTCGAATTACTTAATCACGCACCATACTGGCCACCAATGTGATGGTTCCCCCTGTGGGTTATCTCATCAACTGTGAAACCTTATAACGGTCCACGGTTTGGGTTACGTGTGATTACAATCTTACTCTGTATTTTATCTTTCAGATTCCTTTTTCTCAATATATCTCTTTCTACTAAATACTCATGGTCCCATGCTCTAGAACCACCTTGCCAATATGGTTCCGACCTCAGGCCTCTGGTCCATGCTTAACTGTATTTAGGATAATAATGAGTTTAAATAAAACTTTAAAGAGATTACATTCTATTGTCAAGCAAATATAAATGCACTGTGCACTTCACTAAAACACTCACAAGTAATGGTCTCACTAACTAAGACTTGAGATTAGATGTTTATCTCATGCGAGCCAATTGGTAACTGACTTTGAATGTTCCTTACACATAATCATATAGGTTTGTGAGAGCAGTTATGCATACACAATTAATGTGTTTGCATCACCACACTAGTGGGGTGTAAGACTAGTGGGGTGAAAGACTAGTGGGGTGAAAGACTAGTATGGTGTAAGACTAGTGGGGTGTAATACTAGTGGGGTGTAAGACTAGTGGGGTGTAAGATTAGTGGGGAGAAAGACTAGTGGGGTGAAAGACTAGTGGGGTGAAAGACTAGTGGGGTGAAAGACTAGTGGGGTGAAAGACTAGTGGGGTGTGAGACTAGTGGGGTGTAAGACTAGTGGGGTGTAAGACTAGTGGGGTGTAAGACTAGTGGGGTGTAAGACTAGTGGGGTGTAAGACTAGTGGGGTGTAAGACTAGTGGGGTGTAAGACTGGTGGGATGAAAGACTGGTGGGATGAAAGACTGGTGGGATGAAAGACTGGTGGGATGAAAGACTGGTGGGATGAAAGAATAGTGGGGTGAAAGACTAGTGGGGTGAAAGACTAGTGGGATGATAGACTAGTGGGGTGATAGACTAGTGGGGTGTAAGACTAGTGGGGTGTAAGACTAGTGGGGTGTAAGACTAGTGGGGTGTAAGACTAGTGGGATGAATGACTAGTGGGGTGAAAGACTAGAGGGGTGAAAGACTAGTGGGGTGAAAGACTAGTGGGGTGAAAGACTAGTGAGGTGTAAGACTAGTGGGATGAAAGACTAGTGGGATGAAAGACTAGTGGGGTGTAAGACTAGTGGGGTGTAAGACTAGTGGGATGAAAGACTAGTGGGATGAAAGACTAGTGGGGTGTAAGACTAGTGGGGTGTAAGACTAGTGGGGTGTAAGACTAGTGGGGTGAAAGACTAGTGGGGTGAAAGACTAGTGGGGTGAAAGACTAGTGGGGTGAAAGACTAGTGGGGTGAAAGACTAGTGGGGTGAAAGATTAGTGGGGTGTGAGACTAGTGGGGTGTAAGACTAGTGGGGTGTAAGACTAGTGGGGTGTAAGACTAGTGGGGTGAAAGACTAGAGGGGTGAAAGACTAGAGGGGTGAAAGACTAGAGGGGTGAAAGACTAGTGAGGTGTAAGACTAGTGAGGTGTAAGACTAGAGGGGTGAAAGACTAGAGGGGTGAAAGACTAGAGGGGTGAAAGACTAGTGGGGTGAAAGACTAGTGGGGTGAAAGACTAGTGGGGTGAAAGACTAGTGGGGTGAAAGACTAGTGGGGTGAAAGACTAGTGGGGTGAAAGACTTGTGGGGTGGAAGACTTGTGGGGTGGAAGACTTGTGGGGTGGAAGACTAGTGGGGCGAAAGACTAGTGGGGCGAAAGACTAGTTGGGTGTAAGACTAGTTGGGTGTAAGACTAGTTGGGTGTAAGACTAGTGGGGTGAAAGACTAGTGGGGTGAAAGACTAGTGGGGTGAAAGACTAGTGGGGTGAAAGACTAGTGGGGTGAAAGACTAGTGGGGTGAAAGACTAGTGGGGTGTGAGACTAGTGGGGTGAAAGACTAGTGGGGTGTAAGACTAGTGGGGTGTAAGACTAGTGGGGTGTAAGACTAGTGGGGTGTAAGACTAGTGGGGTGTAAGACTAGTGGGGTGTAAGACTAGTGGGGTGTAAGACTAGTGGGGTGTAAGACTGGTGGGATGAAAGACTGGTGGGATGAAAGACTGGTGGGATGAAAGACTGGTGGGATGAAAGACTAGTGGGGTGAAAGACTAGTGGGGTGTAAGACTAGTGGGGTGTAAGACTAGTGGGGTGTAAGACTAGTGGGGTGTAAGACTAGTGGGGTGTAAGACTAGTGGGGTGTAAGACTAGTGGGGTGTAAGACTAGTGGGGTGTAGGACTAGTGGGGTGTAGGACTAGTGGGGTGTAAGACTAGTGGGGTGTAAGACTAGTGGGGTGTAAGACTAGTGGGGTGTAAGACTAGTGGGGTGTAAGATTAGTGGACTAGTGGAGTGTCGGACTAGTGGAGTGTCGGACTAGTGGAGTGTCGGACTAGTGGAGTGTCGGACTAGAGGGTGTTGATCGGACTAGTTGGGTGTCGATCAGACTAGTTGGGTGTCGATCAGACTAGTGGGGTGTCGATCGGACTAGTGGGGTGTCGATCGGACTAGTGGGGTGTCGATCAGACTAGTGGGGTGTCGATCAGACTAGTGGAGTGTCGATCAGACTAGAGGGTGTCGATCAGACTAGAGGGTGTTGATCGGACTAGTGGAGTGTCGATCAGACTAGGGGGTGTTGATCGGACTAGTGGGGTGTCGATCAGACTAGTGGGGTGTTGATCGGACTAGTGGGGTGTCGATCAGACTAGTGGGGTGTCGATCAGACTAGTGGGGTGTCGATCAGACTAGAGGGTGTTGATCGGACTAGTGGGGTGTCGATCGGACTAGTGGGGTGTCGATCAGACTAGAGGGTGTTGATCGGACTAGTGGAGTGTCGATCAGACTAGGGGGTGTTGATCGGACTAGTGGGGTGTCGATCAGACTAGAGGGTGTCGATCGGACTAGTGGGGTGTTGATCGGACTAGTGGGGTGTCGATCAGACTAGAGGGTGTTGATCGGACTAGTGGGGTGTCGATCGGACTAGTGGGGTGTCGATCAGACTAGAGGGTGTTGATCGGACTAGTGGGGTGTCGAACAAATGAATAGTAACCAACTTCACAAACGTGTGTAGCTCTTCCTATTTTCAAGAATTCACCAAGACGACTTAATTCAAATAAAAAATGTTCTTTACCTCTGGTTGAAAAGTCACCGCCTTAGGGCTGATCCACACCATCGCTCCGGTCACGCTCCGCTCTCGCTCCAGTCACGGTCCGGTCCAATATTCTTTAATGCATTTCACGTAGAGCATCCACACTGGCAGTGCCGGTCAGGTCACGCTCCAGTCACGCTCCGGTCACGATCCAATCCAAAGATATTTTGACTGGAGCGTGATCGGAGCGTGAGCGGAGCGTTGCCGGTGTGGACTACCACAGCGCTCCAGTCACGGTCCAATAGCCTTGCGTGAGGGTTTGTATGTGCCTCTGCAACTCTGCCACACACGTTTCTTCATTACATATCATGGATAGTCATAAGAAAACACCGCAATGGGATCATTCAAAAGGTAAAAAAATATTCTAATTGTTAGAATTAAGAGAATAATAAAAATTTAAGCTACACACATACCAATACAATTGATTAAACTTATTTAAAAAGTAACGGTCAAGTAGATAAGTAGGTACCAATCTGATATTTTAGCGTAAATTCCAAGTTATCGGTCGGTTCTGCCTTTTTGATTACATTAGAAAAATAATAACTTTACAAATTTACATATTAATTGACTATTTTATTATATTTAATTGATAGCCTTACCATTTAAAGTGGTGAATAATAGTTTTTTTTATGATTAAAAATAAGGAAGTATCTGATAACTAGATAACCCTAGCCTCCTAGATGGGTAGCTACAACGTTTATCTGAAATTAACCTCTTTACTTTCTGAGTGTATAGGTAAGTTACGAGTTTAAAAGTAAGGTTGCATGCAGTTTATAAAAGCATATGCATCATATATATTTCATCTTCTAAAGTGTATTTAATATTTTGTTGACTAAAACAGTTGGATATTTGATGTTTGTTTTATTAATTAAGTTCATTCAAAGAATTTGAACCAGCTAATAATTGTTAGAAGATAAATAACAAGTTAACAATCCATTAAATCATTAATTTACAAATGTAAAAAATTCAACAACTCTTCTTTATTTTTCTCTTTGTCAAGTTGGCAATAGGCGAGAGAAATTGCAAAAATTTAGTGGGAATTTTTTTTAATTATCCCCTCGCTGAGAAAATATGCTTGTAGTTTCTAGCAGCCAATTGCTTCACTTGTGCAGGAATGATTAGTAACACGAGTATTATTGAAAATATTTCTTTATTTAACACTGGTATGAATAGAAATAGTTACAGAACTAACACAAGTCACTGTTTACACAATTACAGGAACACAATAAAAATAATAAGTAAAATTATGCCTATTTTTTCAGATGAAATGCTAATAGAAATGGTGAAGATGAAGCCAGAATTGTTTGACCTCTCTTCTCTGTACTATAGTGATAATATAGCGAAAAGAAGAAGTTGGATGGAAATAAGCAAACAGATTGATTGTGAAGGTAAGAATTTCAATATTTGATTGTTCATATTTTATCATTTTGCCAAGGCACTGAACCAATTGGGGAGCTGAAATAGTCTTTTAGTGTTTCTCTAACACGAAAAGCTTCTCTTGTTGCATTTCCACCTCTTCCTCTCATTGGAAGTAAATTGACTGTATTTGTAGAAGACATGTCAGTATTATCTGGTGTTGCAACGATGTTAGGATGTATGAGATTGTGAAGAATACATGTTGTTGTAATGATTGCATTGGCATTAGAAGGACTAGCTTTAAGTTTTCTTAAATATAGCCTGAAGGTTTGTGCAAGTATACCAAATGTACATTCCACCATCCTCCTTGCTCTACATAACCTATAGTTAAATATCCTTTTCTTTACATCATGTTCAGTTTGGGAACCTGGGTATGGGCGCATTAAATTTTTTTTCAGAGGGAAAGCCTCATCTCCTACTATAACAAATGGAGAAAGTACATTAGTGCCAGAAAGTGCAACATCATTTGGTAAATTCAGTTGGTTCTCATCAAGATATTTGCACAGTTTGGAGTTACTAAAAATTCCGCTGTCACTATTCTTACCATATGATCCTACATCAATCCATATGAAACGGTAATTCGCATCAACTAAAGCTAATAAAACAACAGAAAATGTCTTCTTATAGTTAAAATATAGGGAACCACTATTTGGTGGTGCTTCAATTACAACATGTTTACCATCCAAGGCACCAATACAGTTTGGGTGGTTCCACTGGGTCCAATATTCCTCAGCAATTTTCTTCCAATCTTCTTTACTCGGAATTGGTATAGGTTCTGTTAGTAGATTCTTTATTATCGCATGGCATACCTCTATAACAATACTCTGGACAGTTGAATGTCCGAGACGATAGCTGTAAGCTAGTGATTTGTAGGAATCTCCTGTTGCCAAAAACCTGCAATGAAACAAAAAATGATTAATCATTGTACTATCTACTTTTTTTCAGGCTCCAAGTGTAAGGAACGATGGGAAAGCCTTCGATCACAATATCGTAAACATATGAGCAAAGGAACCAAGAGTGGACAGGCGGCGACCAGCAACATAAAATGGAAATATGAATAGCAAATGTCGTTTCTGAAAGCATTTTTGAAGGACAGAACAAGAATAACTTCTCTCCAAGAAGATGAAGCGGCTAATGCAATTCTTCCTGTGGAGTGCATCACACAACAACAAGAGGAAATAAATGAAGAGGCAGAGATGGTTAGTAATGTACACGTTGCAATCCCTCAGCAACTACCTCACCCACGCAAAAGAAAAACACAACAAAATAACACTAGTGCATCTGCAACACTTATGTCCTATCTGCTGGAAAAGAAGAACAACAACCCACAGACCCAATAGTCACATTTTTTTCACTGATGGCAACGACTGTCAAGAAATTCAACCCAGCTGACCAACACTACATAAAAACAAAAGTATTTTCCTTAGTCAATGAAGTTGAATCAAAGTACATTCAAAATGTTCAGACACATGCACCCCCAACACATCATTCATATCCCTTACCTTCTGTATCACCTGCTCTGTCACACTACTCAAGCACTTCTTCTACAAATTATCAAAATGCACAGCAATTGCATCAAGTACCAGTCCAAGAGTCTATACACGAGGTACTATCACCCATCCAGCCTATATGCAACTCACCGTGGTCTAAGCAGCAAGAAAACTATGATTTGTACTCTTTATAAATATATATTGTTCAATAAAAAGGAAATAAATTTATAGTTTATATATTAAAATATGTAATTTGAGATATTATATTATATAATAGGTAAAATATATAGATTACATTATATATTGAGATGTAATATATATATTTATATATATTACATATTAATATATAATGTAATAAATATATATACCTATATTACATTATATATAGTGCCATGATTAATATATAATATGAAAATGTTACATAATTTAACAAAAAAAACCTTTGTTATGTTCGAGTATAAAAAATAATCATAAACATTTTTTATTTTATTCAAGTAAAGAAGGAATCTATTTTAATTCTTGTATTTTTACCTTTTATTTTGCAATTTAATTTGGAGTCACACCTTTATTTCTTACCTTAAACATACAGCCAGTCTTTCTCTTGGAGTTATTGCTTCTCTGTAGCTATGGCGTGTTTTCTTTTTCAGATCTTTTTCAATTATAGAGAGAATTCTATCAAAAGTTCCTATGTTCATTCTAAAATAATTGAAAAACTTCGTCTCGTCATCTACTAGATGAGGATACAATGAGTGAAATTCACCTTCAGTCTTCCTATCGATAAGCATTGGATGTACCCAAAATCGCTTCTTTTTTTGTATTTTCTGTTCCTGTTCATCATCGAGTACAATGGCAATCACTGCCAAATCAGATGAAGAAAATTCGCACATGCTTCGTCACTGGTGATACGGGAGATACTGAAGCGAGAGCGAACTGTGACCGGACCGAACATGTGTATGCACAAGGATGAGACCGGACCGTGACTGGAGCGAGAGCGGAGCGTGACCGGAGCGATGGTGTGGATCAGCCCTTATAGCTCTTCTATGCTCCCAGTGATGCTCAGTTTCCTCTCTGTAACAGAAAAGGTAATATAATAGTTTATCCGGAGCAAACTCTACTTATATATTTTCAATTAAAAATTAACAAAGACAAGATTTAAATCTCAAAACAATTATGCAAGATTTAGTTTCATAAAATACTAGGAACAAATAGTTAGCTTAATATTATTCACAACACTCTAGATTGAAGTTATTTTTTTGAAGAATGGATTGGATTTACGCTAGAACTATAAAAGAATATTTTTGAGTTGTTAATAATTATACTAGCTAGTAATTGCAGACTTATATTATAGATAGTGGATACACTTATTATCAGTTACAATTAAGCTATTTATATACACAAGTTACTAATTATATGTTAGCCAGGTTAAAATTAAGCGTCAGGTAAGGTAGTTAGGTAGCTAGTTACTTAGATACACTAGTTAGCTAGTATCTAATTAAAAGTTTCGATATCTAGCTACACTAGTTAAAGGTTCAATGAAGGTAGCTTGATCTTAGATACACAAGTTAGTAATTGAAAGTTAGGTAGCAACTAGCTAATTTGATATACTGCTAAGTAAATAAAAATTAGGTGCCTAGATACACTTGTATGTAATTACAAAGAAGGTAGCTGCCTATATACACTATTTAGTAGTTGAAAGTCAAGTATCTAGATAAACTAGATACAATTTACAAACAAATACCTGGTTACACTTGTTATTAATTATTGCTAGAAAACTAGATAGCTACATTAGTAAGCGAGTAATGGTTACAGTAAAGGTACTTAGATACACTAGGTAATGGTTACAGTTGAGGTACTTAGATACACTAGGTAATGGTTACAGTTAAGGTACTTAGATACACTAGGTAATGGTTCAGTTAAGGTACTTAGATACACTAGGTAATGGTTACAATTAAGGTACTTAGATACACTAGGTAATGGTTACAGTTAAGGTACCTAGATACACTAATTAATGGTTACAATGAAGGTACTTAGATACACTAGGTAATGATTACAGTTAAGGTACCTAGATACACTAGGTAATGGTTACAGTTAAGGTACCTAGATGCACTAGGTAAAGGTAACAATTAAGATACTTAGATACACTAGGTAATGGTTACAGTTAAGGTACTTAGATACACTAGGTAATGGACTAATGGTTACAATTAAGGTACCTAGATACACTAGGAAATGGTTACAGTTAAGGTACCTAGATACACAACGTAATGGTTGAAATTAAGGTACCTAGATACACTAGTTAACAGTTACAATTAAGGAACCTAGATACACTAGTTAATGATTACAGTTAAGGTACTTAGATACACTAGTTAATGGTTACATTTAAAGTACCTAGATACACTAGTTAACAGTTACAATTAAAGTACCCAGATACACTAGGTAATGGTTACAGTTAAGATACCTAGATACACTAGGTAATGGTTACAGTTAAGGTACCTAGATACACTAGTTAATGGTTAAAATTAAGGTACTTAGATACACTAGTTTACGGTTACAATTAAGGTACCTAGATACACTAGGTAATGGTTTCAGTTAAGGTACCTAGATACACTAGGTAATGGTTACAGTTAAGGTACCTAGATACACTAGGTAATGATTACAGTTAAGGTACCTAGATACACTAGGTAATGGTTACAGTTATAGTACCTATATATACTAGTTAATGGTTATAGCTACGGTACCAAGATACACTAGTTAATAGTTAAAATTAATGTACCTAGATACACTAGGTAATGGTTACAGTTACAGTACCTAGATACACTAGGTAATGGTTACAGTTAAGGTACCTAGATACACTAGGTAATGGTTACAGTTAAGGTACCTAGATACACTAGGTAATTGTTACAGTTAAGGTACCTAGATACACAAGGTAATGGGTACATTTAAGGTACCTAGATACACTAGGTAATGGTTACAGTTAAAGTACCTAGATACACTAGTTAATGGTTAAAATTAAGGTACCTAGATACACTAGGTAATGGTTACAGTTAAGATACCTAGATTAATTAGCTACAGATATATTAAGTAGCTACCTAGATACTCTTCTTCTTAGTAATTACAAGTTCTGTACTTAGATACACTAGTTAGTATTAACAAGATCTGTAGCTACTTAGATACACTAGTTAGTTTCAACAAGTTAGGTACTTATATACTCTAATTAGTTAAGTCAAAATAACTCACAAACACAATTTGGCGAGTCTTAGACAAGGAGATGAAGCATGTTGTTAGGGAGGCCTGTAGCTAGCGAGTTGATGACAATAGCTACAGCAGACTTAGGTCCTGTAAATTTAACAATTTTGAGTTTTCGGAAAATATTGAGTTTTCGGAAAATATTGAGTTATCGGAAAATATTGAGTTTTCGGAAAATCTTCACAACCAACCTATTCGGAAAATTTTGAGTTTTCGGAAAATTTTGTGTTATTGAAAATTTTGTTTTGGAAAAATTTTGTGTTGTGAGAAAATTTAGAGTTTTGGGAAAATATTGAGTTTTTATAAGATAAATTTCTTGAGCGTGATGAATTTATACATACATAAAAACACAATGCTCTTCATTATAGGTTGCAATAATAATAAACTTTGTTTAATGTCATTATTGCTCTCTATCTTAAATTTCAATTTTTATATGTTTTACTTTATGATTTCCAAAGGCATTCGTGAGTCCTATATAGATTAATTAGCTGTTCAACAGCAGCTCTACTCGTTGCCAGCCATTTTTCAGGAGCTTCGATGTTAACAACCTCCCTCTGGTGCATCAATGGACTGACTGACCCACAGTGAGTGTCACTCAGAGTGTCGAAAAGAATGGCCAAGGTGAATGTTGAAGTGAGCCTCGAGTTGCCCGCTGGTGTGCCCCTCCACTGCGCGTTTGCCCCTTGTTACAACACTCAGAGTGTGCAAAAGAGCCTCAATGTAAACGGGGCTTAACTCGTTCGTTCTACAAAGCTCACATTTATAGTGACATACTAATGACGTACTAACTATATCAAATCATTACATCACAGTTCTCTAGAAGTCATCCAACAAACATCTCTACCTTGAAGCTCTGAATATAGAAGCTCTACCCTATCTACCTAAAGTTATCACCAATATTATTTATCTACATACTACAGTTGTCTGCAATTTTAAACTAGTGCATCGCACAATGATGACTAGATAAGGAAGTCCCTGGGCCCGGAGTGAGGAGGAGGATGGTGTAATCATGTGCTACTTGGAGGATGAAACTTTCATGGGGAGCTAAAAGATAAATGCTAAGGTATAATCATAGGCACTAGCACCCCTAAAGTTAAAATTTAACTAAGAAAGAATTCAGTAAAAGATCTCATACAAATTTTAGACTTGAAACTAGGATATTTACTTTAAATTTAAAATTGACTCAAATTAACCTTCATAAATTATTACAGTATATGTGCTGCAATTAAGGACTCTAGGGTGGTGGCAGTAAATGGCAGTAGCTACTATGTCCTCCTTTCTCTTCTTTGCCCATTGGTAATTTATCGTGACCATATTTCCATTATACTAATATTAAAACCTTTGTTAAAATTTGAACTATATTAAAATCAAATTTATTTAAAATTAAATTTATTCAAAATCAAATTTATTCAAAATCAATTTTATTCAAATCAATTATATTAAATTTACCATATATATTCTATATTAAATTAATTCTATATTAAAATTATTCTATATTCTATATTAAATTTATTCTATATTCTATATTAAATTTATTCTATATTCTATATTAATTTTCTCCTATATTCTATATTAAATTTCTCCTATTTTTTAATCTACAATTTCAAGTTCTAGAAACAGCTCTGGAAGGAGAAGAACAATATGTTTGAACAACTTCCATTTTGTAGTATTATGCACCCTATTTACGTTATTAGGCATTTTGCAAATAAAACTCGTTTAAAAATATCTTCATTTTGTCCACCCAGAATAATTATTTATTTAATTTGGCTGATTATTTCTCAGTTTGTGTATTAGTATATATGTAGGGTGATGAGACAAAAATTGGAAAATTTAATACTACATATAGCTATTGCTAACTACATTAATTCTCTGGAATAACTCTACTTTCAATATATCTGTGACAAAATCAAGTGTGTTTTATTGTTTTCAGGTGTCTTCTAGTTTCTTTGTATGTTCTCTATTACTATGTGTGTTCTATATTCCTATGTGTTACTTGTTGCTATATGTGTGTGCTCTTGATCCATATGTGTGTCCTCTTGATCCTAAGTGTGTCCTCTTGATCCTAAGTGTGTGCTCTTGATCCTAAGTGTGTCCTGTTGATCCTAAGTGTGTCCTCTTGATCCTAAGTGTGTCCTCTCGATCCTAAGTGTGTCCTCTTGATCCTAAGTGTGTCCTCTTGATCCTAAGTGTGTCCTCTTGATCCTAAGTGTGTCCTCTTGGTCCTAAGTGTGTCCTCTTGATCCTAAGTGTGTCCTCTTGATCCTAAGTGTGTCCTCTTGATCCTAAGTGTGTCCTCTTGATCCTAAGTGTGTTTTCTTGATCCTAAGTGTATCCTCTTGATCCTAAGTGTGTCCTATTGGTCTTAAGTGTGTCCTCTTGATCCTAAGTGTGTCCTCTTGATCCTAAGTGTGTCCTCTTGATCCTAAGTGTGTCGTCTTGGTCCTAAGTGTGTCGTCTTGGTCCTAAGTGTGTCCGGTTGGTCCTAAGTGTGTCCTGTTGGTCCTAAGTGTTCTGTTGGTCATTACAGTTTCCTGTTGATCCTTACAGTTTCCTGTTGATCCTAACAGTTTCCTGTTGATCCTTACAGTTTCCTGTTGATCCTTACAGTTTCCTGTTGATTCTTACAGTTTCCTGTTGATCTTTACAGTTTCCTGTTGATCCTTACAGTTTCCTGTTGATCCTTACAGTTTCCTGTTGATCCTTACAGTTTCCTGTTGATTCTTACAATTTCCTGTTGATTCTTACAATTTCCTGTTGATTCTTACAGTTTCCTGTTGATTCTTACAATTTCCTGTTGATTCTTACAGTTTCCTGTTGATCCTTACAGTTTCTTGTTGATACTGTGGGTGTCATGAAGATCCTAAGTTAGTCCTGATGATCCTAAGTGAGTTCTGATGATCATAAGTGTGTCAGATTGATCCCAAATGTGTCCCATTGATCCAAAGTGTGTCCGATTGATCCCAAGTGTGTCCGATTGATCCCAAGTGTGTCCGATTGATCCCAAGTGTGTCCGATTGATCCCAAATGTGTCCCATTGATCCAAAGTGTGTCCGATTGAGAATTAATGTAGTTAGCAATAGCTATAGGTGGTATTAAATTTTCCAATTTTCTTTTTCTTTTAATTTTAATTTTCTTTTAATATTTAATAGATTAATTAATATTAATAAACTTTAGGATATATAGCTTAAATAGAAAGACGGTATCAAACATACAGCAATTGGTCATAAAATTCATTGTCAGGTCCAGGTTTTCCACCCTTCTCCTGATGATGAATAGAAATCTTTCTATTCGAATGCTTGAAACCTGAAAAAACCTTCAACGCGGAGTTTAAATAACATCTAATAATCTTTTTCTTTCACATTTAACCCCTTAAATAATCAAATGGTTGACAAAAAGTTCCAACCTATAGGTGTAAAAATTTCTTTTTATACATTTCAGAATACAAAGAATAGTACAAACATGAGCTTTACAAGTTAAAATTTCCAGTGAGTCTGAATTTGCATCATATATTTTAAGAGTTGCGTTCACCCAACACTGGGTATATATGTGTTAATTACAGTTTTATTTGTTACTATATAGGTTAGAGACAAATTTTGTAAAACCGATTTCAGTAACTATAATTATTCTTATATTTTGACACTATTCATATGTTTATAATACATGAAATGCATGCTTTTCTGATCAAAGAGAGCTTTAAACAGAGTAACTGCAGTCAGGCCCGCAATTTATTACACCCTTCTTTTTTAAAAGTTGTGATAATTGCGAGACACGTCTCGATATTATTACCATTCGTAATCATAAAAAACGGAGACAATTTTTTTGTGGCAATTGTTTCATGTTTTTTTTCAAAATTATTTATTCAGATGAGGTTATTAGAAGCAATTGGTTCATAAATTCAACATGTCCCATTTTAGGGTAAGTTCTGTGTTATCGCAAGGTTCCATATTTTCGGGTATTTTAAAATCTATAAGTAATAATCATTATTTAACTTCTATTTAAATTAGTATCCATGATACCAATTTGAATAGAAATTAAATATTAATTATTTAATTTTTATTTCTAACATGTCTGAAAATGTAGAACCAACCAATAATTTGAAATTAGTACCCTACTACTACAAAAAAAAAAAAATCACAGAGCATAAAATTACTGTTTGTTCAATGCAACACACTAATATTATTATATAAATCAAACTATATATTAATTACTCACCTGTACCGAGTCAGAGTTGAGCTTTTAATACTGTTAATAAATTCACTATACTTATAATTTTCATCACAGAGCTTCAACTAATTCTGGCAACATACACTGGAACACTGTTAAATAGGCTTAAGGTACGTTCTGCATGAAGCGATTGTTGTAATCATCGATCAGCTATCATCGCTCAGTGATCATCGCTCAAAGATGATCGCTGAGCACTAGTTCAATGCTATTCATCTGGGACTGTTATGTAACTAGCTATTATTGCTGAGCACCAGTTCAATGCTATTCATCTGGGACTGTTATGCAACTAGCTATTATTGCTGAGCACCAGTTCAATGCTATTCATCTGGGACTGTTATGCAACTAGCTATAATTGCTGAGCACCAGTTCAATGGTATTCATCTGGGACTGTTATGCAACTAGCTATTATCGCTGAGCCCCAGTTCAATGCTATTCATCTGGGACTGTTATGCAACTAGCTATTATTGCTGAGCACCAGTTCAATGCTATTCATCTGGGACTGTTATGCAACTAGCTATTATCGCTGAGCACCAGTTCAATGCTATTCATCTGGGACTGTCATGCAACTAACTATTATCGCTGAGCACCAGTTCAATGCTATTCATCTGGGACTGTTATGCAACTAGCTATTATCACTGAGCACCAGTTCAATGCTATTCATCAGGGACTGTCATGCAACTAACTATTATCGCTGAGCACCAGTTCAATGCTAATCATCTGGGACTGTTATGCAACTAGCTATTATCGCTAAGCACCAGTTCAATGCTATTAATCTGGGACTGTTATGCAACTAGCTATTATCGCTGAGCACCAGTTCAATGCTATTCATCTGGGACTGTTATGCAACTAGCTATTATTGCTGAGCACCAGTTCAATGCTAATCATCTGGGACTGTTATGCAACAAGCTGTTATCGCTGAGCACCAGTTCAATGCTATTCATCTGGTACTGTTATGCAACTAGCTATAATTGCTGAGCACAATAGCTGCATTATCATATTGGATCTAAGAAGCACACCTGCAACATGTGTTTGCTCCAACCGCTTCTCCTGCTTTTAAAGCTGAAATGGAGAGACACGTCATTCGTTTTCCTTGTGCTGTTTTAAAGACACTGTGATTTTGAAGTGATTTATTTATTGCTGTCTTCGTTATCCTACTCACTATATTCATCATGAATGACAACAAAGTGGTGCTTATTTTATTTTTATATACTATTATGTGAAAAATAATTGATTGATGATAGGGTACGTTCTAAGACATCGATAAACTCGGAAATTTTTATATTCCGTAAAAAGTGTAATCTTTCGATACCAGTGTGAGTGTCTGTGACTTGGACCAATATTTGAAAATTTTCAACACTTAAGAAAGTAGTGTTTTTATTTTCTTGTGTTAAAAGATTTTTCTGAAATATCGACTGATGTACGAATTATTAACGCTTGGTTAATATTGGGATATGTAGGAAAATGTATTTCAATTTATTTCCAGGAATATATTTGCAGGATATTTCCAGAAATTTAATTATTTGTTCTAATGGATAGAAACCAGAAAATATTGGTACTATATTAATTGAGGGCAAATGTACAGAGTGTCATAACTCACAAATTATTGAATTTAAGGACTTTGATAAGCAAAGTGGGATAATTGACAGGCGCTTCGCATAAACAGTGTGTCCACCAAAAATGTATCCACTGTCATTGAATATAATAAGTATTATGAATATTTTATTACTTATTACTTATACAGTAAAACTCCTCTATAGTGATCTCATGCATAGTGAACCATCATGAATAATAGAGTCCTGTATAGTAAGCTTACCTCTGTAGTGAACACATTTAGTTAGTCTGTGAGAGAAGACTATACATTTACTATGAATCTCTACCTAGTAAATAAATTATATTTCATGAAAAAAGAGTTCTACAAGTCATGTGTAGTGAACCATCCTGATTTTAAGAGTTATGAAAAATCCTGTGAAATGAATTTATTAGAAATATATTTACTATAGTCTGCCATGAAAAGACCAGTTAAATTTTCACATCTTATATCCTCTATAGTAGTGTAAACTCTCTATGATGAACTCGTTGAAGTTCACTATAGAGGAGTTCTAATGTAGTAATATATACGTATCTATGGTATCAATCATATATTTATATATTCCTTGGCAGTGGACACATTTTCGGTTGGTGGACACTGGATACACTGCATACTGAAAAAGGAACAGCTCAGTTGATTAAGCCACTTCGCTGTAAACAAAACCTGTGCCGCTAACTAACTAGCTAGAACATAATCGCTGCAGTTGGTGCAAGTTACCATGGCAACGAACGAATTGGCCAGGGACGAAATTATTATCTGGTGACGTATTGTTCAGGCGACGAATTGTCCGATGACGGAGTGTCTGGGGACGAATTGTGTGGACACCAATTAACCTGTGTACTCATACTTTTCATCTACTATTACTGTTGATAAATTTAGAGGTACACATGGAAGACTAATATATGAAATATGTAATCTGATTCATTTTTCCTTTAATCTGATAGTACATCATCAGTCATCACAGTGACATTTTCTCTGATAGTACATCATCACAGTGACTCTTCTCTGACAGTACATCATCACAGTGACTTTTTTCTCTGATAGTACATCATCAGTCATCACAGTGACTCTTTTCTCTGATAGTACATCATCAAAGTGACTCTTTTCTCTGATAGTACATCATCACAGTGACTCTTTTCTCTGATAGTACATCATCACAGTGACTCTTTTCTCTGATAGTACATCATCACAGTGACTCTTTTCTCTGATAGTACATCATCACAGTGACTCTTTTTTCTGATAGTACATCATCACAGTGACTCTTTTCTCGGATAGTACATCATCACAATGACTTTTCCCTGACAGTACATCATCACAGTGACTCTTTTCTCTGATAGTACATCATCACAGTGACTTTTCTCTGACAGTACATCATCACAGTGATTCTATTCTCTGATAGTACATCATCATAGTGACTTTTCTGTGACAGTACATCATCACAGCGACTCTTTTCTCTGATAGTACATCATCACAGTGACTCTTTTCTCTGATAGTACATCATCACAGTGACTCTTTTCTCGGATAGTACATCATCACAATGACTTTTCTCTGACAGTACATCATCACAGTGACTCTTTTCTCTGATAGTACATCATCACAGTGTCTTTTCTCTGACAGTACATCATCACAGTGATTCTATTCTCTGATAGTACATCATCATAGTGACTTTTCTGTGACAGTACATCATCACAGCGACTCTTTTCTCTGATAGTACATCATCACAGTGACTCTTTCCTCTGATAGTACATCATCACAGTGACTCTTTCCTCTGATAGTACATCATCATAGTGACTCTTTTCCCTGATAGTACATCACCACAGTGACTCTTTTCTTTGATAGTACATCACCACAGTAACTACTCTCTTATAGTACATCATCACAGTGACTACTTTCTTAAAGTACACCATCACAGTGACTACTTTCATTTAGTACACCATCACAGTGACTACTTTCTTATAGTACACCATCACAGTGACTACTTTCTTATAGTACACCATCACAGTGACTACTTTCTTATAGTACATCATCACAGTGACTACTTTCTTATAGTACATCATCACAGTGACTACTTTCTTATAGTACACCATCACAGTGACTACTTTCTTATAGTACACCATCACAGTGACTATTTTCTTATAGTACATCATCACAGTGACTACTTTCTTATAGTACATCATCACAGTGACTACTTTCTTATAGTACACCATCACAGTGACTACTTTCTTATAGTACATCATCACAGTGACTACTTTCTTATAGTACATCATCACAGTGACTACTTTCTTATAGTACACCATCACAGTGACTACTTTCTTATAGTACATCATCACAGTGACTACTTCCTTATAGTACACCATCACAGTGACTACTTTCATTTAGTACACCATCACAGTGACTCTTTCCTCTGATAGTACATCACCACAGTGACTCTTTTCTTTGATAGTACATCACCACAGTAACTACTCTCTTATAGTACATCATCACAGTGACTACTTTCTTAAAGTACACCATCACAGTGACTCTTTCCTCTGATAGTACATCACCACAGTGACTCTTTTCTTCGATAGTACATCACCACAGTAACTACTCTCTTATAGTACATCATCACAGTGACTACTTTCTTATAGTACACCATCACAGTGACTACTTTCATTTAGTACACCATCACAGTGACTACTTTCTTATAGTACACCATCACAGTGACTACTTTCTTATAGTACACCATCACAGTGACTACTTTCTTATAGTACATCATCACAGTGACTACTTTCTTATAGTACATCATCACAGTGACTACTTTTTTTGATAGTACATCACCACAGTGACTCTTTTCTTTGATAGTACATCACCACAGTAACTAGTCTCTTATAGTACATCATCACAGTGACTACTTTCTTAAAGTACACCATCACAGTGACTCTTTCCTCTGACAGTACATCATCACAGCGACTCTTTTCTCTGATAGTACATCATCACAGTGACTCTTTTCTCTGATAGTACATCATCACAGTGACTCTTTTCTCGGATAGTACATCATCACAATGACTTTTCTCTGACAGTACATCATCACAGTGACTCTTTTCTCTGATAGTACATCATCACAGTGACTATTTTCTTATAGTACATCATCACAGTGACTACTTTCTTATAGTACATCATCACAGTGACTACTTTCTTATAGTACACCATCACAGTGACTACTTTCTTATAGTACACCATCACAGTGACTATTTTCTTATAGTACATCATCACAGTGACTACTTTCTTATAGTACATCATCACAGTGACTACTTTCTTATAGTACACCATCACAGTGACTAATTTCTTATAGTACATCATCACAGTGACTACTTTCTTATAGTGCATCATCACAGTGACTACTTTCTTATAGTACATCATCACAGTGACCACTTTCTTATAGTACATCATCACAGTGACTACTTTCTTATAGTACACCATCACAGTGACTACTTTCTTATAGTAAATCATCACAGTGACTACTTTCTTATAGTACACCATCACAGTGACTAATTTCTTATAGTACATCATCACAGTGACTACTTTCTTATAGTACATCATCACAGTGACTACTTTCTTATAGTACATCATCACAGTGACTACTTTCTTATAGTACATCATCACAGTGACTACTTTCTTATAGTACACCATCACAGTGACTACTTTCTTATAGTACATCATCACAGTGACTACTTTCTTATAGTACACCATCACAGTGACTAATTTCTTATAGTACATCATCACAGTGACTACTTTCTTATAGTACATCATCACAGTGACTACTTTATTTATTTTATTTATTGAACACAATATACCCTTTATAATGTGGAATTGGAGACAGGGTCGCTACCAATTCCATAAAAAAAACACTTAATTCTACTGCTACTAGGGAACATTGAGGCCCACATAAGCTAAGAGCTTCGAGGGCAACCTAAAATTAAATTTAAAAAAAATCACATTACTGATATTAGCTTACAAGACAGACATGCACGATTATTAACAATGTTAAGAGTCTAATAATGACTTTTTAAGTTTTGATTTGAATGCAATTAATGACTCTGCTTCCCTAATGCTAAGATCAATCTGATTCCAAAATTTACAACCTACATAATAAATAGATGACTGAGACTTAGTTTTAGAATATCGAGGTAAAGTAATTTGAGAGTTATTGCGCGTTGAATAGCTATGCTGGTTAGTGTGATTAACTATATAATACTGAAGATCACTATCAAAATTCCCAACATTAACACAATTATACAGATAGGTTCCCAGATTACAGAAGAAGATGCTTTCCAATTTCATAATGTTCAGTTCTTCAAAAAGCTCCTCAGTATGGTCCAAGAAGCCAGCTCCCATGATCACTCTGATAGCCCTTTTTTGGTGGATAAATAAACTGTTAGTGATACGTTTAGGTGCAGCATACCAGGCTATTATACAATAATTTAGATAAGGATGAACAATAGAATAATAGATTTTAAGAAGAACACTACGGGGTAAATATCTACCTGTTTTGCACATAATGCCAACACCTTTGGAAACCTTATTAGACATCATATTAACATGGGGACCGAAATTTAGGTTATTGTCAAATATAAGACCAAGATACTTAATCGAACCCACACATCCAATATCAGTTGCATCAAGTTTTATTGACTGTAGAGTGAAATTATTCTTGTACGAAAATACCATATACTTTGTTTTATCAATGTTCAATTTCAATCTATTGGCATTTAGCCATTTTGACACAGAGCTCATAATATGATCATTGATTTGAATATGAACAATATTCACACTTTGCCTTGGGAATTTAAATGATATGGATGTGTCATCCGCAAATAGAAAATAATCAAGATTGGCATCACAATTAGGAAAATCATTGACATAAACAAGAAACAACAAAGGACCAAGTATACTTCCCTGAGGCACCCCACATGTAATATTTTCATGACTAGAAGTAACATCATCTATGCATACATACTGCTTACGTTCACTCAAGTAGGAACGGAACCATTCATGGGGGATGCCTCTGATACCATAGAAATACAATTTATCTAACAAAATTTCGTGGGATACACAGTCAAATGCTTTTTTTAAGTCGAGAAACATTGTAAAGAATAAATTACCACTGTCCAGTGAATCATAAATTTTATGTAACAAGTTCAAAACAGCCTGAGATGTACTCTTACCCGGACGGAATCCATACTGGTGTTTAAAAAGGATATTACGACTATCCAAATAGCCTAGGAGTTGCGAGTGAACAGCTCTTTCATAAATTTTAGAAAAATTACTAAGAATCGAGATGGGCCTATAGTTATTAACACTCAGAGAATCACCGTCCTCAAATATGGGCACAACTCTAGCAGTCTTTAAGAACTTAGGAAATTGTCCACTTACAAATGAAATATTGATTAAAGACGCAAGTATAGGAGACAAAAGATCACTAAGTGAACTGAGTACAAAAATAGGGATCTCATTCAAATGACAAGATTTAATCTTCAAACTAATGATAATTTTATAGACAGACTCGGAAGACACAGGGCTAAGATAAAATGAATGTAAATAATTTCCAGTCAGGTACTGTTTATAATTTACAGTTGTATCACCTACCGAACTACCAATCCGTGAACCAATGGAAGAAAAATATTCATTGAACAGTGATGCCACATTCTGCGAATCAGTTACTAATGTATTATTGTGGAACAATTTATAATCAGTGGCTTTCTTAATAACGTTAGGTTTAATAATTTCATTAATTAATTTCCAAGTGGCTCGTAAGTTAGTTTTCAAATTAGTAAATTTAGAATTATAATATTCTATTTTCTTTTGTCGTATCAGAGAAGTAACCAAATTACGGTACCTGCAGTAAGCCTGTTTACTCATCCTACCCATCCTGTACTACACATGACAATTTTGACGTCTTTTAATTTTCGACTTAATGTCACCATCTATCCAGGGCTTAAGATCGTCTTTATAAGATATTTAATTGTTTAGTTTTAACAGGACAATATTTATCATATAGATTCATTATTCTCGTGTTAAAAGTATCAAATCCATCATTTACATCCGTGCAGCCTATAACATCAGAGAAATCACAACTTTGCACTGCACAGTATAATGCATCTAGGTTACTTTCTTATAGTACACCATCACAGTGACTACTTTCTTATAGTACATCATCACAGTGACTACTTTCCTATAGAACATCATCACAGTGACTACTTTCTTATAGTACATCATCACAGTGGCTACTTTCTTATAGTACATCATCACAGTGACTACTTTCTTATAGTACATCATCACAGTGACTACTTTCTTATAGTACATCATCACAGTGACTACTTTCTTATAGTACACCATCACAGTGACTATTTTCTTATAGTACATCATCACAGTGACTACTTTCTTATAGTACATCATCACAGTGACTACTTTCTTATAGTACACCATCACAGTGACTACTTTCTTATAGTACACCATCACAGTAACTATTTTCTTATAGTACATCATCACAGTGACTACTTTCTTATAGTACATCATCACAGTGACTACTTTCTTATACTACACCATCACAGTGACTACTTTCTTATAGTACATCATCACAGTGACTACTTTCTTATAGTACACCATCACAGTGACTATTTTCTTATAGTACATCATCACAGTGACTACTTTCTTATAGTACACCATCACAGTGACTACTTTCTTATAGTACACCATCACAGTGACTACTTTCTTATAGTACATCATCACAGTGACTACTTTCTTATAGTACATCATCACAGTGACTACTTTCTTATAGTACACCATCACAGTGACTACTTTCTTATAGTACATCATCACAGTGACTACTTTCTTATAGTACATCATCACAGTGACTACTTTCTTATAGTACACCATCACAGTGACTACTTTCTTATAGTACATCATCACAGTGACTACTTTCTTATAGTACACCATCACAGTGACTACTTTCTTATAGTACATCATCACAGTGACTACTTTCTTATAGTACACCATCACAGTGACTACTTTCTTATAGTACACCATCACAGTGACTACTTTCTTATAGTACATCATCACAGTGACTACTTTCTTATAGTACATCATCACAGTGACTACTTTCTTATAGTACATCATCACAGTGACTACTTTCTTATAGTACACCATCACAGTGACTACTTTCTTATAGTACACCATCACAGTGACTATTTTCTTATAGTACATCATCACAGTGACTACTTTCTTTTAGTACACCATCACAGTGACTACTTTCTTATAGTACATCATCACAGTGACTACTTTCTTTTAGTACACCATCACAGTGACTACTTTCTTATAGTACATCATCACAGTGACTACTTTCATGTAGTAAACCATCACAGTGACTACTTTCTTATAGTACACCATCACAGTGACCCAAAGAAATTTTGGTTAATTAACTAAATTTACCTTAATTCAGATTCTAAAATATAAGAGAATTTGGAAACTTTGGTGAGTAATACTGAAACACTTGTGGTGGAGCTTTCCAATAAAGAACAAATAAATTCTAGATGAACACATATGTGCTGTGTGAATAGATGTGTGCTGTGTTAAGTGTGTTGCTGTGTTAAGTGTGTTGCTGTTTTAAGTGTGTTGCTGTGTTGAGTGTGTTGCTGTGTTAATTGTGTTGCTGTGTTAAGTGTGTTGCTGTGTTAAGTGTGTTGCTGTGTTAAGTGTGTGGCTGTGTTAAGTGTGTGGCTGTGTTAAGTGTGTTGCTGTGTTAAGTGTGTTGCTGTGTTAAGTGTGTTGCTGTGTTAAGTGTGTTGCTGTGTTAAGTGTGTGGCTGTGTTAAGTGTGTTGCTGTGTTAAGTGTGTGGCTGTGTTAAGTGTGTTGCTGTGTTAAATGTGTTGCTGTGTTAAGTGTGTGGCTGTGTTAAGTGTGTTGCTGTTTTAAGTGTGTGGCTGTGTTAAGTGTGTTGCTGTGTTAAGTGTGTTGCTGTGTTAAGTGTGTTGCTGTGTTGAGTGTGTTGCTGTGTTAAGTGTGTTGCTGTGTTAAGTGTGTTGCTGTGTTAAGTGTGTTGCTGTGTTAAGTGTGTTGCTGTTTTAAGTGTGTGGCTGTGTTAAGTGTGTTACTGTGTTAAGTGTGTGGCTGTTTTAAGTGTGTGGCTGTGTTAAGTGTGTTGCTGTGTTAAGTGTGTTGCTGTGTTAAGTGTGTTGCTGTGTTAAGTGTGTGGCTGTGTTAAGTGTGTTGCTGTGTTAAGTGTGTTGCTGTGTTGAGTGTGTTGCTGTGTTAATTGTGTTGCTGTGTTAAGTGTGTTGCTGTGTTAAGTGTGTTGCTGTGTTAAGTGTGTGGCTGTGTTAAGTGTGTTGCTGTGTTAAGTGTGTTGCTGTGTTAAGTGTGTTGCTGTGTTAAGTGTGTTGCTGTGTTAAGTGTGTGGCTGTGTTAAGTGTGTTACTGTGTTAAGTGTGTGGCTGTGTTAAGTGTGTTGCTGTGTTAAATGTGTTGCTGTGTTAAGTGTGTGGCTGTGTTAAGTGTGTTGCTGTTTTAAGTGTGTGGCTGTGTTAAGTGTGTTGCTGTGTTAAGTGTGTTGCTGTGTTAAGTGTGTTGCTGTGTTGAGTGTGTTGCTGTGTTAAGTGTGTTGCTGTGTTAAGTGTGTTGCTGTGTTAAGTGTGTTGCTGTGTTAAGTGTGTTGCTGTGTTAAGTGTGTTGCTGTTTTAGGTGTGTGGCTGTGTTAAGTGTGTTACTGTGTTAAGTGTGTGGCTGTTTTAAGTGTGTGGCTGTGTTAAGTGTGTTGCTGTGTTAAGTGTGTTGCTGTGTTAAGTGTGTTGCTGTGTTAAGTGTGTGGCTGTGTTAAGTGTGTTGCTGTGTTAAGTGTGTTGCTGTGTTGAGTGTGTTGCTGTGTTAATTGTGTTGCTGTGTTAAGTGTGTTGCTGTGTTAAGTGTGTTGCTGTGTTAAGTGTGTGGCTGTGTTAAGTGTGTGGCTGTGTTAAGTGTGTTGCTGTGTTAAGTGTGTTGCTGTGTTAAGTGTGTTGCTGTGTTAAGTGTGTTGCTGTGTTAAGTGTGTGGCTGTGTTAAGTGTGTTGCTGTGTTAAGTGTGTGGCTGTGTTAAGTGTGTTGCTGTGTTAAATGTGTTGCTGTGTTAAGTGTGTGGCTGTGTTAAGTGTGTTGCTGTTTTAAGTGTGTGGCTGTGTTAAGTGTGTTGCTGTGTTAAGTGTGTTGCTGTGTTAAGTGTGTTGCTGTGTTAAGTGTGTTGCTGTGTTAAGTGTGTTGCTGTGTTAAGTGTGTTGCTGTGTTAAGTGTGTTGCTGTGTTAAGTGTGTTGCTGTGTTAAGTGTGTTGCTGTTTTAAGTGTGTGGCTGTGTTAAGTGTGTTACTGTGTTAAGTGTGTGGCTGTGTTAAGTGTGTTGCTGTGTTAAGTGTGTTGCTGTGTTAAGTGTGTTGCTGTGTTAAGTGTGTGGCTGTGTTAAGTGTGTTGCTGTGTTAAGTGTGTTGCTGTGTTAAGTGTGTGGCTGTGTTAAGTGTGTTGCTGTGTTAAGTGTGTGGCTGTGTTAAGTGTGTTGCTGTGTTAAGTGTGTTGCTGTGTTAAGTGTGTGGCTGTGTTAAGTGTGTTGCTGTTTTAAGTGTGTGGCTGTGTTAAGTGTGTTGCTGTGTTAAGTGTGTTGCTGTGTTAAGTGTGTTGCTGTGTTAAGTGTGTTGCTGTGTTAAGTGTGTGGCTGTGTTAAGTGTGTTGCTGTTTTAAGTGTGTGGCTGTGTTAAGTGTGTTGCTGTGTTAAGTGTGTGGTTGTGTTAAGTGTGTTGCTGTGTTAAGTGTGTTGCTGTTTTAAGTGTGTGGCTGTGTTGAGTGTGTTGCTGTTTTAAGTGTGTGGCTGTGTTAAGTGTGTTGCTGTGTTAAGTGCGTGGCTGTGTTAAGTGTGTTGCTGTTTTAAGTGTGTGGCTGTGTTAAGTGTGTTGCTGTTTTAAGTGTGTTGCTGTGTTAAGTGTGTTGCTGTTTTAAGTGTGTGGCTGTGTTAAGTGTGTGGCTGTGTTAAGTGTGTTGCTGTTTTAAGTGTGTTGCTGTGTTAAGTGTGTGGCTGTGTTAAGTGTGTTGCTGTGTTAAGTGTGTTGCTGTGTTAAGTGTGTTGCTGTGTTAAGTGTGTTGCTGTGTTAAGTGTGTGGCTGTGTTAAGTGTGTTGCTGTTTTAAGTGTGTGGCTGTTTTAAGTGTGTTGATGTGTTAAGTGTGTTGCTGTGTTAAGTGTGTTGCTGTGTTAAGTGTGTGGCTGTGTTAAGTGTGTTGCTGTTTTAAGTGTGTGGCTGTGTTAAGTGTGTTGCTGTTTTAAGTGTGTGCTTGTGTTAAGTGTGTTGCTGTTTTAAGTGTGTGGCTGTGTTAAGTGTGTTGCTGTGTTAAGTGTGTGGCTGTGTTAAGTGTGTTGCTGTTTTAAGTGTGTTGCTGTGTTAAGTGTGTTGCTGTTTTAAGTGTGTGGCTGTGTTAAGTGTGTTGCTGATTTAAGTGTGTTGCTGTGTTAAGTGTGTGGCTGTGTTAAGTGTGTTGCTGTGTTAAGTGTGTTGCTGTGTTAAGTGTGTTGCTGTTTTAAGTGTGTGGCTGTGTTAAGTGTGTTGCTGTTTTAAGTGTGTTGCTGTGTTAAGTGTGTTGCTGTTTTAAGTGTGTTGTTGTGTTAAGTGTGTTGCTGTTTTAAGTGTGTGGCTGTGTTAAGTGTGTTGCTGTTTTAAGTGTGTTGCTGTGTTAAGTGTGTTGCTGTTTTAAGTGTGTGGCTGTGTTAAGTGTGTTGCTGTTTTAAGTGTGTTGCTGTGTTAAGTGTGTTGCTGTTTTAAGTGTGTGGCTGTGTTAAGTGTGTTGCTGTTTTAAGTGTGTTGTTGTGTTAAGTGTGTTGCTGTTTTAAGTGTGTGGCTGTGTTAAGTGTGTTGCTGTTTTAAGTGTGTTGCTGTGTTAAGTGTGTTGCTGTTTTAAGTGTGTGGCTGTGTTAAGTGTGTTGCTGTTTTAAGTGTGTTGCTGTGTTAAGTGTGTGGCTGTGTTAAGTGTGTTGCTGTTTTAAGTGTGTTGCTGTGTTAAGTGTGTTGCTGTGTTAAGTGTGTTGCTGTGTTAAGTGTGTTGCTGTGTTAAGTGTGTTGCTGTGTTAAGTGTGTGGCTGTGTTAAGTGTGTTGCTGTTTTAAGTGTGTGGCTGTGTCAAGTGTGTTGCTGTTTTAAGTGTGTTGCTGTGTTAAGTGTGTTGCTGTTTTAAGTGTGTGGCTGTGTTAAGTGTGTGGCTGTGTTAAGTGTGTTGCTGTGTTAAGTGTGTTGCTGTGTTAAGTGTGTTGCTGTGTTAAGTGTGTGGCTGTGTTAAGTGTGTTGCTGTGTTAAGTGTGTTGCTGTGTTAAGTGTGTGGCTGTGTTAAGTGTGTTGCTATGTTAAGTGTGTGGCTGTGTTAAGTGTGTTGCTGTGTTAAATGTGTTGCTGTGTTAAGTGTGTGGCTGTGTTAAGTGTGTTGCTGTTTTAAGTGTGTGGCTGTGTTAAGTGTGTTGCTGTGTTAAGTGTGTTGCTGTGTTAAGTGTGTTGCTGTGTTGAGTGTGTTGCTGTGTTAAGTGTGTTGCTGTGTTAAGTGTGTTGCTGTGTTAAGTGTGTTGCTGTGTTAAGTGTGTTGCTGTGTTAAGTGTGTTGCTGTGTTAAGTGTGTTGCTGTTTTAAGTGTGTGGCTGTGTTAAGTGTGTTACTGTGTTAAGTGTGTGGCTGTTTTAAGTGTGTGGCTGTGTTAAGTGTGTTGCTGTGTTAAGTGTGTTGCTGTGTTAAGTGTGTTGCTGTGTTAAGTGTGTGGCTGTGTTAAGTGTGTTGCTGTGTTAAGTGTGTTGCTGTGTTGAGTGTGTTGCTGTGTTAATTGTGTTGCTGTGTTAAGTGTGTTGCTGTGTTAAGTGTGTTGCTGTGTTAAGTGTGTGGCTGTGTTAAGTGTGTGGCTGTGTTAAGTGTGTTGCTGTGTTAAGTGTGTTGCTGTGTTAAGTGTGTTGCTGTGTTAAGTGTGTTGCTGTGTTAAGTGTGTGGCTGTGTTAAGTGTGTTGCTGTGTTAAGTGTGTGGCTGTGTTAAGTGTGTTGCTGTGTTAAATGTGTTGCTGTGTTAAGTGTGTGGCTGTGTTAAGTGTGTTGCTGTTTTAAGTGTGTGGCTGTGTTAAGTGTGTTGCTGTGTTAAGTGTGTTGCTGTGTTAAGTGTGTTGCTGTGTTAAGTGTGTTGCTGTGTTAAGTGTGTTGCTGTGTTAAGTGTGTAGCTGTGTTAAGTGTGTTGCTGTGTTAAGTGTGTTGATGTGTTAAGTGTGTTGCTGTTTTAAGTGTGTGGCTGTGTTAAGTGTGTTACTGTGTTAAGTGTGTGGCTGTTTTAAGTGTGTGGCTGTGTTAAGTGTGTTGCTGTGTTAAGTGTGTTGCTGTGTTAAGTGTGTTGCTGTGTTAAGTGTGTGGCTGTGTTAAGTGTGTTGCTGTGTTAAGTGTGTTGCTGTGTTAAGTGTGTGGCTGTGTTAAGTGTGTTGCTGTGTTAAGTGTGTGGCTGTGTTAAGTGTGTTGCTGTGTTAAGTGTGTTGCTGTGTTAAGTGTGTGGCTGTGTTAAGTGTGTTGCTGTTTTAAGTGTGTGGCTGTGTTAAGTGTGTTGCTGTGTTAAGTGTGTTGCTGTGTTAAGTGTGTTGCTGTGTTAAGTGTGTTGCTGTGTTAAGTGTGTTGCTGTGTTAAGTGTGTGGCTGTGTTAAGTGTGTTGCTGTTTTAAGTGTGTGGCTGTGTTAAGTGTGTTGCTGTGTTAAGTGTGTGGTTGTGTTAAGTGTGTTGCTGTGTTAAGTGTGTTGCTGTTTTAAGTGTGTGGCTGTGTTAAGTGTGTTGCTGTTTTAAGTGTGTGGCTGTGTTAAGTGTGTTGCTGTGTTAAGTGTGTGGCTGTGTTAAGTGTGTTGCTGTTTTAAGTGTGTGGCTGTGTTAAGTGTGTTGCTGTGTTAAGTGTGTGGCTGTGTTAAGTGTGTTGCTGTTTTAAGTGTGTTGCTGTGTTAAGTGTTTGGCTGTGTTAAGTGTGTTGCTATGTTAAGTGTGTTGCTGTGTTAAGTGTGTTGCTGTGTTAAGTGTGTTGCTGTGTTAAGTGTTTTGCTGTGTTAAGTGTGTTGCTGTGTTAAGTGTGTGGCTGTGTTAAGTGTGTTGCTGTTTTAAGTGTGTGGCTGTGTTAAGTGTGTTGCTGTTTTAAGTGTGTTGCTGTGTTAAGTGTGTTGCTGTGTTAAGTGTGTGGCTGTGTTAAGTGTGTTGCTGTTTTAAGTGTGTGGCTGTGTTAAGTGTGTTGCTGTTTTAAGTGTGTGGCTGTGTTAAGTGTGTTGCTGTTTTAAGTGTGTGGCTGTGTTAAGTGTGTTGCTGTTTTAAGTGTGTTGCTGTGTTAAGTGTGTTGCTGTGTTAAGTGTGTTGCTGTGTTAAGTGTGTTGCTGTGTTAAGTGTGTTGCTGTTTTAAGTGTGTGGCTGTGTTAAGTGTGTTGCTGTGTTAAGTGTGTGGCTGTGTTAAGTGTGTTGCTGTTTTAAGTGTATTGCTGTGTTAAGTGTGTTGCTGTTTTAAGTGTGTTGCTGTGTTAAGTGTGTTGCTGTGTTAAGTGTGTTGCTGTGTTAAGTGTGTGGCTGTGTTAAGTGTGTTGCTGTGTTAAGTGTGTTGCTGTTTTAAGTGTGTTGCTGTGTTAAGTGTGTTGCTGTGTTAAGTGTGTTGCTGTGTTAAGTGTGTGGCTGTGTTAAGTGTGTTGCTGTGTTAAGTGTGTTGCTGTTTTAAGTGTGTTGCTGTGTTAAGTGTGTTGCTGTGTTAAGTGTGTTGCTGTGTTAAGTGTGTGGCTGTGTTAAGTGTGTTGCTGTTTTAAGTGTATTGCTGTGTTAAGTGTGTTGCTGTTTTAAGTGTGTTGCTGTGTTAAGTGTGTTGCTGTGTTAAGTGTGTTGCTGTGTTAAGTGTGTTGCTGTTTTAAGTGTGTTGCTGTGTTAAGTGTGTTGCTGTGTTAAGTGTGTTGCTGTTTTAAGTGTGTGGCTGTGTTAAGTGTGTGGCTGTGTTAAGTGTGTTGCTGTTTTAAGTGTGTGGCTGTGTTAAGTGTGTTGCTGTTTTAAGTGTATTGCTGTGTTAAGTGTGTAGCTGTTTTAAGTGTGTTAATGTGTTGAGTGTGTTGCTGTGTTAAGTGTGTTGCTGTTTTAAGTGTGTTGCTGTGTTAAGTGTGTTGCTGTGTTAAGTGTGTTGCTGTTTTAATTGTGTTGCTGTGTTGGGTGTGTTGCTGTGTTAAGTGTGTTGCTGTTTTAAGTGTGTGGCTGTGTTAAGTGTGTTGCTGTTTTAAGTGTGTTGCTGTGTTAAGTGTGTGGCTGTGTTAAGTGTGTTGCTGTGTTAAGTGTGTTGCTGTGTTAAGTGTGTTGCTGTTTTAAGTGTGTGGCTGTGTTAAGTGTGTTGCTGTTTTAAGTGTGTTGCTGTGTTAAGTGTGTTGCTGTTTTAAGTGTGTTGTTGTGTTAAGTGTGTTGCTGTTTTAAGTGTGTGGCTGTGTTAAGTGTGTTGCTGTTTTAATTGTGTGGTTGTGATGGGTGTGTTGCTGTGTTAAGTGTGTTCCTGTGTTAAGTGTGTGACTGTGTTAAGTGTGTTGCTGTTTTAAGTGTGTTGCTGTATTAAGTGTGTTGCTGTGTTAAGTGTGTTGCTGTGTTAAGTGTGTTCCTGTGTTAAGTGTGTGGCTGTGTTAAGTGTGTTGCTGTTTTAAGTGTGTTGCTGTATTAAGTGTGTTGCTGTGTTAAGTGTGTAGTTCTGACAGTAGTAGGTTTCATAGAAAAATTTAAGGCTTAGACGAATTTTTTCAGGTTTCAAAGAACTGTTGTGGGTTTGGCAGAACAATTCCAGGTTTGATCCAACTCTTGTTAGTTTTAGACGAAGGAAGTGGGTTCAGTCGAATGACGTCATTGGATTAATGTTGTGTTCTGATAGTTAAGGTTTGAACGAGAGAAGAGTGAGTTGCCAATTCGTATTATTGAGATGCCAAGTACTGAATTATTAATCCAGATGGTTGTATTGGTATATGTTGCCATATAGGAAGTGTTTTATTCATTGGAAATGTGGTTAACCGTTACTATATCGTGCATTAGACAAATTTTAATAGATTTAGAAGTATAAGAGATTCCTCTCCTTTATAAATGAGAGGAATGTGATAAACTCCTCTCTTCTATGAATAAGAGGAGTGTGATAGACTCCTCTCTTCTAGAAATGAGAGGAGTCTGAGACTTCTCTCTTCTATAAATGAGAGGAGTGTGATAGACTCCTCTCTTCTATAAATGAGAGGAGTGTGAGACTCATCTCTTCTATAAATGAGAGGAGTGTATTAGACTCCTCTCTTCTATAAATGAGAGGAGTGTAATAGACTCCTCTCTTCTATAAAAGAGAGGAGTGTGAGTGACTCCTCTCTTCTATGAATGAGAGGAGTGTGAGACTCCTCTCTTCTATAAATGAGAGGAGTGTATTAGACTCCTCCCTTCTATAAAAGAGAAGAGTGTGAGTGACTCCTCTCTTCTATAAATGAGAGGAGTGTGAGAGACTCCTCTCTTCTATGAATGAGAAGATTGTGAGTAACTCCTCTCTTCTATAATTGAGAGGAGTGTGAGTGACTCCTCTGTTATATAAATGAGAGGAGTGTGAGAGACTCCTCTCTTCTAGATATGAGAAGATTGTGAGTAACTCCTCTCTTCTATAAATGAGAGGAGTGTGAAAGACTCCTCTCTTCCATAAATGAGAGGAGTTTGAGAGACCCCTCTCTTTTTTAAATAAAAAGAGTGTGTCTCCTCTCTTATAGAACTCTGAATCCATATTCATTTGCATCTTCTGTTGCAACATAATTGGGTTTGGCAGAATGAAACTTCTTCTTTGCTATTAAAAATTATTTAAGCCTGTGAGTGGAAATTTTTTTTTATTTGTATCATGAAAATTTCATATGGATCCGGTATTGAATACTTTTTGAAATAAAATTTACCATTAAATGTCACATGTCATCGCATTCTCTCAAACGGGTTTAGACGAAATCAATTGCCGCTTCTTGCCAAACCTCTATATTCATATAAGATGACTTCATGCAGTTTTTGAACTCCGATCGGCTTAATTCAATTTTTTTTGTGTTCATTAATGTAAACTCATGCTTATACGATACTTCAAACAAGTGCTCAATCTCTTATTGGAGCTTAATTCAGCTGAGACGGCCTGATTCGGCCAAACCTAATTCTGTTACAAAAATTGATACCTGATTGAGAAATTAAAAGAATTCCTACGTGGAAAGTGTGAAGCCTATGTACTTGAAACTTTAACAAAACTTGTATCATGGAGTAATCTAGTATAGATAAATATTTCATGCATTCCATGGCTTCCCTTTCCAAATATTCACAAAATATCAATAAGTTCAAATCACTCTTCTAGGTGAAGATAGAAGCCAAGAGAAGGCCTGATAATGTTAGCTCACATTTTTTGGAAAAATTGAGATCAATTAACAAGCTTTTGATATATAATGATATAAAGTATGTGACTCCTCTCTTCTATAATTGAGAGGAGTGTGATAGACTCCTCTCTTCTATAAATGAGAGGAGTGTGAGAGACTGCTCTCTTTTATAAATGAGAGGAGTGTGTTAGACTCCTCTCTTCTATAAATGAGAGGAGTGTGAGAGACTCCTCTCTTCTATAAATGAGAGGAGTGTGATAGACTCCTCTCTTCTATAAATGAGAGGAGTGTGAGAGTATATATTTTTGTACAGCAATATTTCGAGCAATAAAGTACAGGAAGGCCCCGCTTTTATTAACAAATCACGACTCAGTCTTATTGCCATATCCCATATGGTAATAAGACCGGGGTGAGTCACAAGAACTATACAATTTTTACTCTTTAATTAACCTTTCATTTTCTATGAGTTATAATGAAAGAAAATTGTATATAAGGTTTGAGTCTTAAAGGTACGTTTTGCATGTAACGATTGTTGCGATCATCGATCATTAATGATCGCCCAGCAATAGGAATAAATTCAAATAGTGCTCAGCAATAATAGCTAGTTGCATAAGAGTCTCAGATGAATATAGCATTGAACTGGTGCTCAGCGATAATAGCAAATTGCATAACAGTCCCAGATGAATAGCATTGAACTGGTGCTCAGCGATAATAGCTAGTTGCATAACAGTCCCAGATGAATAGCATTGAACTGGTGCTCAGCGATAATAGCTAGTTGCATAACAGTCTCAGATGAATAGCATTGAACTGGTGCTCAGCAATAATAGCTAGTTGCATGACAGTCCCAGATGAATACCATTGAACTGGTGCTCAGCAATAATAGCTAGTTGCATAACAGTCCCAGATGAATAGCATTGAACTGGTGCTCAGCAATTATAGCTAGTTGCATAACAGTCCCAGATGAATAGCATTGAACTGGTGCTCAGCAATTATAGCTAGTTGCATAACAGTCCCAGATGAATAGCATTGAACTGGTGCTCAGCAATTATAGCTAGTTGCATGACAGTCCCAGATGAATAGCATTGAACTAGTGCTCAGCAATAATAGCTAGTTGCATAACAGTCCCAGATGAATAGCATTGAACTGGTGCTCAGCGATAATAGCTAGTTGCATAACAGTCCCAGATGAATAGCATTGAACTGGTGCTCAGCGATAATAGCTAGTTGCATAACAGTCCCAGATGAATAGCATTGAACTGGTGCTCAGCGATAATAGCTAGTTGCATGACAGTCGCAGATGAATAGCATTGAACTGGTGCTCAGCGATAACAGCTTGTTGCATAACAGTCCCAGATGAATAGCATTGAACTGGTGCTCAGCGATAATAGCTAGTTGCATAACAGTCCCAGATGAATAGCATTGAACTGGTGCTCAGCGATAATAGCTAGTTGCATGACAGTCCCAGATGAATAGCATTGAACTGGTGCTCAGCGATAATAGCTAGTTGCATAACAGTCTCAGATGAATAGCATTGAACTGGTGCTCAGCAATAATAGCTAGTTGCATAACAGTCCCAGATGAATACCATTGAACTGGTGCTCAGCAATAATAGCTAGTTGCATAACAGTCCCAGATGAATAGCATTGAACTGGTGCTCAGCGATAATAGTTAGTTGCATGACAGTCCCAGATGAATAGCATTGAACTGGTGCTCAGCGATAATAGCTAGTTGCATGACAGTCGCAGATGAATAGCATTGAACTGGTGCTCAGCGATAACAGCTTGTTGCATAACAGTCCCAGATGAATAGCATTGAACTGGTGCTCAGCGATAATAGCTAGTTGCATAACAGTCCCAGATGAATAGCATTGAACTGGTGCTCAGCGATAATAGCTAGTTGCATGACAGTCCCAGATGAATAGCATTGAACTGGTGCTCAGCGATAATAGCTAGTTGCATAACAGTCTCAGATGAATAGCATTGAACTGGTGCTCAGCAATAATAGCTAGTTGCATGACAGTCCCAGATGAATACCATTGAACTGGTGCTCAGCAATAATAGCTAGTTGCATAACAGTCCCAGATGAATAGCATTGAACTGGTGCTCAGCGATAATAGTTAGTTGCATGACAGTCCCAGATGAATAGCATTGAACTGGTGCTCAGCAATTATAGCTAGTTGCATAACAGTCCCAGATGAATAGCATTGAACTGGTGCTCAGCAATTATAGCTATTTGCATAACAGTCCCAGATGAATAGCATTGAACTGGTGCTCAGCAATTATAGCTAGTTGCATAACAGTCCCAGATGAATAGCATTGAACTGGTGCTCAGCAATAATAGCTAGTTGCATAACAGTCCCAGATGAATAGCATTGAACTGGTGCTCAGCAATTATAGCTAGTTGCACAACAGTCCCAGATGAATACCATTGAACTGGTGCTCAGCAATAATAGCTAGTTGCATAACAGTCCCAGATGAATAGCATTGAACTGGTGCTCAGCGATAATAGCTAGTTGCATGACAGTCCCAGATGAATAGCATTGAACTAGTGCTCAGCGATAATAGCTAGTTGCATAACAGTCCCAGATGAATAGCATTGAACTGGTGCTCAGCGATAATAGCTAGTTGCATAACAGTCCCAGATGAATAGCATTGAACTGGTGCTCAGCGATAATAGCTAGTTGCATAACAGTCCCAGATGAATAGCATTGAACTGGTGCTCAGCGATAATAGCTAGTTGCATAACAGTCCCAGATGAATAGCATTGAACTGGTGCTCAGCGATAATAGCTAGTTGCATAACAGTCCCAGATGAATAGCATTGAACTGGTGCTCAGCGATCATCTTTGAGCGATGATCACTGAGCGATGATAGCTGAGCGATGATTGCAACAATCGCTTCAGTCAGAACGTACCTTAAGCCTATTTGAATTTATTTATTAACAGTATTAAAAGCTCAACTCTGACTCGGTACAGGTGAGTAATTAATATATAGTTTGATTTATATAATAATATTAGTGTGTTGCATTGAACAAACAGTAATTTTATGCTCTGTGATTTTTTATTATATTTTTGGTAGTAGGGTACTAATTTCAAATTATTGGTTTGTTCTACATTTTCAGACGTGTTAGAAATAAAAATTAAATAATTATTATTTAATTTCTATTCAAATTGGTATCATGGATGCTAATTTAAATAAAAGTTAAATAATGATTATTACTTATAGATTTTAAAATACCCGAAAATATGGAACATTGCGATAACACGAAACTTACCCTAAAATAGGACATGTGGAAGTTATGAACCAATTACTTCTAATAACCTCATCTGAATAAATAATTTTGAAAAAAAAACCATGAGACAATTACCACAAAAAAAAAGAAGGGTGTAATAAATTGCGGGCTTGACTGTAGTTACTCTGTTTAAAGCTCTCTTTGATCAGAAAAGCATGCATTTCATGTATTATAAACATATGAATAGTGTCAAAATATAAGAATAATTATAGTTACTGAAATCGGTTTTACAAAATTTGTCTCTAACCTATATAGTAACAAATAAAAATTGTAATTAACACATATATACCCAGTGTTGGGTGAACGCAACTCTTAAAATATATGATGCAAATTCAGACTCACTGGAAATTTTAACTTGTAAAGCTCATGTTTGTACTATTCTTTGTATTCTGAAATGTATAAAAAGAAATTATTACACCTATAGGTTGGAACTTTTTGTCAACCAATTGATTATTTAAGGGGTTAAATGTGAAAGAAAAAGATTATTAGATGTTATTTAAACTCCGCGTTGAAGGTTTTTTCAGGTTTCAAGCTTTCGAATAGAAAGATTTCTATTCATCATGAGGAGAAGGGTGGAAAACCTGGACCTGACAATGAATTTTATGACCAATTGCTGTATGTTTGATACCGTCTTTCTATTTAAGCTATATATTCTAAAGTTTATTAATATTAATTAATCTATTAAATATTAAAATATGCGACAAGAAAATTGGAAAATTTAATACTACCTATAGCTATTGCTAACTACATTAATTCTCTAGAATAACTCTACTTTCAATATATCTGTGACAAAATAAAGTGTGTTTTATTGTTTTCAGGTGGCTCCTAGTTTCTTTATATGTTCCCTATTCCTATGTGTGTCACTATTCCTATGTGTTACTTGTTGCACTTGCAACAGGACACACTTAGGATCAATAAGACACACTTAGAATCAACAGAACACACTTAGAATCAACAGAACACACTTAGTATCAACAGGACACACTTGGGATCAATCGCACACTTGGGATCAATCGGACACACTTGGGATCAATTGGACACACTTGGGATCAATCGGACACACTTGAAATCAATCGGACACACTTGGGATCAATTGGACACACTTGGGATCAATCGGCCACACTTGGGATCAATCGGACACACTTGGGATCAATCGGACACACTTGGGATCAATCGGACACACTTGGGATCAATCGGACACACTTGGGATCAATCGGACACACTTGGGATCAATCGGACACACTTGGGATCAATTGGACACACTTGGGATCAATCGGCCACACTTGGGATCAATCGGACACACTTGGGATCAATCTGACACACTTGGGATCATCAGGACTAACTTAGGATTTACATGACACCCACAGTATCACCAAGAAACTGTAAGGATCAACAGCAAACTGTAAGGATCAACAGGAAACTGTAAGGATCATCAGAAAACTGTAAGGATCAACGAACGATTTTGGCTTTCCAAGCAAATTTTTCTTCCTTGCTGCAAAATATACTCAAGAGAGAAGATTAATGCATAGGTAAGACAAAAACCAAAAACGGAAGAACATTACACCCATCAATTTCATTTTTAATTACTATTAGTTTATTATTATTGACTAATTAACTTTATCTTTATCTTTGTCTGTTGGTTGGTTGCGAGAAAAATGTCACGCTATAACATTTAATGTAAAAATTAATTATATATATTTTTCTGACACAAAATTTCCTGACACAAATTTTTTCTGACCCAATTTTTCTGATCCAATTTTTTTTTTCACACAAATTATTCTGAAACAAATTTTTTCTGACACAAATTTTTTCTATCACAAATTTTTCTGACACAATTTTTCCTGCCACAAATTTTTCTGACACAATTTTTCTGACACAAATTACTCTGAATATAATTTCCCAAGACAAATTTTTTTCTGACCCAATTTTTTTCTGACACGAATTTTTCCGACACAAAACTTTTCTCGCACAAATTTTTTCTGACAAAAATTTTTCTTACACAAATTTTTTCAGACATTTTTTCTGACAAATTTTTTGACATACATTTTCAGACAGAAATTGTTCCCGACACAAAAAAATTTCGACTAAATTTTTTAACAAATTTTTTTAAACAAATTTTTTTAAAAAAATTTTTCCAACATAATATTTTTTATTCAGTTTTTTAACTATATTCTTCGGATATATATTTTTATTTTATTTAATTTTATTTTACGTGAATGTTTTACACATAAGTGTTTTTACATAATGTTATTTTACATAATGCTCTTCTATATAAATGTTTTTTTACATATATTGTTTTATTCATAAATTTCTTTATATTCATTTTTTTTCTACTTAATTTTCGTACACATTTTTTTATATATTTTTTCTTCTACTATTGATACCCATAAATTTTAATGGGAGTTACACTCGTATTTTAATATTTAATAGATTAATTAATATTAATAAACTTTAGGATATATAGCTTAAATAGAAAGTCGGTATCAAACATACAACTATTGGTCATAAAATTCATTGTCAGGTCCAGGTTTTCCACCCTTCTCCTGATGATGAATAGAAGTCTTTTTATTTGAAAGCTTGAAACCTGAAAAAAATTTCAACGCGGAGTTTAAATAACCATTAATAATATGGATTTCCCGTTGAGTTTGAATCTTTTCAATAAAGAAAAAGATTGTAACAAAGAAATAAATTTAGTATTACCTCAGTATTAATTTCTATGTTTTTTCATTCACAATTTCAGACAATACAATTAATATTATTATACTAAATACGTAGGTTAAAATAATAATAAACTTCACATTAAATTCAATACATGAAAGTTGTAGTTTTCAAGCGCATTACAATTATTCACCCACTAGTGTACTTTCCCGTTAAACATAACTGGTCATCATCAATACCTATTTATTACCCGTTATTAATTTACTTTTGATGAATTCAATTAAAGTTAAATTTTCTGCATTGTCTAATTTATTTTAAAGATAAAATACATTTAAAAATTGAATGAAAAAAAGGGGAATTTAAATATCAAGTCAATATATTCCCGTGTATCATAGTTACCTTCTTCATGTTTAATACGCGTCGTATAAAAGCGGACACCAAATGAATAAATAAACACTCAAGAGAAATTATTAGTATAGATAATGTATAGCATGGCAGTTGTCCGGATGGCAGTTGACCGTCCACCTTTATTTCCATCTTCTATTCGATAGATATGTTTGCTCTCTTCTTTGAACAACTATATTGATCTTTATGTGTTTTTTCTCTTTGAAGTCATAATAAAGAGCTGCAAATACGGTGATTTAAACATAAAGTTGTATTCAACATATACCATATTAGGGTAATTCTGTGTTATCGTACGTTTCCATATTTTAGGACGCGTAAATATCTACATACGTATTTAATCATTATTCAAATTTCTATCTATTTTAATTGAAGCTAAATAATAAATTTCATATTTCTTTTCTTACGTGCCGCAGTTATACTGTTTGTTCAATGTAACACAATTATATAAATCAAAATATCAAACTAATTATTCGCAAATACTGAGTCCAACCTATGATTTTTTAATTCACTTTACTTTGAACTTTTATTACAGAGGATCAACTAATTTTGGCAACAAACACTGGAACACTCTTCAATAGTGTTTAGCAGTCGAATTCTAAAAAAAAATCTTTCATTATAACTCAAAAAATTGAAATATTCAATCAAGGAGTAACAATTATATATTTACTAGTGACTTTCTCCGGTCTTATTACCATTTGATAATAAGTCAGACTGAGTCGTGATTGTTTAATGAAAGCATGGCCTACTTTATATTGTATAAGAATAATAGTTGACAGTTAAGTGAAACATTTTTATTGAAAAGTGTATAAGGTAGAAGTATATTTCTATCCGTTTGTAGTTTTGCCGATAAATTCTGTTGTAAAAATATATATCTAAAAACAATTTTCGGCGGACCAAAAGCGTTATTCCGAGCTTGCAAGCAGGCTGGCAGGCGTGAAAAGCAGGAGGTGCGCAGACCAAAATCGTGAAATCGTTGCAGTACAGTAGGCAGTGTCTGGGGGTTTGCGCTCCATCCACCACTTAAAATTAACATCTTAATTAATTTAACAATTCATATTTTCATTAGCTGAATTCTATTTACGTAAGGCTAGTATCGAGTTATTGGAGTTAATAAAAATAAATTTAATATTCATTAAAAAAAACAGTTAATATTATTAATATATTTTTTTAACAAGATCGAAAATGAGGAACAGTCCGATAACTCGGAACTTCCCTATTATTATAAAAAAAATCATACAATGAGTAACATACATTGTAAAATAATAACATAAATGTATCTAAAGTAAATAGTTTATTCTTTTTTATATATTCTCAGTGTGTATGAATTCAAATAAAAAAATAATATTCTCTGTTTTATTCATTAACCCTTTACGACCGACGGTGACGAATTCGTCACACAAAATATAATGGCCTATACGGTGAGTAATTACTTGTGTGGAGTCTTGATACCGATTGTGACTATTGCGTCACATATTGCGTCTCTGTTCAGAACGTGTTCAGTCCAGAATGTGCGCGTAAACAGTCAGTCACAGATCATTGAATATAGGAAAATGTCGCACTACAGTATTCTAAATTTTCTAGCGACACTTGGCATCGGAGGCGTCCGTACCGTGACGTATCCTTGGAGTTGCCTACGATTGTTATATTACATACCTATTTTTAATTATTCAAAAGGCGAAAAAAAGAGAATAAGATTGAATTTAAATATGCTACTTAAAATAAAAATATTTATTTATGATATTAAACTGATAATAAAATTATATATTTATGAATAATATAATTATTTCTGTTCTGTTTTGTACATGTTTTGTACGGCTGTTTGTACGAATTTGAAGCGTTGGTTCATTTCTGATGCAATATCATGAGCGGTGGGTGTGCGCGTTGTATTCTGTTACAAAATTTACTAATTTTCTCATTTTCCATTTGATTAAGCGAGTGAGAAATGGGCAAGGTGCGAAAATGTTCATTTTCTAGTTTTACCAATACATCTAAAGATTGGTACAAGTTGTTTTCGTTCAGAAAATATGATAACAATCTGTGGGTAAAGGGCCAAAGGCATGCAACAATGGCGGTGAAACTGAACAGTTACTAAGTCACTATTCAGATTGTCGAAACATTTTAGCTCCTACTCCGATTCTTGTTTTCTATTTTATAATAAAAATACGTTAAAATCTACGAATATCATTAACCCTTTTTCCTGAAAATTGAAAATAGTCCCCCGTATTGCAAGTAAAAGAAAATGTATCTCTGACAGTTATTTATATATACGTATACCCGTTTGTAAGTACGTTTGTCATTTGTGACGTCACGGTACCCCTCTTTCTGATTGGCTGATACACTGTCGGCTAAATAATTATTTGGTCACTAGCGTCCAGGTAGCAGTGAAACATCTTCCTATATTCAATGATCTGTGCCCACTGCCGTCAGTACAACATAAAGAGTGATCGTGATAGTTTGTTACTTTTTCACTCCCAGACAAGTTATATACCACTCAGGATGGATGAAATACCAGGTAAGCTACGTGATTGTAATAATGTATGGTCTTTTATAAATGCTTATAGGACATATTTATCAAACTAGAACCTAATAAAGTTAGTTAGGAGAAAAATGACAATTGCTCAAACTTTGGTGACGAATTCGTCACTCCCGCCATACCAAGGGAAATTTAAAAAATGAAGTACTGATAAAGAAATTCCATTTACTATTTTCAACGTCGAGATTTACGTGTTATTCAATTTATTTATGTGAAATCTTTCATGAATTAAGGTTTTTTTTTCATAAAAATTTTTATATCATGACAGTTTCGTGAATTATAATTTAAGTTTTGTTAGGCTATCATGGTGAACTACCTAGAACAATAATTATCTGTATAAAATGATTTCATGTTTTCCTTTTTGTTCCAGAAACATCATTCACTGCAAAATCTTTCTACGGCAGGAAGAAATTTCGAGATAAGGAAATAACTATCGTCACAAGTGTCAATGAAAGTGATGAATCGGTTGAAGAAGATTCAGATGACGAACTTGCAGATCCTGACTTCATGATGGAAAAGAGAGTTACTGAGGAAGAAGGCCAATGTAAAAACTTGTGATTTTATTTCAAAGTGTGAATCAGCAGTTGATAGTTTTTTCATTTATCTATTATTTACATGGATAATTAATTTTATATAGTTGGTTTACTGGAACCGGTATATTCTTCTAAATCATGGAGTTTTTACGTGTTTGTTAATTTTAAATTGTTGTTTCAGATGCTGGAAGCGACCATTCTGATGATGAGTCTGCAGAGATTTATGATGACTCAATAGTTGTGATTTAAGTACAAGGCCCAATGGCAGCATCTCCTAGTCCTCGAGAGGCAAGGACAAATAAACGAGACCTCCAGAACAAATGGTCTTCAGTTCAGGATGCTGAAACTGTAACTCATGAATATTTAGGAATAGACCTTCCTTTTACTTATGAAATACTTCCTCCTATACAATACTTCAAGCAATTCTTTTCTGATGATTTTTTAGATGTTGTAGTCACGGAAACAAATTTGTATTCAGCACAAAAAATATCAACAAACCCTTGAATGTAACTCATAAGGAGATGGAACAGTGGCTCGGATTGATTTGTTACTTTTCTATTAGCAAACTTCCAAATGTACGAATGCACTGGAACCGAAGACTGTCACCAATGACTGATTTGACAAGAGATACAATGAGCAGAGACAGATTTGATACCATAAAGAGTAATTTGCACTTAGTCAATAATACTAGACAAGATTCTGGAAATGCTGACAATTACTTGAAAGTTAGGCCAATGATTGATCATTTGCGTGGAAAATTCCAAACCATTCCAATGATTAGAAACCTCTGTGTGGATGAACAGCTTGTTCCTTTCAAAGGTAGGTCATCAGTGAAACAATATATACCGAACAAGACGAAAAAATGGGGGTACAAGTTCTTTGTGTTAGCAGATGAAAAAGGGATGACGTATGACTTTATCCCATACAATGGGAGGATACAACCTGTAGATGATCCTGATGTTCCAGATCTCAAACCCAGCTCTAACAGTGTCTTGCACCTCGCCCAAATTATTCCCCCAAATGTGAATCACCATCTTTTCTTCGATAATTGGTTTACATCATTGACACTCTTGGATCATCTGGCAAGTCGTGGAATTTGGAGCTGTGGAACAGTTAGACCATCAAGATTACCTGGACTACCAAAAGAAATGAAGTGTCAAAAAAAGATCTCAAAGAATGGAAGAGGAGCCTATGAAGTTGCGAAAATAGTGCAAAAGAATTCAGAAGCAGTGTACGTCAAATGGTTTGACAATAAAGTTGTAAATATGATTTCTACTTTTGCTAAAACCGAACCACTGACAAAAGTACCACGTTTTGATTCAAAACGAAAGACTCGCATTGAAGTTGAATGTCCTGACATTGTAAAGCAATACAATAAATCCATGGGAGGAGTTGATTTAGCTGATCAACTTATTTCACTCTACAGGATACCAGTACGGTCAAAGAAATACTACCTTAGGTTAGTGTTTCATATGATTGATATGGTCGTTGTGAATGCTTGGCTAATGTACACTGTACAGACGTGACGCCTCCAGTCTCAAGTTACATAAGAAAGACATTCTATCATTAGCCTCTTTTAAGCTGCTAATAGCTTTCGACCTAATGCGAGCAGGCAAGGTTTGTAATGGAAGAAAGAGAGGAAGACCTTCTTCGACCCAAGTTTCAAGAAGGGCACCCAGGAAAACCTCCTCCCGTCCTTCTGTTTCAATTCGAACTGATGGAATCGGGCATTTGCCTCGTATTGATGAGAAAAGAAATCGTTGCAGGAGACCAAACTGCCGTGGGAGAACCAATGTTGCATGTAAAAAATGCAATGTCAATCTGTGCCTGACTGCCAAGTCAAATTGCTTCGAGATTTATCATGAATAATGAGTTATCTCTACTTTATTTCTTAGTTGAATCTTGAAATGGAAGCTTGTTTTTCTTTTTGTTATGCGGAACTTTATGTGCCATTTTTCTAATGCCAAAGGATTTATATTGTTTATGATTTATATATCATTCGTTTATATATGTATAACGGTGTTCAATTTAAGTACTTGAATAAATGTTTTGAATAAAACCATTGTATGAATAACCGAACTGGATACCCGGATGTGACGAATTAGTCACACATTAATATTTTTTTCATTATACATTTCATTATAAATATTACATATAATGTCTATTTACCACCTATTGGACACATTGAAAGTAGTAATTATAATTTTTAACTTTTATAAATTAATTCAGGTCGTAAAGGGCTAATTATTAAAATAATATTTTTGGGAGGTTGAAAATTCGAAGTTAATTCTTTCTATCGATATATTGTCCATCAAATCAATTAGTGTGTGTGGAAAATTTCAGGAATTAACAGCTCCACGTTCATGGCAGGGAAACACTCACACCTTCCTCGTCTGACGTCTCCCACCTTGCTGCTTGCTCACAAAGCAGCGGCTGCAACCAGGGTTGGTTAGGGGAAACCTCAAGGAGGTTTTTTTAGTTTCCCCCAGGGGAAACTGGGGGAAACCTTGGTAGTCTGGTAATGATAAATGTAAGTTTACATATTGACCATTAACATGTGTTTCAGTAGCTATATGTCAAATGAATCATTGAGTCTAATGATCAATAAATGCATAATATGATAATTGGTATAACTACTTCTAATTAATTTATTCATCAATTAAAAATCATAATTGCCAAAATTATAATATTTAAATATCTCTAATGAATGATGATTAATATAGGTAGTAATCATAATTTCATTCCCATCATCCCATGACGTGCAATGTTAACTTTAAGGTTACAAGGTATTGTAATTTTTATGGAACCAGTTCAGACTCCAGAGAACCAGAGTGCTCTATACTCAGTGACAAGTCGTAATTAAGCTTGCTACATAGTTACCACTGCAAGTTATATAATTGGCTATATTAAGATGTTCGAACTATTTACTGAAAGGAAGAATGTAGTACCAAATATAAAAGTTTAGTTTTGTCATATTTATCTACAGTGAACAATAAAAGAAATTACAAATATTGAATATCAGTATATTCGATATTATTATCCCTTAGTTATCACAGTTTCACACCAAGAAGTTATTATAAATCAAAGGGGCACACAGACATTGTAAAGGGGCACACAGACTTTGTGAAGGGGCACACAGACTTTGTGAAGGGGCACACAGACATTGTGAAGGGGCACACAGACATTGTAAAGGGGCACAGAGACATCGTAAAGGGGCACACAGACATTGTAAAGGGGCACACAGACATTGTAAAGGGGCACACAGACATTGTAAAGGAGCACACAGACATTGTAAAGGAGCACACAGACATTGTGAGGGGCACACAGTGACACAGACATTGTGAAGGAGCACATAGACATTGTGAAGGAGCACATAGACATTGTGAAGGGGCACACAGACATTGTGAAGGGGCACACTGACATTGTGAAGGGGCACACAGACATTGTAAAGGAGCACACAGACATTGTAAAGGAGCACACAGACATTGTAAAGGAGCACACAGACATTGTAAAGGAGCACACAGACATTGTAAAGGAGCACACATACATTGTAAAGGAGCACACAGACATTGTAAAAGAACACACAGACATTGTAAAGGAGCACACAGACATTGTAAAGGAGCACACAGACATTGTAAAGGAGCACACAGACATTGTAAAGGAGCACACAGACATTGTAAAGGAGCACACAGACATTGTAAAGGAGCACACAGACATTGTAAAGGAGCACACAGACATTGTAAAGGAGCACACAGACATTGTAGGAGCACACAGACATTGTAAAGGAGCACACAGACATTGTAAAGGAGCACACAGACATTGTAAAGGAGCACACAGACATCGTAAACGAGCATACTGACATCGTAAAGCCCTTGGATAAGTAATAAGTATAGCTAATTTAGGTTTCCCACAGTTTCCCCCAATTTTTCAGTTTCCCCCAAATGTTTTTTTTTCAGTTTCCCCCATGTTTCCCCCATTTTGGGGGAAACCTACCTTGCCAACCCTGGCTGCAACGTGAGAGCATTTTTGGTGACAGTTACCGCTTTTCCTGCCTGCTTTTGTCGCTTTCAGCGTGCGTAGTTCAATAGGAATAACATATAGCATGGCTCACGCTAGCAAGCTTTCCTTCCAGCTTCACACGAAAATGCTTTTGGTGTGCGCGCAGCCTTAATCCTCAATAGCTTCTATTTTTAAGTTTTCAGCATATTATGGTACTGCAGCTTGCCATTCGGGATAAGAATTGCATGATAATTTAGAGAAGTTTCAGACAGTTCAATCATTATTATATAATATTAAACAGTTTTTACAGATCCTCATAGTAGTACATGTAATATTTATTCATTTACAATGTTGAAAGAATTTAAACGTTTGGCTTTTGTTGTTATGATAGTGCCATTCTCATTAATTGTATACGTTAAATATAACAACTTTGGAACTTCACACATCTCACAGCAACCAAACGATGGTACTACAATATTGAAAAAACTTCCTCCCATCTCTGGCGCAACGTCCAAAGATCAGTCGTCAGCCAACACTTTCACTGTAAACTTCTCAGCGCAACCTGAAGAGGATGCAAACAAACTTAACAAAGTAATCCAGTTTAGGAATTTGATCAGCAAACTGGCACACTGTCATGATAACTGTGGGAATATTAACAAACAAGAAACGTCGCATCTACCTCAAAATATATCGGTGAGTTTCCATTTAGTTAATATTCTATTTTTAGAATAAATTATTTTCAGATGAGACAATAGGTTAGATGTGATTGTTGTTACTCATAACTAGAGCTAGGACATTGGGGCACTTAAAAAAGAGCAGTAGTAGCGGTCAAAACGAGCACTTGTGGCGCTATAAATGTGCAGTACGAGCGATAGAAAAAAGCATTTGGGGCACTTATCGGAGCATTTGGGGCACTTATCGGGGCATTTGAAGTACTTATCAGTGCATTTGGGGACAGTCATTGGTGCATTTGAGGCAGTTTTGGAGTGTTTCATGCACCGAAAGAAAAAGCGTGTTCCTTATCAGAGTAAGAATTTTAACGAGGTTTTATTTTTTGAAGAGTTTTTGGATGAAATATACACAAGAATTATCTTTAATTTTTATCCATAAATAATTCATTTTAAAAATTCCTTATGTAAATATGTAAGGCTCAAAAGTATTGTGCAATACTCGAAAAAAAACAATAGATGTTGAAACCAAAACGAACGTATACAGTACATATAATAATTGGAATCTATATTGAGTCTATAATGTTACAGAAAATTCTAGCATCACATGTTGTTGAAGCTTGGTAAAAATGTGAAAGTTAACCCATATTAACAAGATAAAACCATTACTTCCTTAACATTTTTTTTGACACTTCATCGTCTATCTGAGACCAAATATTTCAATAAAAAGAATAATCTCTATTTCTGTGGAAGTAACAGGGGCACTAGCATAGCGAGAAACATCTTAGGGAGTCAATTCGGGAAATATTTCAGTCTGTTTTCTTCACTACGCCTTGCAAAACATTCAACCCAGTATTTACTTACTCAAACAAATGTACGAAAAAATAAGGTATGTAAATTACGTGAAAATCTAGGGTTAATATTATAATAGTTACACCTCTTTTTTATTTTTATAGAACTTTTCTAATCAAATAAAATGCATAGGAAAAGGGTAATAAAATAAAATAATTAAAAAAACTGAACAACAATACATTAACTCATTAAGTGAATATAATCAAATTAAATCAATGCTCGACTAGATTAATGGTAGACATAGAATATATTTGTTAAACCATTTAATTTGAAGATGTCATTGTAGGAGCTGCATGGCCCTTATAGAACGGATATTTTTTGCCCGATAAAAGATCGTCCGCTGTACGAGCTTTACCTGTAATACGATTTCTCTTCAACATTTGAAATTAGTTAACTATCAAAAAATAATTACGGATACAATTTCTTTGACAGTACCTAGGCAATAGCACACAAACACATACCCTGGTATTTCAATGAAGCTATCTCTCTATCAATATCAAATTCGTATTTTAATCTATTTTTAGTTTAAGTATATTTATACGAACTAATTATTGGTTATATGAAGGATGGGGAAAGAAATGAGAAAAAAGATCTAAGAATAAAATGAATAAGGTTAAAAAGAATAAGTCACCGTTTAAATTACTATTTAATTGCCGCATAACTAATTCACAAAGGAATTCATTTAATAGTTGTAGGCTATTTAGAGGTTTGAATGATGAAGGGGCAGCCAGGAGTAGGAGGTCTTCCAAGACAATTTGGTGAACTGCGCCTTCAAAAATGAAAAGAATAGTTATTAATATAGAAGTATAAGAATAAAGAATATTAAATCAGTATAAAGAATAAGAATTACCTATATAATAAACAATTAACGGCCCAGATCGTAGCCAATTAGGGAGAGACCTCTAGGGTGGATCAAATGCTGGGCGTGAACCTAGCCTCCCATCTGGTAATCGCCGGAACCTACAGAATATAACGTAATATGCCGGTGACCAAAAAGAATAGTGTTCGGATGTCGCCTTAAGGGCCGTTTATATCATAATATAAATCATTTAATCAGTTTATTGTCCACGATTGGACCCAATTGATTAATTACCATGTTGGCAAGTCTGATTATGGCATTTAAGGTATGCACTTCCAGTGCCGGGTCATAGCGACCCGTTATTTGGCTTAGCCACTCATTATTAAAAGGGAATTAGGAGGGAATTTGGGAGTGGGAAATGGGAGAAGGTAGAAGGTTTTAAAAGAGTAGTTTATAAAACCATAGGGAAAAGAATTAGAGTATTCAGGAAAGGAATGAGTGCATTGAATATGATTGGTTTATATATACAATGCATGAACAAGTATTTAGAGCATCCACATTGTGTGATGGATTGTGAAGAACTGCTAGGAACTTGACCTCGATAAATATTGTCAGGTCATGTTCCAATATTTTATGATTTTAATTTATAAATTTAGTCTCTTAAAAACTATTATAATTGGTCACCGGTAATATTATTAAACAAGAAATGTATAAATTGAAAAGGTTACCTAAATAAACAGTCTCCTCAATCACTGGTAGATAACTATGTGAAATTAGTTCGATCATTCACGTTTAAGCTCTATGAACCATTAAATACACTTAAAAGTGCAGTTGTCCATCCAGTAAAAATGATACAGTTATTTGACATAACTCAATCTAGATGCGCAATGGAAGTCAACCAGAGTACATATGGATCATTTTGGGGAGTTTTGAGCATTTTGGGGCGTTTATAGCGTTTGGAGCATAATGGAGCATTATGAGCGCTAGTTGCATTTAACTTATAAATGCTCCAATGTCCAAGCCTTACTCATAACATAGTCATAAATACCATCAAACCAGTACCAATTCACTTGAATTTAAGTTTAAAATAAGATAACAGCTACGACTTCCTTCAAAACTAACTTCACATGTTGACAAAATTCAACCAAAGAAGTATTGCTACTTGGAGTATTGAGTCATTATATCTCCAATGTATGGGGCACGGTGATAGCAAAATTTGTCCATGGAAAATTCGTTCACAGAAAATTCATTCGTTTTAGAAATAAAGTCATTATTGAGTGTTAACAGTATGTGAAAGAGAGAATTTCAGGCGCATAGAATCTGATTAGATGAAAGATAACACAAATGTATTCATTAGTATTATATTTTATGTAGCTATTATTTTTTATGTTATATATAATTTAAAAAAATAACTTATAGTAAGATAATATATTGATATAAATAATAAGAACGCTCAGACACCAAGCATTTTATCTTAAATTAAATCAATTTCACTATATTATGTATCAATCAATCTTAATTAATGTTTCACTATACCATCATGAATTGTTCAAAGAGCAGTACAACAAAGTTAATGGACACAACAATGTACTATTACCTTGTTGTGGGAAAAGGGAGAGGATCCACTTATGAAAAAAAAAGACACTTTAAAATAAAGATAAATTCAGTCGTCCCAGGTCTAATATTGAGTACGCTATATGATATGAATTTCTCAATTAATATAAATTATCATGTGATTGGAAGAGATACAAGGTTTTACTTATAACTTTAATTATTGAACTATATATACACTCACTCACACAACTCTCACACCAAAACACACATTCATAAATAAAATTTATAGATATAATTTTAATACGATAATAAATACTTGATATGTACTAGCAAATAAATAATTTTAAATAGCTATATCCTATTTAGGTTAGTAAATATAATTTAAGTATTCTGCTAACTACCAGGTATTGCAGACAATATTCGTCTGAATAGGTAGTTTTCCAGCAAGCTAGTTTTCCAGCAAGCTAGTTTTCCAGCAAGCTAGTTTTCCAGCAAGCTAGTTTTCCAGCAAGCTAGTTTTCCAGCAAGCTAGTTTTCCAGCAAGCTAGTTTTCCAGCAAGCTAGTTTTCCAGCAAGCTAGTTTTCCAGCTAGCTAGTTTTCCAGCTAGCTAGTTTTCCAGCTAGCTAGTTTTCCAGCTAGCTAGTTTTCCAGCTAGCTAGTTTTCCAGCTAGCTAGTTTTCCAGCTAGCTAGTTTTCCAGCTAGCTAGTTTTCCAGCTAGCTAGTTTTCCAGCTAGCTAGTTTTCCAGCTAGCTAGTTTTCCAGCAAGCTAGTTTTCCAGCAAGCTAGTTTTCCAGCAAGCTAGTTTTCCAGCAAGCTAGTTTTCCAGCAAGCTAGTTTTCCAGCAAGCTAGTTTTCCAGCAAGCTAGTTTTCCAGCAAGCTAGTTTTCCAGCAAGCTAGTTTTCCAGCAAGCTAGTTTTCCAGCTAGCTAGTTTTCCAGCAAGCTAGTTTTCCAGCTAGCTAGTTTTCCAGCTAGCTAGTTTTCCAGCTAGCTAGTTTTCCAGCTAGCTAGTTTTCCAGCTAGCTAGTTTTCCAGCTAGCTAGTTTTCCAGCTAGCTAGTTTTCCAGCTAGCTAGTTTTCCAGCTAGCTAGTTTTCCAGCTAGCTAGTTTTCCAGCTAGCTAGTTTTCCAGCTAGCTAGTTTTCCAGCTAGCTAGTTTTCCAGCTAGCTAGTTTTCCAGCTAGCTAGTTTTCCAGCTAGCTAGTTTTCCAGCTAGCTAGTTTTCCAGCTAGCTAGTTTTCCAGCTAGCTAGTTTTCCAGCTAGCTAGTTTTCCAGCTAGCTAGTTTTCCAGCTAGCTAGTTTTCCAGCTAGCTAGTTTTCCAGCTAGCTAGTTTTCCAGCTAGCTAGTTTTCCAGCTAGCTAGTTTTCCAGCTAGCTAGTTTTCCAGCTAGCTAGTTTTCCAGCTAGCTAGTTTTCCAGCTAGCTAGTTTTCCAGCTAGCTAGTTTTCCAGCTAGCTAGTTTTCCAGCTAGCTAGTTTTCCAGCTAGCTAGTTTTCCAGCTAGCTAGTTTTCCAGCTAGCTAGTTTTCCAGCTAGCTAGTTTTCCAGCTAGCTAGTTTTCCAGCTAGCTAGTTTTCCAGCTAGCTAGTTTTCCAGCTAGCTAGTTTTCCAGCTAGCTAGTTTTCCAGCTAGCTAGTTTTCCAGCTAGCTAGTTTTCCAGCTAGCTAGTTTTCCAGCTAGCTAGTTTTCCAGCTAGCTAGTTTTCCAGCTAGCTAGTTTTCCAGCTAGCTAGTTTTCCAGCTAGCTAGTTTTCCAGCTAGCTAGTTTTCCAGCTAGCTAGTTTTCCAGCTAGCTAGTTTTCCAGCTAGCTAGTTTTCCAGCTAGCTAGTTTTCCAGCTAGCTAGTTTTCCAGCTAGCTAGTTTTCCAGCTAGCTAGTTTTCCAGCTAGCTAGTTTTCCAGCTAGCTAGTTTTCCAGCTAGCTAGTTTTCCAGCTAGCTAGTTTTCCAGCTAGCTAGTTTTCCAGCTAGCAAGTTTTCCAGCTAGCAAGTTTTCCAGCTAGCAAGTTTTCCAGCTAGCAAGTTTTCCAGCTAGCAAGTTTTCCAGCTAGCTAGTTTTCCAGCTAGCTAGTTTTCCAGCTAGCTAGTTTTCCAGCTAGCTAGTTTTCCAGCTAGCTAGTTTTCCAGCTAGCTAGTTTTCCAGCTAGCTAGTTTTCCAGCTAGCTAGTTTTCCAGCTAGCTAGTTTTCCAGCTAGCTAGTTTTCCAGCTAGCTAGTTTTCCAGCTAGCTAGTTTTCCAGCTAGCTAGTTTTCCAGCTAGCTAGTTTTCCAGCTAGCTAGTTTTCCAGCAAGCTAGTTTTCCAGCAAGCTAGTTTTCCAGCAAGCTAGATTTTCCAGCAAACTAGATTTTCCAGCAAACTAGATTTTCCAGCAAACTAGATTTTCCAGCAAACTAGATTTTCCAGCAAACTAGATTTTCCAGCAAACTAGATTTTCCAGCAAACTAGATTTTCCAGCAAACTAGATTTTCCAGCAAGCTAGTTTTCCAGCAAGCTAGTTTTCCAGCAAGCTAGTTTTCCAGCAAGCTAGTTTTCCAGCAAGCTAGTTTTCCAGCAAGCTAGATTTTCCAGCAAACTAGATTTTCCAGCAAACTAGATTTTCCAGCAAACTAGATTTTCCAGCAAACTAGATTTTCCAGCAAACTAGATTTTCCAGCAAACTAGATTTTCCAGCAAACTAGATTTTCCAGCAAACTAGATTTTCCAGCAAGCTAGTTTTCCAGCAAGCTAGTTTTCCTGCAAGCTAGTTTTCCAGCAAGCTAGTTTTCCAGCAAGCTAGTTTTCCAGCAAGCTAGTTTTTCAGCAAGCTAGTTTTTCCAGCAAGCTAGTTTTTCAGCAAGCTAGTTTTTCAGCAAGCTAGTTTTTCCAGCAAGCTAGTTTTTCAGCAAGCTAGTTTTTCCAGCAAGTTAGATTTTCCAGCAAGCTAGTTTTTCCAGCAAGCTAGTTTTTCCAGCAAGCTATAGTTTTTCCAGCAAGCTATAGTTTTTCCAGCAAGCTATAGTTTTTCCAGCAAGCTATAGTTTTTCCAGCAAGCTATAGTTTTTCCAGCAAGCTATAGTTTTTCCAGCAAGCTATAGTTTTTCCAGCAAGCTATAGTTTTTCCAGCAAGCTATAGTTTTTCCAGCAAGCTATAGTTTTTCCAGCAAGCTATAGTTTTTCCAGCAAGCTATAGTTTTTCCAGCAAGCTATAGTTTTTCCAGCAAGCTATAGTTTTTCCAGCAAGCTATAGTTTTCCCAGCAAGCTATAGTTTTCCCAGCAAGCTATAGTTTTCCCAGCAAGCTATAGTTTTCCCAGCAAGCTATAGTTTTCCCAGCAAGCTAATTTTCCAGCAAGCTAGTTTTTCAGCAAGCTAGTTTTTCCAGCAAGCTAGTTTTTCCAGCAAGCTAGTTTTTCCAGCAAGCTAGTTTTTCCAGCAAGCTAGTTTTTCCAGCAAGCTAGTTTTTCCAGCAAGCTAGTTTTTCCAGCAAGCTATAGTTTTTCCAGCAAGCTATAGTTTTTCCAGCAAGCTATAGTTTTTCCAGCAAGCTATAGTTTTTCCAGCAAGCTATAGTTTTTCCAGCAAGCTATAGTTTTTCCAGCAAGCTATAGTTTTTCCAGCAAGCTATAGTTTTTCCAGCAAGCTATAGTTTTTCCAGCAAGCTATAGTTTTTCCAGCAAGCTATAGTTTTTCCAGCAAGCTATAGTTTTTCCAGCAAGCTATAGTTTTTCCAGCAAGCTATAGTTTTCCCAGCAAGCTATAGTTTTCCCAGCAAGCTATAGTTTTCCCAGCAAGCTATAGTTTTCCCAGCAAGCTAGTTTTCCAGCAAGCTAGTTTTCCAGCAAGATAGTTTTCCAGCTAGATAGTTTTCCAGCTAGATAGTTTTCCAGCTAGATAGTTTTCCAGCTAGATAGTTTTCCAGCTAGATAGTTTTCCAGCTAGATAGTTTTCCAGCTAGATAGTCTTCCAGCTAGATAGTCTTCCAGCTAGATAGTCTTCCAGCTAGATAGTCTTCCAGCTAGATAGTTTTCCAGCTAGATAGTTTTCCAGCTAGATAATTTTCCAGCTAGATAATTTTCCAGCTAGATAGTTTTCCAGCTAGATAGTTTTCCAGCAAGCTAGTTTTCCAGCTAGATAGTTTTCCAGCTAGATAGTTTTCCAGCAAGCTAGTTTTCCAGCAAGTTCAGATGTAACTCGCTTGGGAGAATATGAGATATCTTTAGCAACATTATTCACATCATGTTTTTCACACTGATGTTTACGTCTCACAGATATTCCATCTGTCTGATAAGCAAAATCACGTTTTAGGTCATTCTTCTCAACTGAAGCACTCTTCATACCAGTAATCAGTGTATTAAGGTACAACATCCAGGTCTTGTTTGGTAGACGAACAGGTAAGTACCGTCTTAGACTATCAATGGGTTCGCCATCAGTTTTCAAAACTATATTGGTCATCATACCAGCTCCCATTTCGACATCTTCTGGGTTTTGTATCGCAGACATCTCATTGATCACATCTAGAGACTGCAAATATTTGGATGAGCACTGATTAATGAATTCCCCCTTAAGAAATTCCCCCTTAAGTAAGAAAGCACATTTCGTATTTGAAAATCTCTTACCAAAAATGAATGAGCCTTAACGGCAAGCATGTCTAGAGACGTGTGATCAGCAGCTGGCATGACACGACAATTAGTTGCTAAAGTCGAGGGCACATATGAACCAGCTTGAGATTCAACAGTACAAGATGTCCAAAGATATTCTCTCGTTACATTTTTGAAACTACTGGTGACAACCCCGTCATCTTTTATTACGTTATTAGTGGGAACCTTCAAAGCTAAATTTCCCTGATCACAAATAGGGGATATATTATCAAAGAGATCAGTACCACATTTATTATTATCCATAATAATGATCTTATGAGTAGAAATTTAAACAATACACATAATTATGATCCACTGAAAGACATAAGTTATATACACAATATAGGGAAAGTAGAAAAGAATTATGAACATATCAAGAAATACATGCAATATTAACTCCCTGGTCTGGGCACCATTTCATGTTGTGGGAAAAGGGAGAGGATCCACTTATGAAAAAAAAGACACTTTAAAATAATGATAAATTCAGTCGTCCCAGGTCTAATATTGAGTACGCTATATGATATGAATTTCTCAATTAATATAAATTATCATGTGATTGGAAGAGATACAAGTTTTTATTTATAACTTTAATTATTGAACTATATATACACTCACTCACACAACTCTCACACCAAAACACACATTCATACATAATATTTATAGATATAATTTTAATACGATAATAAATACTTAATATGTACTAGCAAATAAATAATTTTAAATAGTTATATCCTATTTAGGTTAGTAAATATAATTAAAGTATTCTGCTAACTACCAGGTATTGCAGACAATATTCGTCTCAATAGGTAGTTTTCCAGCAAGGTAGTTTTCCAGCAAGGTAGTTTTCAAGAAAATATAAATAAGTAGATATGCGCATCGAGAGCTCCACTCAGATTTAGAAAAGGCAGGTCAATGAACGATCTGTAATGATCAATAAAAAAACCAATCACACACTATTCATAGAATGGAAAAACAATTAAAACTAGAAATTCAACAAAATTAAAAAACGAATAATTAGCTTTAAAGAACACGAAGAATCTAAGGAATACAAAAATTTGAGAAAAAGAACACATGGCAAAGATTTGATTTCACAGTTTAAGGAGAAATGATTCAAGTGATGAAAAAAATAGAGAAATATTGGAATTTAATTTGATCAAAGTACACCTAAATCAATAATTGAATATATTAAAAATTACGCTGGTTGACTGCGTTATTCCAAAGCTCTTTATCACCGAATAATTTCATATCAGAATTTTAGTAAATGTATCTAGTGAAATTAGGCTAAAACAAAGAAATGAACATTTATTGAAAATTGAAAAATGATGACTACTTCCCAATCAAAAACCGGTAAGAAATTAATTCCAATTAAGGTTACCGGAATTATCACCACGCAGGTAAAAATAAGAAAAATTCCAATAATTTACACCATTCCAGACAAATATTCAGTAATCAAAATATACAATTTCTGCAACAATCAGTTCAGCACGATAAACATTAGGTTAAGCCAATTACATATATTACCCATTATAATAATGAACCATCATAATATCATAAGAAAATGAAAAATTAAGCAATACGGAAGCTGACCGTCAAACTGTACTCTAAATTAAAATTCCAAATCGCACGTTCATCTCGGTAAGCTGGTTAAGGAATACAGGTATCACCTGCTACGGTCATACTTAGGCAGGAAATGATAATTAGTGAAGTGATTATATAGAGGTAACATTGCTCAAGATTTCAGTTAGGGGTCTTTCAATTAATATTTATTTTCGAAAAAAAGAAAAGAAATATGAGAACTAAATTAATGAACGGATACTGACAGGAAAAATATAATCTAATTTGTATCTGAATCAAGCCCTTTTTCAGGAATTTGCAGCATATGCATTATTTTAATATGAACTAGTAAGATTAATAACCCTAAATATTACCAACTTTGAAAAATATATTTTTAATGAGAAAACTAACATTTACCTACTGATAATAATTAATTGTATGAAAAACAAGAGGCTAATTTGCCTGGATTAAAACCACAACAACCTAGATACATTAAACTATTTTATATCAAATATTTATTTCGACATTTTGTTCAATTTAAATTATTTATTTTGCGTTTAATTAAGGCCCCCACACACTACAAGATCCACGAGCCGAGCCTTAGCAAACAAGCTGAGCCCCGAGCCAGATCGTATAGTGTGTGGGCACTTCGAGCCGAGCCACGAGCCGTGCTATCAGGCTCGTGGCTCGGCTCGTGCTGATCTATCACTTCCAGATATTTGGCCTGGGTTGCGCGAGCCGAGCCTGCGGTCAGCTTAGTGCATAATGAATATTTATTTTTCAGAAAGTGTTTGATGTATGTTTGATGTATCCTTCCTTTTTATAAATGGGGTCACCATTGATAGCTACTGCAAGAACGTTGATTTATCCATTTCTCACGTACCTAATTAGCGTATTCTCGAGGCTCTAGTCTCAATTCTTGAATTAACTGGCCATGAGACAGTTCACCCCCTCTTCAATAGCCAAGACTTGCACCATTTAGACATTTTCCGAGGTAGTTTAGCACTTAAGCAAATTGCAATCTCGAATAGGTCATCTGACTCTGAATTGGAGAAATCATGCAAACTAATGCTCGGCTCGTGTAATGTGTGGGGAGGCAGAAAGCCCGAGCCGAGCCACGCAGGTTCGCGCAATTCTGAGGCCTGGCTCGGAGCTCGACTCGTGGATCGTGTAGTGTGTGGGGGCCTTAATGGACGAATTTTCCGTGGACAAATTTTCCGGTCTCAATGAGTTACACTATTATTTTAGAAAATAGGTTGGTAAATATTATATTTTTGAGAAATAAACGATAAGTAATACAAATTTTGGGTACTCTCTCTATTGTGTTTATAATATAATGACAAATTACCTGATCAAAACAGTACGCTAGAATTGTGAAACCACGATGTGCATTGTATAGAGTGACACATAATATCTGAGTTCTTTTATTACAGAGATAATAATATTGGTAAAACAACATGAAAAGTGTTTAAATACATCATAAAAAACACTGGAAATATAAGTTAGATAAAATAAAATCTCCTCCTTTTTGAGCCACGGCTTCCAATCTGTTTTGAAGTATAGGAAAATGAGAATTTTTCCAATACTGACCACAATCAGAAGTGTATAGGATTAAATCAGACGCAGAGTTCCCTGCTCAGTGGAGCTCAACTACAGCATACTTTAGAATAACCATTGGAAATTCCATTAATTTCTTAAAATTAAGAGATGACCTCTATTGTAAATTAAATATTACATCGAACGCTATTGAATTTGAAAACTAAAAAGAATTTCTCAACATTAAATTTTGAATTAAAGAGATATATTGATTTCAGAATTGTTACCTTACACTGTTTACACGTTCATTTCACCTATTTTTGATGAAATAGTTTAATAGGAACAATAACCAAAATCTAGCTTATTTATATTTTTTTAGAGGAATTGGGATGAGGTTCTCACAAATAAATGTTTGTAGGAAATATTTGATTCAATGATCTGCATTTAATGTCCATTAGAAACTAACATTGACTTTAGCTGTCTTCTAAAACTCAATGAGGTTCCTTTTCCTTCAGACTGATCCTACTTTCTTACGAATGGTGAAACGTGTCAGAAAATATAAGGAAGCCTGCACCAATGACAATCCTGAGCTGAAGGCAGAGTTCTGTCAAAATTACACTTATCCTATCATCAAAGACGACATTCACCACTTGAGTATTTGTACTAGCCCTAAGGTGAGGGATTCCGGCACAAAAAAAAACGTGCAATAAAACCTTCGGTTACGAAAACTCCGAGCCAAATACCCCACCGGACAAACCCCCGTGCAATGAACCTCCCAGTCAAATATCCCTCTGACAAACCCCCCTACCCCCAAGTAAAAAAAACGGATGCAAAAAAACCCTGTCGATTTAAATCAGGGGTGGGCAAATGCAGCACTCAGTGCTATTTTGGCCCTAAGAGTGGCCCACGTGCCGACCCGGGAAAAAGTGCTTTATTTTCTTCCAAAGAAATTTTTTTTTAGTCCTGACTTCTTTATAAATTAAAAGAATAATATAGAAGATGATGGTCAACTAATTGAAAAACAGTATATTTGTAATGACCTTGATGCTTTGACAGTAAATTTTATCCTTTAATGAGGTATTTTTTGCTAATTGTTACAATAATGCCGGTGTTTAATTCATTTACCTCTGTCTCTTTTTATCAAGATCAGTTAATTTTATATCTTTCATACGCTTGTCTTGGGATATTCAAACACTGTGGTAAAACATTTTGCAATCATTTTTAATTCCCTTTTTCAATAAGTTAGGTAGCCATAGTAATTTATCCTGTGAATTTGTGAAATACTTATTATGAATAATTTTCACATGAAGAAAAAAATTATTATATATCAATCATCAATTCTTTCTAATGCGAATGATAAATCTACTACCGATATATATGCGCAAAATATGTACCGTTGTACATGTACGTACTTCAATTAAATCTACCACCTCATTATAAAATAATCAGTATCCCCTGCAATTTAAAAAACGAAAAGAAAATTGGCACTGAGATTCCATCTTTCGGCACTGAAAAACACAATGTGTGCCCACCCCTGATATAAATAGACTAATTCATTTTTATTAATATTTTAAACAGTAATTAAATGCGAACCAATAAATATTACATTTTCGCTGAGAGAATGACAAATTTTCAGCAAAATAGGCTATATAATAATATATACCTATTTTATAGTAAGACCAGTAGAGTGTACATTTTGTCACTAATATCAAAAGTTAATATAACATAAATAATAACTAAATGAATTTTGTTTTGATTTTGAGCGTGTATATTTCAATAATATGAAAATAAAACTGAAATACACAATTATGTGACGAACTTAAAAGCAGAAAGTCTACAATACTTTCACTCATTAGAATAGATTGCATTATAATAATTACTAAAAAATAAAGAATTTAATATATTCGATTCATTCACATATAAATTGATAATTTTAATCCGAATTATCCATCAATTCAATAGTCTGCGTCTACGAGCATTACCCTGTACGGCCAAGTGTTGAACATTTACAATGACATCACCAGGAAGATTAAACAACTGTTATCGAACGGCATAAGGTATTTGTGATACGGTATTCACGGTACCTTTGATACAATTTATTTTGAAAATAATATTAATCCACGTTTTTAATTTGATAATAAAATTATTTTCAAGGGCTAGAGTGGGACAGAGTAGTAGTGACTTGGATACACTAAAAAATCAAAAGAGTGGTTGGCCAGACTCTAACCTTAAGATGCAAGCTGTGAGACATCCTTTTCAAAGGTGAGTAATAATACTAACTGAATATTACGAGGGTAACCATAACAATTTATGCGTTGATATTATCTACAGACTGGTATCAGCGTACAGCTTCAATTTGTACCACCTAGAAGTTTCTCCACATAAAATACGCCCTGAAATGCTTCAATCCATGCTCTCGCTGAGTCAAGTCCCCTATAGTGAGACAACTAAGTTGCTTGGGATACCAAAAGATAAACTTAAATGCTCGCACAACCTCAATGGGACAATCGGTGAACTGAAAACAACCATCAATATTCATCGGCAGGTACAATAATTTGAGAATACTCGTTAGAAAAAAAAGGGAATAATAAAACATGATGCTTTTCTTTTCTGGAAATTCGTAATAATTTTTGTTCATACTTCCACTTTCTTGTTTCAGAAAATTCCTTCTTTTAGGGGATTCGTATTAGGTATGATCGACTATAAAAAAAACGGCAACGGAAAGCTTGACTGCTTGAGGGTTGGACAACGATACATGATGTCTCAGGTGCGAAGATGTGCGCCTTGCTCTACGAACTACGATGCTATTTTGAAGGTGGGTCTTCACTACTTCTTGCTGATCCTTCAAATTTTCTTATTCAAATTAACCATGACTATTTAATGAATAGTTAGAAAAAAAATCTACACAAACTTGATCCAGTATAAGAAAAACACTTTAAATGTTTATATTGCGTTAGAGTAGAGAAGTTAATTCATTGGATATCTATTCTTAAAATAACTTCATTTGTTTATTTCTTCAATAGCTTGAAACCCTTAACGAAGACCTCTCTCTGATCGAAAGAGTGTTAGGTATAGACTCTGCATGGAAACTTCAACAACAGATCGTTAAAAATAGAAAAAAGGAAGGTATAGAGTCTTCAGCAGAGTTAGGAAATCTGGGTACCAATGTACATGCGAAACTGTACTCCTTCAGAGAATATATGAACCAACTGGCTCCTCATGAGATGGACTTGCTTTTTGAAGTTTATGCAAATGACTTTAACGTCTACGGATATGATCCGTGCCTGGATATCAACAGCGCTAGTTAGGCATGACGTGAACTTAACTACTGCAGTATAAATCAAGACTTATTAAAATTAGTTCCAATTATATTCATACATTTGATTATTTAATACAAGAAGGCTCCGTTTTTATTACCAACTTCACGATTCGCACATACAGATAACTCTTAATATTTCCTAATCTCGTTTAATACCTCTCTCTATTTAATAACAATTGCCTTTATAATTCAATAATTACAATTAAGTGGGATAAGTGAAAGTCACGGTATCACAATCTAATATATTAAATCAATTGGTTCACACAGTATAAAGTTTGAGTAAAATAACGATTAATTAACTTGTGTTTTATTTCATCATTGAATTGTGTTAGTAAGCTTGATTATAATAAGTCTATCGGCACTTAATTCACTCAGTCACTATCATGGAATGTTATTCAAGAGTTAACTGATCAAGAGTTCTAGATCGATAGAGCTTGAACACTTTATTAGACACACGGTGTACCGGCGAACACGTCGATTGGTGACGATAAAGGAATAGAACTGAACAACTGAAATAATTCTCAATTGGTTTTATAGGGGGATTGAAGGCCAAATGCGCCCAGAGTTTTCCCAGTTCTTGGGTGGGTGGTAAGTTCGGCTTTATCAAAGAGTTAAGAACGGCGACATCAAAGTTAATAATATAATTGAATTCGTGTTCTTGCATGAGTTTACATGAGTTTAGGTCTGAATAACATAGCCATAAATATGAGTCGTGTTCTCACATGAGTTTGGGACTGAATAACATAGCCATAAATATGAGTTGGAATTTCCTAACACCTCTTCCATGATTAGCTATTGAAGAGTAGTACATGATTATAAATTTTATAATCTTGTTAAAGATTATAATCTTCATAGAGATTAAAATTACTTGGTCGATTGTTATAATTAGATCGATTGTTAATAACGGTACACAATATAGGTTCTAGGAAAATTCTACTGAGGAAAGTTCCACCACGGAAGATTCCACTGGGAAAATTCCATTGAGGAAAATTCCACTGAGAATAAATATATATATAAATTACACCTCTTATTTTCTTAAACAATACTTTGGAAATTTTCCTATTCTATAATCTTTTCGTGATTCTCATTACATTGTTTCTTTTCAAGTGATTTAATAAAATGTATGTGAATCTGTTCATATAAATATTCTTGGTGTACATTATCTTTGTGCAACATCTAAGGAAAAAGCATTGTTAAACTACTTCTACTTGAGGTTAAGATAATTCTTCTTAAAAAAACTATTACAAAAATGCTGTTTAGCCTCTTGTTACTAATATCTAATTAAATAGTTAAGTTTATATTGATTGCAAGTTAGAGTTTTAAGTAGTTGCAAATAATAATATGTGTTATACGAGACGATAGTTTGTAAGAAAAAGTCAATGAACACAAAGAGTTCGATCAATTTGCACATGTTTATATAGTAACAATAATAAAACAACAATATAAACAAACTTATTAATGTCAGTTTAGCGCTATATCTTGTAGAAATATTAACCCAGCTTCGTCTATCTATCGATTTCCGTCTTCAAATACAAACACTTATCGTTTCAATCGAGAGTCAATTGCCTCGTATCTGTATGAAAACTGTATTTTTAATGTAAGCTATGTGTTATATCTTGTAGAAATACCAAACACATAAATAAAATAATGTAAGAATAGAAATAGCACAAAATTGCTTCACACAAATATAGTTCAAATTTCCATAGACTTACTTGTTGAAAGACACTATCCTACACTCTGCTAGTATTATATTGAACAGGGATAAATAATTATTTGAATGAATTGAACGTTTCCTAGCTATCGACTTACTGGAACAGTATCAGCTTCTTACCTAAAATAATTTGCCAAAATATATTTCGGGCTGCCATTTTGACGGAACAGTATTGATATAAAAAATAATTGATACAATTTATTTTTCCAGCGAAATCCTAAGGAAAATTTCCTGGTTAATTTTCAAATATTGGATTTTGTTTAGTGGAATTTTCCTCAATGAATTTTCCCAGTGGAACTTTCCCCAGTGGAAGTTTCCGCAGTGGAACTTTCCTCAGTGGAATCTTCCGCGCACCCACAATTTAAACCAGAGGTTTTATTGGTTAATGATTCGATGATGCGTTCAAACCTCACATCGTATAATTCTAAAGCCTAAGGCGTTTACAATTTTGAAGCTACGGCATTGCGATTTTTTGCATTCAATTCTCCCGGAATTTTCTACAAACTCTGGAAGAGTTTTATTTAATTTTCGAATTATTTATCAACTATTGAATTTTGAAATTTATATTATATTTCAATTTTTTTTTCACTAAAAATTTCAATAATTCGAAAACCAATTCAAAAAATCAAAAATTCGAAAAAGACCATCACAAGAATAGACTATCTCTGTGTTTGACCATCACAAGAATAGACTATCTCTGTGTTTGACCACCACCAGAATAGACTATCTCTGTATTTGACCATCACAAGAATAGACTTTCTCTGTGTTTTACCACCACCAGAATAAACTATCTCTATGTTTGAACATCAAAAGAGTAGACTATCTCTGTGTTTTACCACCACCAAAATAGACTATCTCTGTATTTGACCATCACAAGAATAGACTATCTCTGTGTTTGACCATCACAAGAATAGACTATCTCTGTGTTTGACCATCACATGATTAGACTATCTCTGTGTATTACTATCACAAGAGTAGACTATCTCTGTGTTTCTGTGTTTAACTAACACAAGACTAGACTATCTCTGTGTTTGACCAACAAAAGAGTAGACTATCTCTGTGTTTGACCATCACAAGAGTAGACTATCTCTGTGTTTGACCACCATAAGAATAGACTATCTCTGTATTTGACCATAACAAGAATAGACTATCCCAGATAATCATATCCTCTCTGTCCCGCGTGGGACAGATGGGGACATCCCTCGATAGCGAGGGACTGAGAGAGACGGGGGATTTCAGACGTCTCCAGACATCTGAAATCCCACGTCTTTCCAACGTCCGAAATCCCTCTCACGTCCCACGTCTTACACAAGCGGGATGTCCCTCGTCTGTCCCACGTCTTAAATTCCACTCACATCCCACGTCTTTCCCACGCGGGATGTCCCTCTCTGTCCCACGCGGGATGTCCCTCTCTGTCCCACGCAGGATGTATCTCTCTGTCCCACGTCTATCCCACGCGACATGTCCCTCTCTGTCCCTTGTCTGTTTTACGCGGTAAAAAGTACGCGGGATGTCCCTCTCTGTCCCACGCAGGATGTATCTCTCTGTCCCACGTCTATCCCACGCGACATGTCCCTCTCTGTCCTTTGTCTGTTTTACGCGGTAAAAAGTACGCGGGATGTCCCTCTCTGTCCCACGTGGGATGTCACTCTCTGTCCCACGCAGGATATCCCTCTCTGTCCCACGTCTCTCCCGCGTGGGATGTCCCTCTCTGTCCCACGCAGGATGTTCCTCTCTGTCCCACGCGACATCTCCCTCTCTGTCCTTGTCTGTTTTACACGGTAAAAAGTACGCCGGATGTCCCTCTCTGTCCCACGTGGGATGTCTCTCTCTGTCCCACGCAGGATATCCCTCTCTGTCCAACGTCTGTCCCACGTGGGATGTCCCTCTCTGTCCCACATCTGTCCCACGCGGGATGTCCCTCACTGTCCCTCTTCTGTTTTACGCGGGAAACAGTACGCGGGATGTCCCTCTCTGTCCCACGCAGGATGTTCCTCTCTGTCCCACGCGACATGTCCCTCTCTGTCCTTGTCTGTTTCTCAAGGTTAAAAGTACGCGGGATGTCCCTCTCTGTCCCACGTGGGATGTCCCTCTCTGTCCCACGCAGGATATCCCTCTCTGTCCCACGTCTGTCCCACATGGGATGTCCCTCTCTGTCCCACGTCTGTCCCACGTGGGATGTCCCTCTCTGTCCCACGCGGGATATCCCTCTCTGTCCCACGCAGGATGTCCCTCTCTGTCCCTCGTCTGTTTTACGCGGGAAAAAGTTATACCAAAAAGGTATATCTATCTCAAGCTTTATTTACGTATCATGACTAGGGAGGTATTCATAAACAGATGTAGGTATCTAGGTAGGCATTGATGAATAATACTAGGTAGTAGGTAAGTAGGTACGGATTGATGAACACTACCTAGTAGATATACTGGGTAGGTAGGTATTGATAAACATTCGTAGGTATCTAGGTAGGTATTGGCAAACAGTTATAGGTAACTAGGAAAGCATTGATAAACACTAGTAGATAACTAGGTAGGTATTGACAAACAGTTGTAGGTAACTAGGTAGGTATTGATGAACACTAGTAGGATGAGCACTAGTAGGTAACTAGGTATTGATGAATACTAGTTGGTAACTAGGACTTAAATTGGTATTTATAAACAGTTGTAGACAACTAGGTAGGCATTTTTAAACACAAGAAGGTAACTAATTAAGTATTGATAAGCAGTTATAGGCAACTAAGTAGGCATTGATAAACACCAGTAGGTAACTAGGTAGGTATTGACAAACAGTAATGTAGGTAACTAAGTAGGTAGTGATAAATACTACGTAATAGGTAACTAGGTAAGTAGTGATAACCACCAGTAGGTACTAGATTGGTGGTTATCACTTGTAGGTTACTAGGTAGTTATTAATAATCACTAGTAGGTAACAAGATACCAAAACACTAGAGTTTCTTACCAAATGTAAGAAAAGCAGTTACTCAGGAACAATTCTTATTTAAAGCAATAAAAAAGTGGAATGAATTACCTCACGAACTAAGAAATACACATTGTGTGGGTGAATTTAAGTGGAAATTAAAAAAATGGCTGTATTCTAATATATAGTTTGTACCTGTGATATTTAAATGAGAGTAGGTAGTTACATATAAGTTTAACTATTTCTATGTGTGTAAATTTTATTGTTGTAGTTAATGTATTTAGGTGAGTGTGTTTGTTTGTGTATGTCTGTGTGCGTGTGTTTATGTATGTATATAGGTGTCTGTGTGCGTGTGTTAATGAATGTATAGGTGTGTCTGTGTGCGTGTGTTAATGTATGTATAGGTATGTCTGTGTGCGTGTGTTTATGTATCCCAGCTAACCAAAAGCTGTTTGTCCCACGTCTTAAGACGTCTGATACCCCTCGCTATAGAGGGATTTAAGACGTTGGGCAAGACGGGGGGCGGGGGACATCAAACGTCTTGCAGACGTCTAACCCTCTTCATTTGCACAGGGGTCCCCCTCTGCAAGACGTCTGATCCCACGTCTTGTCCCCCTCTGACAGAGGGGGACATCCACCTGTCCCACGTCTTATCCCACTTCGTTTTCAAGACGTGGGACAGAGTGTGGATGTCCCTCGCTATAGAGGGATTCAAGACGTGGGACCCATTTAAAAAGTAACGGTCAAGTAGATAAGTAGGTACCAATCTGATATTTTAGTCACTGGGTGTAGCGTAAATTCCAAGTTATCGGTCGGTTCTGCCTTTTTGATTACATTAGAAAAATAATAACTTTACAAATTTACATATTAATTGACTATTTTATTATATTTAATTGATAGCCTTACCATTTAAAGTGGTGAATAATAGTTTTTTTTATGATTAAAAATAAGGAAGTATCTGATAACTAGATAACCCTAGCCTCCTAGATGGGTAGCTACAACGTTTATCTGAAATTAACCTCTTTACTTTCTGAGTGTATAGGTAAGTTACGAGTTTAAAAGTAAGGTTGCATGCAGTTTATAAAAGCATATGCATCATATATATTTCATCTTCTAAAGTGTATTTAATATTTTGTTGACTAAAACAGTTGGATATTTGATGTTTGTTTTATTAATTAAGTTCATTCAAAGAATTTGAACCAGCTAATAATTGTTAGAAGATAAATAACAAGTTAACAATCCATTAAATCATTAATTTACAAATGTAAAAAATTCAACAACTCTTCTTTATTTTTCTCTTTGTCAAGTTGGCAATAGGCGAGAGAAATTGCAAAAATTTAGTGGGAATTTTTTTTAATTATCCCCTCGCTGAGAAAATATGCTTGTAGTTTCTAGCAGCCAATTGCTTCACTTGTGCAGGAATGATTAGTAACACGAGTATTATTGAAAATATTTCTTTATTTAACACTGGTATGAATAGAAATAGTTACAGAACTAACACAAGTCACTGTTTACACAATTACAGGAACACAATAAAAATAATAAGTAAAATTATGCCTATTTTTTCAGATGAAATGCTAATAGAAATGGTGAAGATGAAGCCAGAATTGTTTGACCTCTCTTCTCTGTACTATAGTGATAATATAGCGAAAAGAAGAAGTTGGATGGAAATAAGCAAACAGATTGATTGTGAAGGTAAGAATTTCAATATTTGATTGTTCATATTTTATCATTTTGCCAAGGCACTGAACCAATTGGGGAGCTGAAATAGTCTTTTAGTGTTTCTCTAACACGAAAAGCTTCTCTTGTTGCATTTCCACCTCTTCCTCTCATTGGAAGTAAATTGACTGTATTTGTAGAAGACATGTCAGTATTATCTGGTGTTGCAACGATGTTAGGATGTATGAGATTGTGAAGAATACATGTTGTTGTAATGATTGCATTGGCATTAGAAGGACTAGCTTTAAGTTTTCTTAAATATAGCCTGAAGGTTTGTGCAAGTATACCAAATGTACATTCCACCATCCTCCTTGCTCTACATAACCTATAGTTAAATATCCTTTTCTTTACATCATGTTCAGTTTGGGAACCTGGGTATGGGCGCATTAAATTTTTTTTCAGAGGGAAAGCCTCATCTCCTACTATAACAAATGGAGAAAGTACATTAGTGTCAGAAAGTGCAACATCATTTGGTAAATTCAGTTGGTTCTCATCAAGATATTTGCACAGTTTGGAGTTACTAAAAATTCCGCTGTCACTATTCTTACCATATGATCCTACATCAATCCATATGAAACGGTAATTCGCATCAACTAAAGCTAATAAAACAACAGAAAATGTCTTCTTATAGTTAAAATATAGGGAACCACTATTTGGTGGTGCTTCAATTACAACATGTTTACCATCCAAGGCACCAATACAGTTTGGGTGGTTCCACTGGGTCCAATATTCCTCAGCAATTTTCTTCCAATCTTCTTTACTCGGAATTGGTATAGGTTCTGTTAGTAGATTCTTTATTATCGCATGACATACCTCTATAACAATACTCTGGACAGTTGAATGTCCGAGACGATAGCTGTAAGCTAGTGATTTGTAGGAATCTCCTGTTGCCAAAAACCTGCAATGAAACAAAAAATGATTAATCATTGTACTATCTACTTTTTTTCAGGCTCCAAGTGTAAGGAACGATGGGAAAGCCTTCGATCAAATATCGTAAACATATGAGCAAAGGAACCAAGAGTGGACAGGCGGCGACCAGCAACATAAAATGGAAATATGAATAGCAAATGTCGTTTCTGAAAGCATTTTTGAAGGACAGAACAAGAATAACTTCTCTCCAAGAAGATGAAGGGGCTAATGCAATTCTTCCTGTGGAGTGCATCACACAACAACAAGAGGAAATAAATGAAGAGGCAGAGATGGTTAGTAATGTACACGTTGCAATCCCTCAGCAACTACCTCACCCACGCAAAAGAAAAACACAACAAAATAACACTAGTGCATCTGCAACACTTATGTCCTATCTGCTGGAAAAGAAGAAAAACAACCCACAGACCCAATAGTCACATTTTTTTCACTGATGGCAACGACTGTCAAGAAATTCAACCCAGCTGACCAACACTACATAAAAACAAAAGTATTTTCCTTAGTCAATGAAGTTGAATCAAAGTACATTCAAAATGTTCAGACACATGCACCCCCAACACATCATTCATATCCCTTACCTTCTGTATCACCTGCTCTGTCACACTACTCAAGCACTTCTTCTACAAATTATCAAAATGCACAGCAATTGCATCAAGTACCAGTCCAAGAGTCTATACACGAGGTACTATCACCCATCCAGCCTATATGCAACTCACCGTGGTCTAAGCAGCAAGAAAACTATGATTTGTACTCTTTATAAATATATATTGTTCAATAAAAAGGAAATAAATTTATAGTTTATATATTAAAATATGTAATTTGAGATATTATATTATATAATAGGTAAAATATATAGATTACATTATATATTGAGATGTAATATATATATTTATATATATTACATATTAATATATAATGTAATAAATATATATACCTATATTACATTATATATAGTGCCATGATTAATATATAATATGAAAATGTTACATAATTTAACAAAAAAAACGTTTGTTATGTTCGAGTATAAAAAATAATCATAAACATTTTTTATTATATTCAAGTAAAGAAGGAATCTATTTTAATTCTTGTATTTTTACCTTTTATTTTGCAATTTAATTTGGAGTCACACCTTTATTTCTTACCTTAAACATACAGCCAGTCTTTCTCTTGGAGTTATTGCTTCTCTGTAGCTATGGCGTGTTTTCTTTTTCAGATCTTTTTCAATTATAGAGAGAATTCTATCAAAAGTTCCTATGTTCATTCTAAAATAATTGAAAAACTTCGTCTCGTCATCTACTAGATGAGGATACAATGAGTGAAATTCACCTTCAGTCTTCCTATCGATAAGCATTGGATGTACCCAAAATCGCTTCTTTTTTTGTATTTTCTGTTCCTGTTCATCATCGAGTACAATGGCAATCACTGCCAAATCAGATGAAGAAAATTCGCACATGCTTCGTCACTGGTGATACGGGAGATACTGAAGCGAGAGCGAACTGTGACCGGACCGAACATGTGTATGCACAAGGATGAGACCGGACCGTGACTGGAGCGAGAGCGGAGCGTGACCGGAGCGATGGTGTGGATCAGCCCTTATAGCTCTTCTATGCTCCCAGTGATGCTCAGTTTCCTCTCTGTAACAGAAAAGGTAATATAATAGTTTATCCGGAGCAAACTCTACTTATATATTTTCAATTAAAAATTAACAAAGACAAGATTTAAATCTCAAAACAATTATGCAAGATTTAGTTTCATAAAATACTAGGAACAAATAGTTAGCTTAATATTATTCACAACACTCTAGATTGAAGTTATTTTTTTGAAGAATGGATTGGATTTACGCTAGAACTATAAAAGAATATTTTTGAGTTGTTAATAATTATACTAGCTAGTAATTGCAGACTTATATTATAGATAGTGGATACACTTATTATCAGTTACAATTAAGCTATTTATATACACAAGTTACTAATTATATGTTAGCCAGGTTAAAATTAAGCGTCAGGTAACTACCTTGTTAGGTAGCTAGTTACTTAGATACACTAGTTAGCTAGTATCTAATTAAAAGTTTCGATATCTAGCTACACTAGTTAAAGGTTCAATGAAGGTAGCTTGATCTTAGATACACAAGTTAGTAATTGAAAGTTAGGTAGCAACTAGCTAATTTGATATGCTGCTAAGTAAATAAAAATTAGGTGCCTAGATACACTTGTATGTAATTACAAAGAAGGTAGCTGCCTATATACACTATTTAGTAGTTGAAAGTCAAGTATCTAGATAAACTAGATACAATTTACAAACAAATACCTGGTTACACTTGTTATTAATTATTGCTAGAAAACTAGATAGCTACATTAGTAAGCGAGTAATGGTTACAGTAAAGGTACTTAGATACACTAGGTAATGGTTACAGTTGAGGTACTTAGATACACTAGGTAATGGTTACAGTTAAGGTACTTAGATACACTAGGTAATGGTTCAGTTAAGGTACTTAGATACACTAGGTAATGGTTACAATTAAGGTACTTAGATACACTAGGTAATGGTTACAGTTAAGGTACCTAGATACACTAATTAATGGTTACAATGAAGGTACTTAGATACACTAGGTAATGATTACAGTTAAGGTACCTAGATACACTAGGTAATGGTTACAGTTAAGGTACCTAGATGCACTAGGTAAAGGTAACAATTAAGATACTTAGATACACTAGGTAATGGTTACAGTTAAGGTACTTAGATACACTAGGTAATGGACTAATGGTTACAATTAAGGTACCTAGATACACTAGGAAATGGTTACAGTTAAGGTACCTAGATACACAACGTAATGGTTGAAATTAAGGTACCTAGATACACTAGTTAACAGTTACAATTAAGGAACCTAGATACACTAGTTAATGATTACAGTTAAGGTACTTAGATACACTAGTTAATGGTTACATTTAAAGTACCTAGATACACTAGTTAACAGTTACAATTAAAGTACCCAGATACACTAGGTAATGGTTACAGTTAAGATACCTAGATACACTAGGTAATGGTTACAGTTAAGGTACCTAGATACACTAGTTAATGGTTAAAATTAAGGTACTTAGATACACTAGTTAATGGTTAAAATTAAGGTACCTAGATACACTAGGTAATAGTTTCAGTTACAGTACCTAGATACACTAGTTAATGGTTACATTTAAAGTACCTAGATACACTAGTTTACGGTTACAATTAAGGTACCTAGATACACTAGGTAATGGTTTCAGTTAAGGTACCTAGATACACTAGGTAATGGTTACAGTTAAGGTACCTAGATACACTAGGTAATGATTACAGTTAAGGTACCTAGATACACTAGGTAATGGATACAGTTATAGTACCTATATATACTAGTTAATGGTTATAGCTACGGTACCAAGATACACTAGTTAATAGTTAAAATTAATGTACCTAGATACACTAGGTAATGGTTACAGTTACAGTACCTAGATACACTAGGTAATGGTTACAGTTAAGGTACCTAGATACACTAGGTAATGGTTACAGTTAAGGTACCTAGATACACTAGGTAATGGTTACAGTTAAGGTACCTAGATACACAAGGTAATGGGTACATTTAAGGTACCTAGATACACTAGGTAATGGTTACAGTTAAAGTACCTAGATACACTAGTTAATGGTTAAAATTAAGGTACCTAGATACACTAGGTAATGGTTACAGTTAAGATACCTAGATTAATTAGCTACAGATATATTAAGTAGCTACCTAGATACTCTTGTTCTTAGTAATTACAAGTTCTGTACTTAGATACACTAGTTAGTATTAACAAGATCTTTAGCTACTTAGATACACTAGTTAGTTTCAACAAGTTAGGTACTTATATACTCTAATTAGTAAAGTCAAAATAACTCACAAACACAATTTGGCGAGTCTTAGACAAGGAGATGAAGCATGTTGTTAGGGAGGCCTGTAGCTAGCGAGTTGATGACAATAGCTACAGCAGACTTAGGTCCTGTAAATTTAACAATTTTGAGTTTTCGGAAAATATTGAGTTTTCGGAAAATATTGAGTTATCGGAAAATATTGAGTTTTCGGAAAATCTTCACAACCAACCTATTCGGAAAATTTTGAGTTTTCGGAAAATTTTGTGTTATTGAAAATTTTGTTTTGGAAAAATTTTGTGTTGTGAGAAAATTTTGAGTTTTGGGAAAATATTGAGTTTTTATAAGATAAATTTCTTGAGCGTGATGAATTTATACATACATAAAAACACAATGCTCTTCATTATAGGTTGCAATAATAATAAACTTTGTTTAATGTCATTATTGCTCTCTATCTTAAAATTCAATTTTTATATGTTTTACTTTATGATTTCCAAAGGCATTCGTGAGTCCAATATAGATTAATTAGCTGTTCAACAGCAGCTCTACTCGTTGCCAGCCATTTTTCAGGAGCTTCGATGTTAACAACCTCCCTCTGGTGCATCAATGGACTGACTGAGCCACAGTGAGTGTCACTCAGAGTGTCGAAAAGAATGGCCAAGGTGAATGTTGAAGTGAGCCTCGAGTTGCCCGCTGGTGTGCCCCTCCACTGCGCGTTTGCCCCTTGTTACAACACTCAGAGTGTGCAAAAGAGCCTCAATGTAAACGGGGCTTAACTCGTTCGTTCTACAAAGCTCACATTTATAGTAACATACTAATGACGTACTAACTATATCAAATCATTACATCACAGTTCTCTAGAAGTCATCCAACAAACATCTCTACCTTGAAGCTCTGAATATAGAAGCTCTACCCTATCTACCTAAAGTTATCACCAATATTATTTATCTACATACTACAGTTGTCTGCAATTTTAAACTAGTGCATCGCACAATGATGACTAGATAAGGAAGTCCCTGGGCCCGGAGTGAGGAGGAGGATGGTGTAATCATGTGCTACTTGGAGGATGAAACTTTCATGGGGAGCTAAAAGATAAATGCTAAGGTATAATCATAGGCACTAGCACCCCTAAAGTTAAAATTTAACTAAGAAAGAATTCAGTAAAAGATCTCATACAAATTTTAGACTTGAAACTAGGATATTTACTTTAAATTTAAAATTGACTCAAATTAACCTTCATAAATTATTACAGTATATGTGCTGCAAGGACTCTAGGGTGGTGGCAGTAAATGGCAGTAGCTACTATGTCCTCCATTCTCTTCTTTGCCCATTGGTAATTTATCGTGACCATATTTCCATTATACTAATATTAAAACCTTTGTTAAAATTTGAACTATATTAAAATCAAATTTATTTAAAATTAAATTTATTCAAAATCAAATTTATTCAAAATCAATTTTATTCAAATCAATTATATTAAATTTACCATATATATTCTATATTAAATTAATTCTATATTAAAATTATTCTATATTCTATATTAAATTTATTCTATATTCTATATTAAATTTATTCTATATTCTATATTAATTTTCTCCTATATTCTATATTAAATTTCTCCTATTTTTTAATCTACAATTTCAAGTTCTAGAAACAGCTCTGGAAGGAGAAGAACAATATGTTTGAACAACTTCCATTTTGTAGTATTATGCACCCTATTTACGTTATTAGGCATTTTGCAAATAAAACTCGTTTAAAAATATCTTCATTTTGTCCACCCAGAATAATTATTTATTTAATTTGGCTGATTATTTCTCAGTTTGTGTATTAGTATATAGGGTGATGAGACAAAAATTGGAAAATTTAATACTACATATAGCTATTGCTAACTACATTAATTCTCTGGAATAACTCTACTTTCAATATATCTGTGACAAAATCAAGTGTGTTTTATTGTTTTCAGGTGTCTTCTAGTTTCTTTGTATGTTCTCTATTACTATGTGTGTTCTATATTCCTATGTGTTACTTGTTGCTATATGTGTGTGCTCTTGATCCATATGTGTGTGCTCTTGATCCTAAGTGTGTCCTCTTGATCCTAAGTGTGTGCTCTTGATCCTAAGTGTGTCCTGTTGATCCTAAGTGTGTCCTCTTGATCCTAAGTGTGTCCTCTCGATCCTAAGTGTGTCCTCTTGATCCTAAGTGTGTCCTCTTGATCCTAAGTGTGTCCTCTTGATCCTAAGTGTGTCCTCTTGGTCCTAAGTGTGTCCTCTTGATCCTAAGTGTGTCCTCTTGATCCTAAGTGTGTCCTCTTGATCCTAAGTGTGTCCTCTTGATCCTAAGTGTGTTTTCTTGATCCTAAGTGTATCCTCTTGATCCTAAGTGTGTTTTCTTGATCCTAAGTGTATCCTCTTGATCCTAAGTGTGTCCTATTGGTCTTAAGTGTGTCCTCTTGATCCTAAGTGTGTCCTCTTGATCCTAAGTGTGTCCTCTTGATCCTAAGTGTGTCCTCTTGATCCTAAGTGTGTCCTCTTGATCCTAAGTGTGTCGTCTTGGTCCTAAGTGTGTCCGGTTGGTCCTAAGTGTGTCCTGTTGGTCCTAAGTGTTCTGTTGGTCATTACAGTTTCCTGTTGATCCTTACAGTTTCCTGTTGATCCTAACAGTTTCCTGTTGATCCTTACAGTTTCCTGTTGATCCTTACAGTTTCCTGTTGATTCTTACAGTTTCCTGTTGATCTTTACAGTTTCCTGTTGATCCTTACAGTTTCCTGTTGATCCTTACAGTTTCCTGTTGATCCTTACAGTTTCCTGTTGATTCTTACAATTTCCTGTTGATTCTTACAATTTCCTGTTGATTCTTACAGTTTCCTGTTGATTCTTACAATTTCCTGTTGATTCTTACAGTTTCCTGTTGATCCTTACAGTTTCTTGTTGATACTGTGGGTGTCATGAAGATCCTAAGTTAGTCCTGATGATCCTAAGTGAGTTCTGATGATCATAAGTGTGTCAGATTGATCCCAAATGTGTCCCATTGATCCAAAGTGTGTCCGATTGATCCCAAGTGTGTCCGATTGATCCCAAGTGTGTCCGATTGATCCCAAGTGTGTCCGATTGATCCCAAATGTGTCCCATTGATCCAAAGTGTGTCCGATTGAGAATTAATGTAGTTAGCAATAGCTATAGGTGGTATTAAATTTTCCAATTTTCTTTTTCTTTTAATTTTAATTTTCTTTTAATATTTAATAGATTAATTAATATTAATAAACTTTAGGATATATAGCTTAAATAGAAAGACGGTATCAAACATACAGCAATTGGTCATAAAATTCATTGTCAGGTCCAGGTTTTCCACCCTTCTCCTGATGATGAATAGAAATCTTTCTATTCGAATGCTTGAAACCTGAAAAAACCTTCAACGCGGAGTTTAAATAACATCTAATAATCTTTTTCTTTCACATTTAACCCCTTAAATAATCAAATGGTTGACAAAAAGTTCCAACCTATAGGTGTAAAAATTTCTTTTTATACATTTCAGAATACAAAGAATAGTACAAACATGAGCTTTACAAGTTAAAATTTCCAGTGAGTCTGAATTTGCATCATATATTTTAAGAGTTGCGTTCACCCAACACTGGGTATATATGTGTTAATTACAGTTTTATTTGTTACTATATAGGTTAGAGACAAATTTTGTAAAACCGATTTCAGTAACTATAATTATTCTTATATTTTGACACTATTCATATGTTTATAATACATGAAATGCATGCTTTTCTGATCAAAGAGAGCTTTAAACAGAGTAACTGCAGTCAGGCCCGCAATTTATTACACCCTTCTTTTTTAAAAGTTGTGATAATAGCGAGACATGTCTCGATATTATTACCATTCGTAATCATAAAAAACGGAGACAATTTTTTTGTGGCAATTGTTTCATGTTTTTTTTCAAAATTATTTATTCAGATGAGGTTATTAGAAGCAATTGGTTCATAACTTCCACATGTCCTATTTTAGGGTAAGTTCTGTGTTATCGCAAGGTTCCATATTTTCGGGTATTTTAAAATCTATAAGTAATAATCATTATTTAACTTCTATTTAAATTAGTATCCATGATACCAATTTGAATAGAAATTAAATATTAATTATTTAATTTTTATTTCTAACATGTCGGAAAATGTAGAACCAACCAATAACTTGAAATTAGTACCCTACTACCAAAAAAAAAAAAAAATCACAGAGCATAAAATTACTGTTTGTTCAATGCAACACACTAATATTATTATATAAATCAAACTATATATTAATTACTCACCTGTACCGAGTCAGAGTTGAGCTTTTAATACTGTTAATAAATTCACTATACTTATAATTTTCATCACAGAGCTTCAACTAATTCTGGCAACATACACTGGAACACTGTTAAATAGGCTTAAGGTACGTTCTGCATGAAGCGATTGTTGCAATCATCGATAAGCTATCATCGCTCAGTGATCATCGCACAAAGATGATCGCTGAGCACTAGTTCAATGCTATTCATCTGGGACTGTTATGCAACTAGCTATAATTGCTGAGCACCAGTTCAATGGTATTCATCTGGGACTGTTATGCAACTAGCTATTATCGCTGAGCCCCAGTTCAATGCTATTCATCTGGGACTGTTATGCAACTAGCTATTATCGCTGAGCACCAGTTCAATGCTATTCATCTGGGACTGTCATGCAACTAACTATTATCGCTGAGCACCAGTTCAATGCTAATCATCTGGGACTGTTATGCAACTAGCTATTATCGCTAAGCACCAGTTCAATGCTATTAATCTGGGACTGTTATGCAACTAGCTATTATCGCTGAGCACCAGTTCAATGCTATTCATCTGGGACTGTTATGCAACTAGCTATAATTATTGCTGAGCACTAGTTCAATGCTATTCATTTGGGACTGTTATGCAATTAGCTATAATTGCTGAGCACTAGTTCAATGCTATTCATCTGGGACTGTTATGCAACTAGCTATTATTGCTGAGCACCAGTTCAATGCTATTCATCTGGGACTGTTATGCAACTAGCTATTATCGCTGAGCACCAGTTCAATGCTATTCATCTGGGACTGTTATGCAACTAGCTATTATTGCTGAGCACCAGTTCAATGCTAATCATCTGGGACTGTTATGCAACTAGCTATTATCGCTAAGCACCAGTTCAATGCTATTAATCTGGGACTGTTATGCAACTAGCTATTATCGCTGAGCACCAGTTCAATGCTATTCATCTGGGACTGTTATGCAACTAGCTATTATCGCTGAGCACCAGTTCAATGCTATTCATCTGGGACTGTCATGCAACTAACTATTATCGCTGAGCACCAGTTCAATGCTAATCATCTGGGACTGTTATGCAACTAGCTATTATCGCTAAGCACCAGTTCAATGCTATTAATCTGGGACTGTTATGCAACTAGCTATTATCGCTGAGCACCAGTTCAATGCTATTCATCTGGGACTGTTATGCAACTAGCTATAATTATTGCTGAGCACTAGTTCAATGCTATTCATTTGGGACTGTTATGCAATTAGCTATAATTGCTGAGCACTAGTTCAATGCTATTCATCTGGGACTGTTATGCAACTAGCTATTATTGCTGAGCACCAGTTCAATGCTATTCATCTGGGACTGTTATGCAACTAGCTATTATCGCTGAGCACCAGTTCAATGCTATTCATCTGGGACTGTTATGCAACTAGCTATTATTGCTGAGCACCAGTTCAATGCTATTCATCTGGGACTGTTATGCAACTAGCTATTATCGCTGAGCACCAATTCAATGCTATTCATCTGGGACTGTCATGCAACTAACTATTATCGCTGAGCACCAGTTCAATGCTATTCATCTGGGACTGTTATGCAACTAGCTATTATCACTGAGCACCAGTTCAATGCTATTCATCAGGGACTGTCATGCAACTAACTATTATCGCTGAGCACCAGTTCAATGCTAATCATCTGGGACTGTTATGCAACTAGCTATTATCGCTAAGCACCAGTTCAATGCTATTAATCTGGGACTGTTATGCAACTAGCTATTATCGCTGAGCACCAGTTCAATGCTATTCATCTGGGACTGTTATGCAACTAGCTATTATTGCTGAGCACCAGTTCAATGCTAATCATCTGGGACTGTTATGCAACAAGCTGTTATCGCTGAGCACCAGTTCAATGCTATTCATCTGGTACTGTTATGCAACTAGCTATAATTGCTGAGCACAGTAGCCGCATTATCATATTGGATCTAAGAAGCACACCTGCAACATGTGTTTGCTCCAACCGCTTCTCCTGCTTTTAAAGCTGAAATGGAGAGACACGTCATTCGTTTTCCTTGTGCTGTTTTAAAGACACTGTGATTTTGAAGTGATTTATTTATTGCTGTCTTCGTTATCCTACTCACTATATTCATCATGAATGACAACAAAGTGGTGCTTATTTTATTTTTATATACTATTATGTGAAAAATAATTGATTGATGATAGGGTACGTTCTAAGACATCGATAAACTCGGAAATTTTTATATTCCGTAAAAAGTGTAATCTTTCGATACCAGTGTGAGTGTCTGTGACTTGGACCAATATTTGAAAATTTTCAACACTTAAGAAAGTAGTGTTTTTATTTTCTTGTGTTAAAAGATTTTTCTGAAATATCGACTGATGTACGAATTATTAACGCTTGGTTAATATTGGGATATGTAGGAAAATGTATTTCAATTTATTTCCAGGAATATATTTGCAGGATATTTCCAGAAATTTAATTATTTGTTCTAATGGATAGAAACCAGAAAATATTGGTACTATATTAATTGAGGGCAAATGTACAGAGTGTCATAACTCACAAATTATTGAATTTAAGGACTTTGATAAGCAAAGTGGGATAATTGACAGGCGCTTCGCATAAACAGTGTGTCCACCAAAAATGTATCCACTGCCATTGAATATAATAAGTATTATGAATATTTTATTACTTAATACTTATACAGTAGAACTCCTCTATAGTGATCTCATGCATAGTGAACCATCATGAATAATAGAGTCCTGTATAGTAAGCTTACCTCTGTAGTGAACACATTTAGTTAGTCTGTGAGAGAAGACTATACATTTACTATGAATCTCTACCTAGTAAATAAATTATATTTCATGAAAAAAGAGTTCTACAAGTCATGTGTAGTGAACCATCCTGATTTTAAGAGTTATGAAAAATCCTGTGAAATGAATTTATTAGAAATATATTTACTATAGTCTGCCATGAAAAGACCAGTTAAATTTTCACATCTTATATCCTCTATAGTAGTGTAAACTCTCTATGATGAACTCGTTGAAGTTCACTATAGAGGAGTTCTAATGTAGTAATATATACGTATCTATGGTATCAATCATATATTTATATATTCCTTGGCAGTGGACACATTTTCGGTTGGTGGACACTGGATACACTGCATACTGAAAAAGGAACAGCTCAGTTGATTAAGCCACTTCGCTGTAAACAAAACCTGTGCCGCTAACTAACTAGCTAGAACATAATCGATGCAGTTGGTGCAAGTTACCATGGCAACGAACGAATTGGCCATGGACGAAATTATTATCTGGTGACGTATTGTTCAGGCGACGAATTGTCCGATGACGGAGTGTCTGGGGACGAATTGTGTGGACACCAATTAACCTGTGTACTCATACTTTTCATCTACTATTACTGTTGATAAATTTAGAGGTACACATGGAAGACTAATATATGAAATATGTAATCTGATTCATTTTTCCTTTAATCTGATAGTACATCATCAGTCATCACAGTGACATTTTCTCTGATAGTACATCATCACAGTGACTCTTCTCTGACAGTACATCATCACAGTGACTTTTTTCTCTGATAGTACATCATCAGTCATCACAGTGACTCTTTTCTCTGATAGTACATCATCAAAGTGACTCTTTTCTCTGATAGTACATCATCACAGTGACTCTTTTCTCTGATAGTACATCATCACAGTGACTCTTTTCTCTGATAGTACATCATCACAGTGACTCTTTTCTCTGATAGTACATCATCACAGTGACTCTTTTTTCTGATAGTACATCATCACAGTGACTCTTTTCTCGGATAGTACATCATCACAATGACTTTTCCCTGACAGTACATCATCACAGTGACTCTTTTCTCTGATAGTACATCATCACAGTGACTTTTCTCTGACAGTACATCATCACAGTGATTCTATTCTCTGATAGTACATCATCATAGTGACTTTTCTGTGACAGTACATCATCACAGCGACTCTTTTCTCTGATAGTACATCATCACAGTGACTCTTTTTTCTGATAGTACATCATCACAGTGACTCTTTTCTCGGATAGTACATCATCACAATGACTTTTCTCTGACAGTACATCATCACAGTGACTCTTTTCTCTGATAGTACATCATCACAGTGTCTTTTCTCTGACAGTACATCATCACAGTGATTCTATTCTCTGATAGTACATCATCATAGTGACTTTTCTGTGACAGTACATAATCACAGCGACTCTTTTCTCTGATAGTACATCATCACAGTGACTCTTTCCTCTGATAGTACATCATCACAGTGACTCTTTCCTCTGATAGTACATCATCATAGTGACTCTTTTCCCTGATAGTACATCACCACAGTGACTCTTTTCTTTGATAGTACATCACCACAGTAACTACTCTCTTATAGTACATCATCACAGTGACTACTTTCTTAAAGTACACCATCACAGTGACTACTTTCATTTAGTACACCATCACAGTGACTACTTTCTTATAGTACACCATCACAGTGACTACTTTCTTATAGTACACCATCACAGTGACTACTTTCTTATAGTACATCATCACAGTGACTACTTTCTTATAGTACATCATCACAGTGACTACTTTCTTATAGTACACCATCACAGTGACTACTTTCTTATAGTACACCATCACAGTGACTATTTTCTTATAGTACATCATCACAGTGACTACTTTCTTATAGTACATCATCACAGTGACTACTTTCTTATAGTACACCATCACAGTGACTACTTTCTTATAGTACATCATCACAGTGACTACTTTCTTATAGTACATCATCATAGTGACTACTTTCTTATAGTACACCATCACAGTGACTACTTTCTTATAGTACATCATCACAGTGACTACTTCCTTATAGTACACCATCACAGTGACTACTTTCATTTAGTACACCATCACAGTGACTCTTTCCTCTGATAGTACATCACCACAGTGACTCTTTTCTTTGATAGTACATCACCACAGTAACTACTCTCTTATAGTACATCATCACAGTGACTACTTTCTTAAAGTACACCATCACAGTGACTCTTTCCTCTGATAGTACATCACCACAGTGACTCTTTTCTTCGATAGTACATCACCACAGTAACTACTCTCTTATAGTACATCATCACAGTGACTACTTTCTTATAGTACACCATCACAGTGACTACTTTCATTTAGTACACCATCACAGTGACTACTTTCTTATAGTACACCATCACAGTGACTACTTTCTTATAGTACACCATCACAGTGACTACTTTCTTATAGTACATCATCACAGTGACTACTTTCTTATAGTACATCATCACAGTGACTACTTTTTTTGATAGTACATCACCACAGTGACTCTTTTCTTTGATAGTACATCACCACAGTAACTACTCTCTTATAGTACATCATCACAGTGACTACTTTCTTAAAGTACACCATCACAGTGACTCTTTCCTCTGACAGTACATCATCACAGCGACTCTTTTCTCTGATAGTACATCATCACAGTGACTCTTTTCTCTGATAGTACATCATCACAGTGACTCTTTTCTCGGATAGTACATCATCACAATGACTTTTCTCTGACAGTACATCATCACAGTGACTCTTTTCTCTGATAGTACATCATCACAGTGACTATTTTCTTATAGTACATCATCACAGTGACTACTTTCTTATAGTACATCATCACAGTGACTACTTTCTTATAGTACACCATCACAGTGACTACTTTCTTATAGTACACCATCACAGTGACTATTTTCTTATAGTACATCATCACAGTGACTACTTTCTTATAGTACATCATCACAGTGACTACTTTCTTATAGTACACCATCACAGTGACTAATTTCTTATAGTACATCATCACAGTGACTACTTTCTTATAGTGCATCATCACAGTGACTACTTTCTTATAGTACATCATCACAGTGACCACTTTCTTATAGTACATCATCACAGTGACTACTTTCTTATAGTACACCATCACAGTGACTACTTTCTTATAGTAAATCATCACAGTGACTACTTTCTTATAGTACACCATCACAGTGACTAATTTCTTATAGTACATCATCACAGTGACTACTTTCTTATAGTACATCATCACAGTGACTACTTTCTTATAGTACATCATCACAGTGACTACTTTCTTATAGTACATCATCACAGTGACTACTTTCTTATAGTACACCATCACAGTGACTACTTTCTTATAGTACATCATCACAGTGACTACTTTCTTATAGTACACCATCACAGTGACTAATTTCTTATAGTACATCATCACAGTGACTACTTTCTTATAGTACATCATCACAGTGACTACTTTATTTATTTTATTTATTGAACACAATATACCCTTTATAATGTGGAATTGGAGACAGGGTCACTACCAATTCCATAAAAAAAACACTTAATTCTACTGCTACTAGGGAACATTGAGGCCCACATAAGCTAAGAGCTTCGAGGGCAACCTAAAATTAAATTTAAAAAAAATCACAATACTGATATTAGCTTACAAGACAGACATGCACGATTATTAACAATGTTAAGAGTCTAATAATGACTTTTTAAGTTTTGATTTGAATGCAATTATTGACTCTGCTTCCCTAATGCTAAGATCAATCTGATTCCAAAATTTACAACCTACATAATAAATAGATGACTGAGACTTAGTTTTAGAATATCGAGGTAAAGTAATTTGAGAGTTATTGCGCGTTGAATAGCTATGCTGGTTAGTGTGATTAACTATATAATACTGAAGATCACTATCAAAATTCCCAACATTAACACAATTATACAGATAGGTTCCCAGATTACAGAAGAAGATGCTTTCCAATTTCATAATGTTCAGTTCTTCAAAAAGCTCCTCAGTATGGTCCAAGAAGCCAGCTCCCATGATCACTCTGATAGCCCTTTTTTGGTGGATAAATAAACTGTTAGTGATACGTTTAGGTGCAGCATACCAGGCTATTATACAATAATTTAGATAAGGATGAACAATAGAATAATAGATTTTAAGAAGAACACTACGGGGTAAATATCTACCTGTTTTGCACATAATGCCAACACCTTTGGAAACCTTATTAGACATCATATTAACATGGGGACCGAAATTTAGGTTATTGTCAAATATAAGACCAAGATACTTAATCGAACCCACACATCCAATATCAGTTGCATCAAGTTTTATTGACTGTAGAGTGAAATTATTCTTGTACGAAAATACCATATACTTTGTTTTATCAATGTTCAATTTCAATCTATTGGCATTTAGCCATTTTGACACAGAGCTCATAATATGATCATTGATTTGAATATGAACAATATTCACACTTTGCCTTGGGAATTTAAATGATATGGATGTGTCATCCGCAAATAGAAAATAATCAAGATTGGCATCACAATTAGGAAAATCATTGACATAAACAAGAAACAACAAAGGACCAAGTATACTTCCCTGAGGCACCCCACATGTAATATTTTCATGACTAGAAGTAACATCATCTATGCATACATACTGCTTACGTTCACTCAAGTAGGAACGGAACCATTCATGGGGGATGCCTCTGATACCATAGAAATACAATTTATCTAACAAAATTTCGTGGGATACACAGTCAAATGCTTTTTTTAAGTCGAGAAACATTGTAAAGAATAAATTACCACTGTCCAGTGAATCATAAATTTTATGTAACAAGTTCAAAACAGCCTGAGATGTACTCTTACCCGGACGGAATCCATACTGGTGTTTAAAAAGGATATTACGACTATCCAAATAGCCTAGGAGTTGCGAGTGAACAGCTCTTTCATAAATTTTAGAAAAATTACTAAGAATCGAGATGGGCCTATAGTTATTAACACTCAGAGAATCACCGTCCTCAAATATGGGCACAACTCTAGCAGTCTTTAAGAACTTAGGAAATTGTCCACTTACAAATGAAATATTGATTAAAGACGCAAGTATAGGAGACAAAAGATCACTAAGTGAACTGAGTACAAAAATAGGGATCTCATTCAAATGACAAGATTTAATCTTCAAACTAATGATAATTTTATAGACAGACTCGGAAGACACAGGGCTAAGATAAAATGAATGTAAATAATTTCCAGTCAGGTACTGTTTATAATTTACAGTTGTATCACCTACCGAACTACCAATCCGTGAACCAATGGAAGAAAAATATTCATTGAACAGTGATGCCACATTCTGCGAATCAGTTACTAATGTATTATTGTGGAACAATTTATAATCAGTGGCTTTCTTAATAACGTTAGGTTTAATAATTTCATTAATTAATTTCCAAGTGGCTCGTAAGTTAGTTTTCAAATTAGTAAATTTAGAATTATAATATTCTATTTTCTTTTGTCGTATCAGAGAAGTAACCAAATTACGGTACCTGCAGTAAGCCTGTTTACTCATCCTACCCATCCTGTACTACACATGACAATTTTGACGTCTTTTAATTTTCGACTTAATGTCACCATCTATCCAGGGCTTAAGATCGTCTTTATAAGATATTTAATTGTTTAGTTTTAACAGGACAATATTTATCATATAGATTCATTATTCTCGTGTTAAAAGTATCAAATCCATCATTTACATCCGTGCAGCCTATAACATCAGAGAAATCACAACTTTGCACTGCACAGTATAATGCATCTAGGTTACTTTCTTATAGTACACCATCACAGTGACTACTTTCTTATAGTACATCATCACAGTGACTACTTTCCTATAGAACATCATCACAGTGACTACTTTCTTATAGTACATCATCACAGTGGCTACTTTCTTATAGTACATCATCACAGTGACTACTTTCTTATAGTACATCATCACAGTGACTACTTTCTTATAGTACATCATCACAGTGACTACTTTCTTATAGTACACCATCACAGTGACTATTTTCTTATAGTACATCATCACAGTGACTACTTTCTTATAGTACATCATCACAGTGACTACTTTCTTATAGTACACCATCACAGTGACTACTTTCTTATAGTACACCATCACAGTAACTATTTTCTTATAGTACATCATCACAGTGACTACTTTCTTATAGTACATCATCACAGTGACTACTTTCTTATACTACACCATCACAGTGACTACTTTCTTATAGTACATCATCACAGTGACTACTTTCTTATAGTACACCATCACAGTGACTATTTTCTTATAGTACATCATCACAGTGACTACTTTCTTATAGTACACCATCACAGTGACTACTTTCTTATAGTACACCATCACAGTGACTACTTTCTTATAGTACATCATCACAGTGACTACTTTCTTATAGTACATCATCACAGTGACTACTTTCTTATAGTACACCATCACAGTGACTACTTTCTTATAGTACATCATCACAGTGACTACTTTCTTATAGTACATCATCACAGTGACTACTTTCTTATAGTACACCATCACAGTGACTACTTTCTTATAGTACATCATCACAGTGACTACTTTCTTATAGTACACCATCACAGTGACTACTTTCTTATAGTACATCATCACAGTGACTACTTTCTTATAGTACACCATCACAGTGACTACTTTCTTATAGTACACCATCACAGTGACTACTTTCTTATAGTACATCATCACAGTGACTACTTTCTTATAGTACATCATCACAGTGACTACTTTCTTATAGTACATCATCACAGTGACTACTTTCTTATAGTACACCATCACAGTGACTACTTTCTTATAGTACACCATCACAGTGACTATTTTCTTATAGTACATCATCACAGTGACTACTTTCTTTTAGTACACCATCACAGTGACTACTTTCTTATAGTACATCATCACAGTGACTACTTTCTTTTAGTACACCATCACAGTGACTACTTTCTTATAGTACATCATCACAGTGACTACTTTCATGTAGTACACCATCACAGTGACTACTTTCTTATAGTACACCATCACAGTGACCCAAAGAAATTTTGGTTAATTAACTAAATTTACCTTAATTCAGATTCTAAAATATAAGAGAATTTGGAAACTTTGGTGAGTAATACTGAAACACTTGTGGTGGAGCTTTCCAATAAAGAACAAATAAATTCTAGATGAACACATATGTGCTGTGTGAATAGATGTGTGCTGTGTTAAGTGTGTTGCTGTGTTAAGTGTGTTGCTGTTTTAAGTGTGTTGCTGTGTTGAGTGTGTTGCTGTGTTAATTGTGTTGCTGTGTTAAGTGTGTTGCTGTGTTAAGTGTGTTGCTGTGTTAAGTGTGTGGCTGTGTTAAGTGTGTGGCTGTGTTAAGTGTGTTGCTGTGTTAAGTGTGTTGCTGTGTTAAGTGTGTTGCTGTGTTAAGTGTGTTGCTGTGTTAAGTGTGTGGCTGTGTTAAGTGTGTTGCTGTGTTAAGTGTGTGGCTGTGTTAAGTGTGTTGCTGTGTTAAATGTGTTGCTGTGTTAAGTGTGTGGCTGTGTTAAGTGTGTTGCTGTTTTAAGTGTGTGGCTGTGTTAAGTGTGTTGCTGTGTTAAGTGTGTTGCTGTGTTAAGTGTGTTGCTGTGTTGAGTGTGTTGCTGTGTTAAGTGTGTTGCTGTGTTAAGTGTGTTGCTGTGTTAAGTGTGTTGCTGTGTTAAGTGTGTTGCTGTGTTAAGTGTGTTGCTGTTTTAAGTGTGTGGCTGTGTTAAGTGTGTTACTGTGTTAAGTGTGTGGCTGTTTTAAGTGTGTGGCTGTGTTAAGTGTGTTGCTGTGTTAAGTGTGTTGCTGTGTTAAGTGTGTTGCTGTGTTAAGTGTGTGGCTGTGTTAAGTGTGTTGCTGTGTTAAGTGTGTTGCTGTGTTGAGTGTGTTGCTGTGTTAATTGTGTTGCTGTGTTAAGTGTGTTGCTGTGTTAAGTGTGTTGCTGTGTTAAGTGTGTGGCTGTGTTAAGTGTGTGGCTGTGTTAAGTGTGTTGCTGTGTTAAGTGTGTTGCTGTGTTAAGTGTGTTGCTGTGTTAAGTGTGTTGCTGTGTTAAGTGTGTGGCTGTGTTAAGTGTGTTACTGTGTTAAGTGTGTGGCTGTGTTAAGTGTGTTGCTGTGTTAAATGTGTTGCTGTGTTAAGTGTGTGGCTGTGTTAAGTGTGTTGCTGTTTTAAGTGTGTGGCTGTGTTAAGTGTGTTGCTGTGTTAAGTGTGTTGCTGTGTTAAGTGTGTTGCTGTGTTGAGTGTGTTGCTGTGTTAAGTGTGTTGCTGTGTTAAGTGTGTTGCTGTGTTAAGTGTGTTGCTGTGTTAAGTGTGTTGCTGTGTTAAGTGTGTTGCTGTTTTAGGTGTGTGGCTGTGTTAAGTGTGTTACTGTGTTAAGTGTGTGGCTGTTTTAAGTGTGTGGCTGTGTTAAGTGTGTTGCTGTGTTAAGTGTGTTGCTGTGTTAAGTGTGTTGCTGTGTTAAGTGTGTTGCTGTGTTGAGTGTGTTGCTGTGTTAATTGTGTTGCTGTGTTAAGTGTGTTGCTGTGTTAAGTGTGTTGCTGTGTTAAGTGTGTGGCTGTGTTAAGTGTGTGGCTGTGTTAAGTGTGTTGCTGTGTTAAGTGTGTTGCTGTGTTAAGTGTGTTGCTGTGTTAAGTGTGTTGCTGTGTTAAGTGTGTGGCTGTGTTAAGTGTGTTGCTGTGTTAAGTGTGTGGCTGTGTTAAGTGTGTTGCTGTGTTAAATGTGTTGCTGTGTTAAGTGTGTGGCTGTGTTAAGTGTGTTGCTGTTTTAAGTGTGTGGCTGTGTTAAGTGTGTTGCTGTGTTAAGTGTGTTGCTGTGTTAAGTGTGTTGCTGTGTTAAGTGTGTTGCTGTGTTAAGTGTGTTGCTGTGTTAAGTGTGTTGCTGTGTTAAGTGTGTTGCTGTGTTAAGTGTGTTGCTGTTTTAAGTGTGTGGCTGTGTTAAGTGTGTTACTGTGTTAAGTGTGTGGCTGTTTTAAGTGTGTGGCTGTGTTAAGTGTGTTGCTGTGTTAAGTGTGTTGCTGTGTTAAGTGTGTTGCTGTGTTAAGTGTGTGGCTGTGTTAAGTGTGTTGCTGTGTTAAGTGTGTTGCTGTGTTAAGTGTGTGGCTGTGTTAAGTGTGTTGCTGTGTTAAGTGTGTGGCTGTGTTAAGTGTGTTGCTGTGTTAAGTGTGTTGCTGTGTTAAGTGTGTGGCTGTGTTAAGTGTGTTGCTGTTTTAAGTGTGTGGCTGTGTTAAGTGTGTTGCTGTGTTAAGTGTGTTGCTGTGTTAAGTGTGTTGCTGTGTTAAGTGTGTTGCTGTGTTAAGTGTGTTGCTGTGTTAAGTGTGTGGCTGTGTTAAGTGTGTTGCTGTTTTAAGTGTGTGGCTGTGTTAAGTGTGTTGCTGTGTTAAGTGTGTGGTTGTGTTAAGTGTGTTGCTGTGTTAAGTGTGTTGCTGTTTTAAGTGTGTGGCTGTGTTGAGTGTGTTGCTGTTTTAAGTGTGTGGCTGTGTTAAGTGTGTTGCTGTGTTAAGTGCGTGGCTGTGTTAAGTGTGTTGCTGTTTTAAGTGTGTGGCTGTGTTAAGTGTGTTGCTGTTTTAAGTGTGTTGCTGTGTTAAGTGTGTTGCTGTTTTAAGTGTGTGGCTGTGTTAAGTGTGCTGTTGTTTTAAGTGTGTTGCTGTGTTAAGTGTGTGGCTGTGTTAAGTGTGTTGCTGTGTTAAGTGTGTTGCTGTGTTAAGTGTGTTGCTGTGTTAAGTGTGTTGCTGTGTTAAGTGTGTGGCTGTGTTAAGTGTGTTGCTGTTTTAAGTGTGTGGCTGTTTTAAGTGTGTTGATGTGTTAAGTGTGTTGCTGTGTTAAGTGTGTTGCTGTGTTAAGTGTGTGGCTGTGTTAAGTGTGTTGCTGTTTTAAGTGTGTGGCTGTGTTAAGTGTGTTGCTGTTTTAAGTGTGTGCTTGTGTTAAGTGTGTTGCTGTTTTAAGTGTGTGGCTGTGTTAAGTGTGTTGCTGTGTTAAGTGTGTGGCTGTGTTAAGTGTGTTGCTGTTTTAAGTGTGTTGCTGTGTTAAGTGTGTTGCTGTTTTAAGTGTGTGGCTGTGTTAAGTGTGTTGCTGTTTTAAGTGTGTTGCTGTGTTAAGTGTGTGGCTGTGTTAAGTGTGTTGCTGTGTTAAGTGTGTTGCTGTGTTAAGTGTGTTGCTGTTTTAAGTGTGTGGCTGTGTTAAGTGTGTTGCTGTTTTAAGTGTGTTGCTGTGTTAAGTGTGTTGCTGTTTTAAGTGTGTTGTTGTGTTAAGTGTGTTGCTGTTTTAAGTGTGTGGCTGTGTTAAGTGTGTTGCTGTTTTAAGTGTGTTGCTGTGTTAAGTGTGTTGCTGTTTTAAGTGTGTGGCTGTGTTAAGTGTGTTGCTGTTTTAAGTGTGTTGCTGTGTTAAGTGTGTTGCTGTTTTAAGTGTGTGGCTGTGTTAAGTGTGTTGCTGTTTTAAGTGTGTTGTTGTGTTAAGTGTGTTGCTGTTTTAAGTGTGTGGCTGTGTTAAGTGTGTTGCTGTTTTAAGTGTGTTGCTGTGTTGAGTGTGTTGCTGTTTTAAGTGTGTGGCTGTGTTAAGTGTGTTGCTGTTTTAAGTGTGTTGCTGTGTTAAGTGTGTGGCTGTGTTAAGTGTGTTGCTGTGTTAAGTGTGTTGCTGTGTTAAGTGTGTTGCTGTGTTAAGTGTGTTGCTGTGTTAAGTGTGTTGCTGTGTTAAGTGTGTTGCTGTGTTAAGTGTGTGGCTGTGTTAAGTGTGTTGCTGTTTTAAGTGTGTGGCTGTGTCAAGTGTGTTGCTGTTTTAAGTGTGTTGCTGTGTTAAGTGTGTTGCTGTTTTAAGTGTGTGGCTGTGTTAAGTGTGTGGCTGTGTTAAGTGTGTTGCTGTGTTAAGTGTGTTGCTGTGTTAAGTGTGTTGCTGTGTTAAGTGTGTGGCTGTGTTAAGTGTGTTGCTGTGTTAAGTGTGTTGCTGTGTTAAGTGTGTGGCTGTGTTAAGTGTGTTGCTATGTTAAGTGTGTGGCTGTGTTAAGTGTGTTGCTGTGTTAAATGTGTTGCTGTGTTAAGTGTGTGGCTGTGTTAAGTGTGTTGCTGTTTTAAGTGTGTGGCTGTGTTAAGTGTGTTGCTGTGTTAAGTGTGTTGCTGTGTTAAGTGTGTTGCTGTGTTGAGTGTGTTGCTGTGTTAAGTGTGTTGCTGTGTTAAGTGTGTTGCTGTGTTAAGTGTGTTGCTGTGTTAAGTGTGTTGCTGTGTTAAGTGTGTTGCTGTTTTAAGTGTGTGGCTGTGTTAAGTGTGTTACTGTGTTAAGTGTGTGGCTGTTTTAAGTGTGTGGCTGTGTTAAGTGTGTTGCTGTGTTAAGTGTGTTGCTGTGTTAAGTGTGTTGCTGTGTTAAGTGTGTGGCTGTGTTAAGTGTGTTGCTGTGTTAAGTGTGTTGCTGTGTTAAGTGTGTGGCTGTGTTAAGTGTGTTGCTGTGTTAAGTGTGTTGCTGTGTTGAGTGTGTTGCTGTGTTAATTGTGTTGTTGTGTTAAGTGTGTTGCTGTGTTAAGTGTGTTGCTGTGTTAAGTGTGTGGCTGTGTTAAGTGTGTGGCTGTGTTAAGTGTGTTGCTGTGTTAAGTGTGTTGCTGTGTTAAGTGTGTTGCTGTGTTAAGTGTGTTGCTGTGTTAAGTGTGTGGCTGTGTTAAGTGTGTTGCTGTGTTAAGTGTGTGGCTGTGTTAAGTGTGTTGCTGTGTTAAATGTGTTGCTGTGTTAAGTGTGTTGCTGTTTTAAGTGTGTGGCTGTGTTAAGTGTGTTGCTGTGTTAAGTGTGTTGCTGTGTTAAGTGTGTTGCTGTGTTAAGTGTGTTGCTGTGTTAAGTGTGTTGCTGTGTTAAGTGTGTAGCTGTGTTAAGTGTGTTGCTGTGTTAAGTGTGTTGCTGTGTTAAGTGTGTTGCTGTTTTAAGTGTGTGGCTGTGTTAAGTGTGTTACTGTGTTAAGTGTGTGGCTGTTTTAAGTGTGTGGCTGTGTTAAGTGTGTTGCTGTGTTAAGTGTGTTGCTGTGTTAAGTGTGTTGCTGTGTTAAGTGTGTGGCTGTGTTAAGTGTGTTGCTGTGTTAAGTGTGTTGCTGTGTTAAGTGTGTGGCTGTGTTAAGTGTGTTGCTGTGTTAAGTGTGTGGCTGTGTTAAGTGTGTTGCTGTGTTAAGTGTGTTGCTGTGTTAAGTGTGTGGCTGTGTTAAGTGTGTTGCTGTTTTAAGTGTGTGGCTGTGTTAAGTGTGTTGCTGTGTTAAGTGTGTTGCTGTGTTAAGTGTGTTGCTGTGTTAAGTGTGTTGCTGTGTTAAGTGTGTTGCTGTGTTAAGTGTGTGGCTGTGTTAAGTGTGTTGCTGTTTTAAGTGTGTGGCTGTGTTAAGTGTGTTGCTGTGTTAAGTGTGTGGTTGTGTTAAGTGTGTTGCTGTGTTAAGTGTGTTGCTGTTTTAAGTGTGTGGCTGTGTTAAGTGTGTTGCTGTTTTAAGTGTGTGGCTGTGTTAAGTGTGTTGCTGTGTTAAGTGTGTGGCTGTGTTAAGTGTGTTGCTGTTTTAAGTGTGTGGCTGTGTTAAGTGTGTTGCTGTGTTAAGTGTGTGGCTGTGTTAAGTGTGTTGCTGTTTTAAGTGTGTTGCTGTGTTAAGTGTTTGGCTGTGTTAAGTGTGTTGCTGTGTTAAGTGTGTTGCTGTGTTAAGTGTGTTGCTGTGTTAAGTGTGTTGCTGTGTTAAGTGTTTTGCTGTGTTAAGTGTGTTGCTGTGTTAAGTGTGTGGCTGTGTTAAGTGTGTTGCTGTTTTAAGTGTGTGGCTGTGTTAAGTGTGTTGCTGTTTTAAGTGTGTTGCTGTGTTAAGTGTGTTGCTGTGTTAAGTGTGTGGCTGTGTTAAGTGTGTTGCTGTTTTAAGTGTGTGGCTATGTTAAGTGTGTTGCTGTTTTAAGTGTGTGGCTGTGTTAAGTGTGTTGCTGTTTTAAGTGTGTGGCTGTGTTAAGTGTGTTGCTGTTTTAAGTGTGTTGCTGTGTTAAGTGTGTTGCTGTGTTAAGTGTGTTGCTGTGTTAAGTGTGTTGCTGTGTTAAGTGTGTTGCTGTTTTAAGTGTGTGGCTGTGTTAAGTGTGTTGCTGTGTTAAGTGTGTGGCTGTGTTAAGTGTGTTGCTGTTTTAAGTGTATTGCTGTGTTAAGTGTGTTGCTGTTTTAAGTGTGTTGCTGTGTTAAGTGTGTTGCTGTGTTAAGTGTGTTGCTGTGTTAAGTGTGTGGCTGTGTTAAGTGTGTTGCTGTGTTAAGTGTGTTGCTGTTTTAAGTGTGTTGCTGTGTTAAGTGTGTTGCTGTGTTAAGTGTGTTGCTGTGTTAAGTGTGTGGCTGTGTTAAGTGTGTTGCTGTGTTAAGTGTGTTGCTGTTTTAAGTGTGTTGCTGTGTTAAGTGTGTTGCTGTTTTAAGTGTATTGCTGTGTTAAGTGTGTTGCTGTTTTAAGTGTGTTGCTGTGTTAAGTGTGTTGCTGTGTTAAGTGTGTTGCTGTGTTAAGTGTGTTGCTGTTTTAAGTGTGTTGCTGTGTTAAGTGTGTTGCTGTGTTAAGTGTGTTGCTGTTTTAAGTGTGTGGCTGTGTTAAGTGTGTTGCTGTGTTAAGTGTGTGGTTGTGTTAAGTGTGTTGCTGTGTTAAGTGTGTTGCTGTTTTAAGTGTGTGGCTGTGTTAAGTGTGTTGCTGTTTTAAGTGTGTGGCTGTGTTAAGTGTGTTGCTGTGTTAAGTGTGTGGCTGTGTTAAGTGTGTTGCTGTTTTAAGTGTGTGGCTGTGTTAAGTGTGTTGCTGTGTTAAGTGTGTGGCTGTGTTAAGTGTGTTGCTGTTTTAAGTGTGTTGCTGTGTTAAGTGTTTGGCTGTGTTAAGTGTGTTGCTGTGTTAAGTGTGTTGCTGTGTTAAGTGTGTTGCTGTGTTAAGTGTGTTGCTGTGTTAAGTGTTTTGCTGTGTTAAGTGTGTTGCTGTGTTAAGTGTGTGGCTGTGTTAAGTGTGTTGCTGTTTTAAGTGTGTGGCTGTGTTAAGTGTGTTGCTGTTTTAAGTGTGTTGCTGTGTTAAGTGTGTTGCTGTGTTAAGTGTGTGGCTGTGTTAAGTGTGTTGCTGTTTTAAGTGTGTGGCTGTGTTAAGTGTGTTGCTGTTTTAAGTGTGTGGCTGTGTTAAGTGTGTTGCTGTTTTAAGTGTGTGGCTGTGTTAAGTGTGTTGCTGTTTTAAGTGTGTTGCTGTGTTAAGTGTGTTGCTGTGTTAAGTGTGTTGCTGTGTTAAGTGTGTTGCTGTGTTAAGTGTGTTGCTGTTTTAAGTGTGTGGCTGTGTTAAGTGTGTTGCTGTGTTAAGTGTGTGGCTGTGTTAAGTGTGTTGCTGTTTTAAGTGTATTGCTGTGTTAAGTGTGTTGCTGTTTTAAGTGTGTTGCTGTGTTAAGTGTGTTGCTGTGTTAAGTGTGTTGCTGTGTTAAGTGTGTGGCTGTGTTAAGTGTGTTGCTGTGTTAAGTGTGTTGCTGTTTTAAGTGTGTTGCTGTGTTAAGTGTGTTGCTGTGTTAAGTGTGTTGCTGTGTTAAGTGTGTGGCTGTGTTAAGTGTGTTGCTGTGTTAAGTGTGTTGCTGTTTTAAGTGTGTTGCTGTGTTAAGTGTGTTGCTGTTTTAAGTGTATTGCTGTGTTAAGTGTGTTGCTGTTTTAAGTGTGTTGCTGTGTTAAGTGTGTTGCTGTGTTAAGTGTGTTGCTGTGTTAAGTGTGTTGCTGTTTTAAGTGTGTTGCTGTGTTAAGTGTGTTGCTGTGTTAAGTGTGTTGCTGTTTTAAGTGTGTGGCTGTGTTAAGTGTGTGGCTGTGTTAAGTGTGTTGCTGTTTTAAGTGTGTGGCTGTGTTAAGTGTGTTGCTGTTTTAAGTGTATTGCTGTGTTAAGTGTGTAGCTGTTTTAAGTGTGTTGCTGTGTTAAGTGTGTTGCTGTGTTAAGTGTGTTGCTGTTTTAAGTGTGTTGCTGTGTTAAGTGTGTTGCTGTGTTAAGTGTGTTGCTGTTTTAATTGTGTTGCTGTGTTGGGTGTGTTGCTGTGTTAAGTGTGTTGCTGTTTTAAGTGTGTGGCTGTGTTAAGTGTGTTGCTGTTTTAAGTGTGTTGCTGTGTTAAGTGTGTGGCTGTGTTAAGTGTGTTGCTGTGTTAAGTGTGTTGCTGTGTTAAGTGTGTTGCTGTTTTAAGTGTGTGGCTGTGTTAAGTGTGTTGCTGTTTTAAGTGTGTTGCTGTGTTAAGTGTGTTGCTGTTTTAAGTGTGTTGTTGTGTTAAGTGTGTTGCTGTTTTAAGTGTGTGGCTGTGTTAAGTGTGTTGCTGTTTTAATTGTGTGGTTGTGATGGGTGTGTTGCTGTGTTAAGTGTGTTCCTGTGTTAAGTGTGTGACTGTGTTAAGTGTGTTGCTGTTTTAAGTGTGTTGCTGTATTAAGTGTGTTGCTGTGTTAAGTGTGTTGCTGTGTTAAGTGTGTTCCTGTGTTAAGTGTGTGGCTGTGTTAAGTGTGTTGCTGTTTTAAGTGTGTTGCTGTATTAAGTGTGTTGCTGTGTTAAGTGTGTAGTTCTGACAGTAGTAGGTTTCATAGAAAAATTTAAGGCTTAGACGAATTTTTTCAGGTTTCAAAGAACTGTTGTGGGTTTGGCAGAACAATTCCAGGTTTGATCCAACTCTTGTTAGTTTTAGACGAAGGAAGTGGGTTCAGTCGAATGACGTCATTGGATTAATGTTGTGTTCTGATAGTTAAGGTTTGAACGAGAGAAGAGTGAGTTGCCAATTCGTATTATTGAGATGCCAAGTACTGAATTATTAATCCAGATGGTTGTATTGGTATATGTTGCCATATAGGAAGTGTTTTATTCATTGGAAATGTGGTTAACCGTTACTATATCGTGCATTAGACAAATTTTAATAGATTTAGAAGTATAAGAGATTCCTCTCCTTTATAAATGAGAGGAATGTGATAAACTCCTCTCTTCTATAAATAAGAGGAGTGTGATAGACTCCTCTCTTCTAGAAATGAGAGGAGTCTGAGACTTCTCTCTTCTATAAATGAGAGGAGTGTGATAGACTCCTCTCTTCTATAAATGAGAGGAGTGTGAGACTCATCTCTTCTATAAATGAGAGGAGTGTATTAGACTCCTCTCTTCTATAAATGAGAGGAGTGTAATAGACTCCTCTCTTCTATAAAAGAGAGGAGTGTGAGTGACTCCTCTCTTCTATGAATGAGAGGAGTTTGAGACTCCTCTCTTCTATAAATGAGAGGAGTGTATTAGACTCCTCTCTTCTATAAATGAGAGGAGTGTAATAGACTCCTCTCTTCTATAAAAGAGAAGAGTGTGAGTGACTCCTCTCTTCTATAAATGAGAGGAGAGTGAGAGACTCCTCTCTTCTATGAATGAGAAGATTGTGAGTAACTCCTCTCTTCTATAATTGAGAGGAGTGTGAGTGACTCCTCTGTTATATAAATGAGAGGAGTGTGAGAGACTCCTCTCTTCTAGATATGAGAAGATTGTGAGTAACTCCTCTCTTCTATAAATGAGAGGAGTGTGAAAGACTCCTCTCTTCCATAAATGAGAGGAGTTTGAGAGACCCCTCTCTTTTTTAAATAAAAAGAGTGTGTCTCCTCTCTTATAGAACTCTGAATCCATATTCATTTGCATCTTCTGTTGCAACATAATTGGGTTTGGCAGAATGAAACTTCTTCTTTGCTATTAAAAATTATTTAAGCCTGTGAGTGGAAATTTTTTTTTATTTGTATCATGAAAATTTCATATGGATCCGGTATTGAATACTTTTTGAAATAAAATTTACCATTAAATGTCACATGTCATCGCATTCTCTCAAACGGGTTTAGACGAAATCAATTGCCGCTTCTTGCCAAACCTCTATATTCATATAAGATGACTTCATGCAGTTTTTGAACTCCGATCGGCTTAATTCAATTTTTTTTGTGTTCATTAATGTAAACTCATGCTTATACGATACTTCAAACAAGTGCTCAATCTCTTATTGGAGCTTAATTCAGCTGAGACGGCCTGATTCGGCCAAACCTAATTCTGTTACAAAAATTGATACCTGATTGAGAAATTAAAAGAATTCCTACGTGGAAAGTGTGAAGCCTATGTACTTGAAACTTTAACAAAACTTGTATCATGGAGTAATCTAGTATAGATAAATATTTCATGCATTCCGTGGCTTCCCTTTCCAAATATTCACAAAATATCAATAAGTTCAAATCACTCTTCTAGGTGAAGATAGAAGCCAAGAGAAGGCCTGATAATGTTAGCTCACATTTTTTGGAAAAATTGAGATCAATTAACAAGCTTTTGATATATAATGATATAAAGTATGTGACTCCTCTCTTCTATAATTGAGAGGAGTGTGATAGACTCCTCTCTTCTATAAATGAGAGGAGTGTGAGAGACTGCTCTCTTTTATAAATGAGAGGAGTGTGTTAGACTCCTCTCTTCTATAAATGAGAGGAGTGTGAGAGACTCCTCTCTTCTATAAATGAGAGGAGTGTGATAGACTCCTCTCTTCTATAAATGAGAGGAGTGTGAGAGTATATATTTTTGTACAGCAATATTTCGAGCAATAAAGTACAGGAAGGCCCCGCTTTTATTAACAAATCACGACTCAGTCTTATTGCCATATCCCATATGGTAATAAGACCGGGGTGAGTCACAAGAACTATACAATTTTTACTCTTTAATTAACCTTTCATTTTCTATGAGTTATAATGAAAGAAAATTGTATATAAGGTTTGAGTCTTAAAGGTACGTTTTGCATGTAACGATTGTTGCGATCATCGATCATTAATGATCGCCCAGCAATAGGAATAAATTCAAATAGTGCTCAGCAATAATAGCTAGTTGCATAAGAGTCTCAGATGAATAGCATTGAACTGGTGCTCAGCGATAATAGCAAATTGCATAACAGTCCCAGATGAATAGCATTGAACTGGTGCTCAGCGATAATAGCTAGTTGCATAACAGTCCCAGATGAATAGCATTGAACTGGTGCTCAGCGATAATAGCTAGTTGCATAACAGTCTCAGATGAATAGCATTGAACTGGTGCTCAGCAATAATAGCTAGTTGCATGACAGTCCCAGATGAATACCATTGAACTGGTGCTCAGCAATAATAGCTAGTTGCATAACAGTCCCAGATGAATAGCATTGAACTGGTGCTCAGCAATTATAGCTAGTTGCATAACAGTCCCAGATGAATAGCATTGAACTGGTGCTCAGCAATTATAGCTAGTTGCATAACAGTCCCAGATGAATAGCATTGAACTGGTGCTCAGCAATTATAGCTAGTTGCATGACAGTCCCAGATGAATAGCATTGAACTAGTGCTCAGCAATAATAGCTAGTTGCATAACAGTCCCAGATGAATAGCATTGAACTGGTGCTCAGCGATAATAGCTAGTTGCATAACAGTCCCAGATGAATAGCATTGAACTGGTGCTCAGCGATAATAGCTAGTTGCATAACAGTCCCAGATGAATAGCATTGAACTGGTGCTCAGCGATAATAGCTAGTTGCATGACAGTCGCAGATGAATAGCATTGAACTGGTGCTCAGCGATAACAGCTTGTTGCATAACAGTCCCAGATGAATAGCATTGAACTGGTGCTCAGCGATAATAGCTAGTTGCATAACAGTCCCAGATGAATAGCATTGAACTGGTGCTCAGCGATAATAGCTAGTTGCATGACAGTCCCAGATGAATAGCATTGAACTGGTGCTCAGCGATAATAGCTAGTTGCATAACAGTCTCAGATGAATAGCATTGAACTGGTGCTCAGCAATAATAGCTAGTTGCATGACAGTCCCAGATGAATACCATTGAACTGGTGCTCAGCAATAATAGCTAGTTGCATAACAGTCCCAGATGAATAGCATTGAACTGGTGCTCAGCGATAATAGTTAGTTGCATGACAGTCCCAGATGAATAGCATTGAACTGGTGCTCAGCGATAATAGCTAGTTGCATGACAGTCGCAGATGAATAGCATTGAACTGGTGCTCAGCGATAACAGCTTGTTGCATAACAGTCCCAGATGAATAGCATTGAACTGGTGCTCAGCGATAATAGCTAGTTGCATAACAGTCCCAGATGAATAGCATTGAACTGGTGCTCAGCGATAATAGCTAGTTGCATGACAGTCCCAGATGAATAGCATTGAACTGGTGCTCAGCGATAATAGCTAGTTGCATAACAGTCTCAGATGAATAGCATTGAACTGGTGCTCAGCAATAATAGCTAGTTGCATGACAGTCCCAGATGAATACCATTGAACTGGTGCTCAGCAATAATAGCTAGTTGCATAACAGTCCCAGATGAATAGCATTGAACTGGTGCTCAGCGATAATAGTTAGTTGCATGACAGTCCCAGATGAATAGCATTGAACTGGTGCTCAGCAATTATAGCTAGTTGCATAACAGTCCCAGATGAATAGCATTGAACTGGTGCTCAGCAATTATAGCTAGTTGCATAACAGTCCCAGATGAATAGCATTGAACTGGTGCTCAGCAATTATAGCTAGTTGCATAACAGTCCCAGATGAATAGCATTGAACTGGTGCTCAGCAATAATAGCTAGTTGCATAACAGTCCCAGATGAATAGCATTGAACTGGTGCTCAGCAATTATAGCTAGTTGCACAACAGTCCCAGATGAATACCATTGAACTGGTGCTCAGCAATAATAGCTAGTTGCATAACAGTCCCAGATGAATAGCATTGAACTGGTGCTCAGCGATAATAGCTAGTTGCATGACAGTCCCAGATGAATAGCATTGAACTAGTGCTCAGCGATAATAGCTAGTTGCATAACAGTCCCAGATGAATAGCATTGAACTGGTGCTCAGCGATAATAGCTAGTTGCATAACAGTCCCAGATGAATAGCATTGAACTGGTGCTCAGCGATAATAGCTAGTTGCATAACAGTCCCAGATGAATAGCATTGAACTGGTGCTCAGCGATAATAGCTAGTTGCATAACAGTCCCAGATGAATAGCATTGAACTGGTGCTCAGCGATAATAGCTAGTTGCATAACAGTCCCAGATGAATAGCATTGAACTGGTGCTCAGCGATCATCTTTGAGCGATGATCACTGAGCGATGATAGCTGAGCGATGATTGCAACAATCGCTTCAGTCAGAACGTACCTTAAGCCTATTTGAATTTATTTATTAACAGTATTAAAAGCTCAACTCTGACTCGGTACAGGTGAGTAATTAATATATAGTTTGATTTATACAATAATATTAGTGTGTTGCATTGAACAAACAGTAATTTTATGCTCTGTGATTTTTTATTTTATTTTTGGTAGTAGGGTACTAATTTCAAGTTATTGGTTGGTTCTACATTTTCAGACATGTTAGAAATAAAAATTAAATAATTATTATTTAATTTCTATTCAAATTGGTATCATGGATGCTAATTTAAATAAAAGTTAAATAATGATTATTACTTATAGATTTTAAAATACCCGAAAATATGGAACCTTGCGATAACACGAAACTTACCCTAAAATAGGACATGTGGAAGTTATGAACCAATTGCTTCTAATAACCTCATCTGAATAAATAATTTTGAAAAAAAAACCATGAAACAATTACCACAAAAAAATTGTCTCCGTTTTTTAGGATTACTAATGGTAATAATATCGAGACATGTCTTGCAATTGTTAAAACTTTTAAAAAAGAAGGGTGTAATAAATTGCGGGCCTGACTGTAGTTACTCTGTTTAAAGCTCTCTTTGATCAGAAAAGCATGCATTTCATGTATTATAAACATATGAATAGTGTCAAAATATAAGAATAATTATAGTTACTGAAATCGGTTTTACAAAATTTGTCTCTAACCTATATAGTAACAAATAAAAATTGTAATTAACACATATATACCCAGTGTTGGGTGAACGCAACTCTTAAAATATATGATGCAAATTCAGACTCACTGGAAATTTTTACTTGTAAAGCTCATGTTTGTACTATTCTTTGTATTCTGAAATGTATAAAAAGAAATTTTTACACCTATTGGTTGGAACTTTTTGTCAACCATTTGATTATTTAAGGGGTTAAATGTGAAAGAAAAAGATTATTAGATGTTATTTAAACTCCGCGTTGAAGGTTTTTTCAGGTTTCAAGCTTTCAAATAGAAAGATTTCTATTCATCATCAGGAGAAGGGTGGAAAACCTGGACCTGACAATGAATTTTATGACCAATAGTTGTATGTTTGATACCGTCTTTCTATTTAAGCTATATATCCTAAAGTTTATTAATACTAATTAATCTATTAAATATTAAAATATGCGACAAGAAAATTGGAAAATTTAATACTACATATAGCTATTGCTAACTACATTAATTCTCTAGAATAACTCTACTTTCAATATATCTGTGACAAAATAAAGTGTGTTTTATTGTTTTCAGGTGGCTCCTAGTTTCTTTATATGTTCCCTATTCCTATGTGTGTCACTATTCCTATGTGTTACTTGTTGCACTTGCAACAGGACACACTTAGGATCAACAAGACACACTTAGAATCAACAGGACACACTTAGAATCAACAGAACACACTTAGAATCAACAGAACACACTTAGTATCAACAGGACACACTTGGGATCAATCGCACACTTGGGATCAATCGGACACACTTGGGATCAATTGGACACACTTGGGATCAATCGGACACACTTGGGATCAATCGGACACACTTGGGATCAATTGGACACACTTGGGATCAATCGGCCACACTTGGGATCAATCGGACACACTTGGGATCAATCGGACACACTTGGGATCAATCGGACACACTTGGGATCAATCGGACTCACTTGGGATCAATCGGACACACTTGGGATCAATCGGACACACTTGGGATCAATTGGACACGCTTGGGATCAATCGGCCACACTTGGGATCAATCGGACACACTTGGGATCAATCGGACACACTTGGGATCATCAGGACTAACTTAGGATTTACATGACACCCACAGTATCACCAAGAAACTGTAAGGATCAACAGCAAACTGTAAGGATCAACAGGAAACTGTAAGGATCATCAGAAAACTGTAAGGATCAACGAACGATTTTGGCTTTCCAAGCAAATTTTTCTTCCTTGCTGCAAAATATACTCAAGAGAGAGGATTAATGCATAGGTAAGACAAAAACCAAAAACGCAAGAACATTACACCCATCAATTTCATTTTTAATTACTATTAGTTTATTATTATTGACTAATTAACTTTATCTTTATCTTTGTCTGTTGGTTGGTTGCGAGAAAAATGTCACGCTATAACATTTAATGTAAAAATTAATTATATATATTTTTCTGACACAAAATTTCCTGACACAAATTTTTTCTGACCCAATTTTTCTGATCCAATTTTTTTTTTCACACAAATTATTCTGAAACAAATTTTTTCTGACACAAATTTTTTCTATCACAAATTTTTCTGACACAATTTTTCCTGCCACAAATTTTTCTGACACAATTTTTCTGACACAAATTACTCTGAATATAATTTCCCAAGACAAATTTTTTTCTGACCCAATTTTTTTCTGACACGAATTTTTCCGACACAAAATTTTTCTCGCACAAATTTTTTCTGACAAAAATTTTTCTTACACAAATTTTTTCAGACATTTTTTCTGACAAATTTTTTGACATACATTTTCAGACAGAAATTGTTCCCGACACAAAAAAATTTCGACTAAATTTTTTTAAACAAATTTTTCCTACATAATATTTTTTATTCAGTTTTTTAACTATATTCTTCGGATATATATTTTTATTTTATTTAATTTTATTTTACGTGAATGTTTTACACATAAGTGTTTTTACATAATGTTATTTTACATAATGCTCTTCTATATAAATGTTTTTTTACATATATTGTTTTATTCATAAATTTCTTTATATTCATTTTTTTTCTACTTAATTTTCGTACACATTTTTTTATATATTTTTTCTTCTACTATTGATACCCATAAATTTTAATGGGAGTTACACTCGTATTTTAATATTTAATAGATTAATTAATATTAATAAACTTTAGGATATATAGCAGAAATAGAAAGACGGTATCAAACATACAACTATTGGTCATAAAATTCATTGTCAGGTCCAGGTTTTCCACCCTTCTCCTGATGATGAATAGAAGTCTTTTTATTTGAAAGCTTGAAACCTGAAAAAAATTTCAACGCGGAGTTTAAATAACCATTAATAATATGGATTTCCCGTTGAGTTTGAATCTTTTCAATAAAGAAAAAGATTGTAACAAAGAAATAAATTTAGTATTACCTCAGTATTAATTTCTATGTTTTTTCATTCACAATTTCAGACAATACAATTAATATTATTATACTAAATACGTAGGTTAAAATAATAATAAACTTCACATTAAATTAAATTCATGAAAGTTGTAGTTTTCAAGCGCATTACAATTATTCACCCACTAGTGTACTTTCCCGTTAAAAATAACTGGTCATCATCAATACCAATTTATTACCCGTTATTAATTTACTTTTGATGAATTCAATTAAAGTTAAATTTTCTGCATTGTTTAATTTATTTTAAAGATAAAATACATTTAAAAATTGAATGAAAAAAAGGGGAATTTAAATATCAAGTCACTATATTCCCGTGTATCATAGTTACATTCTTCATGTTTAATACGCGTCGTGTAAAAGCGGACACCAAATGAATAAATAAACACTCAAGAGAAATTATTAGTATAGATAATGTATAGCATGGCAGTTGTCCGGATGGCAGTTGTCCGTCCACCATTATTTCCATCTTCTATTCGATAGATATGTTTGCTCTCTTCTTTGAACAACTATATTGATCTTTATGTGTTTTTTCTCTTTGAAGTCATAATAAAGAGCTGCAAATACGGTGATTTAAACATAAAGTTGTATTCAACATATACCATATTAGGGTAATTCTGTGTTATCGTACGTTTCCATATTTTAGGACGCGTAAATATCTACATACGTATTTAATCATTATTCAAATTTCTATCTACTTTAATTGAAGCTAAATAATAAATTCCATATTTCCTTTCTTACGTGCCGCAGTTATACTGTTTGTTCAATGTAACACAATTATATAAATCAAAATATCAAACTAATTATTCGCATATACTGAGTCCAACCTATGATTGGAATTTTTTTAATTCACTTTACTTTGAACTTTTATTAGAGAAGATCAACTAATTTTTGGCAACAAACACTGGAACACTCTTCAATAGTGTTTAGCAGTCGAATTCTAAAAAAAATCTTTCATTATAACTCAAAAAATTGAAATATTCAATCAAGGAGTAACAATTTGATAATAAGTCAGACCGAGTCGTAATTGTTTAATGAAAGCATGGCCTACTTTATATTGTATAAGAACAATAGTTGACAGTTAAGTGAAACATTTTTATTGAAAAGTGTATAAGGTAGAAGTATATTTCTATCCGTTTGTAGTTTTGCCGATAAATTCTCTTGTAAAAATATATATCTAAAAACAATTTTCGGCGGACCAAAAGCGTTATTCCGAGCTTGCAAGCAGGCTGGCAGGCGTGAAAAGCAGGAGGTGCGCAGACCAAAATCGTGAAATCGTTGCAGTACAGTAGGCAGTGTCTGGGGGTTTGCGCTCCATCCACCATTTAAAATTAACATCTTAATTAATTTAACAATTCATATTTTCATTAGCTGAATTCTATTTACGTAAGGCTAGTATCGAGTTATTGGAGTTAATAAAAATAAATTTAATATTCATTAAAAAAAACAGTTAATATTATTAATATATTTTTTTAACAAGATCGAAAATGAGGAACAGTCCGATAACTCGGAACTTCCCTATTATTATAAAAAAAATCATGCAATGAGTAACATACATTGTAAAATAATTACATAAATGTATCTAAAGTAAATAGTTTATTCTTTTTTATATATTCTCAGTGTGTATGAATTCAAATAAAAAAAAATAATATTCTCTGTTTTATTCATTAACCCTTTACGACCGACGGTGACGAATTCGTCACACAAAATATAATGGCCTATACGGTGAGTAATTACTTGTGTGGAGTCTTGATACCGATTGTGACTATTGCGTCACATATTGCGTCTCTGTTCAGAACGTGTTCAGTCCAGAATGTGCGCGTAAACAGTCAGTCACAGATCATTGAATATAGGAAAATGTCGCACTACAGTATTCTAAATTTTCTAGCGACACTTGGCATCGGAGGCGTCCGTACCGTGACGTATCCTTGGAGTTGCCTACGATTGTTATATTACATACCTATTTTTAATTATTCAAAAGGCGAAAAAAAGAGAATAATATTGAATTTAAATATGCTACTTAAAATAAAAATATTTATTTATGATATTAAACTGATAATAAAATTATATATTTATGAATAATATAATTATTTCTGTTCTGTTTTGTACATGTTTTGTACGGCTGTTTGTACGAATTTGAAGCGTTGGTTCATTTCTGATGCAATATCATGAGCGGTGGGTGTGCGCGTTGTATTCTGTTACAAAATTTACTAATTTTCTCATTTTCCATTTGATTAAGCGAGTGAGAAATGGGCAAGGTGCGAAAATGTTCATTTTCTAGTTTTACCAATACATCTAAAGATTGGTACAAGTTGTTTTCGTTCAGAAAATATGATAACAATCTGTGGGTAAAGGGCCAAAGGCATGCAACAATGGCGGTGAAACTGAACAGTTAATAAGTCACTATTCAGATTGTCGAAACATTTTAGCTCCTACTCCGATTCTTGTTTTCTATTTTATAATAAAAATACGTTAAAATCTACGAATATCATTAACCCTTTTTCCTGAAAATTGAAAATAGTCCCCCGTATTGCAAGTAAAAGAAAATGTATCTCTGACAGTTATTTATATATACGTATACCCGTTTGTAAGTACGTTTGTCATTTGTGACGTCACGGTACCCCTCTTTCTGATTGGCTGATACACTGTCGGCTAAATAATTATTTGGTCACTAGCGTCCAGGTAGCAGTGAAACATCTTCCTATATTCAATGATCTGTGCCCACTGCCGTCAGTACAACATAAAGAGCGATCGTGATAGTTTGTTACTTTTTCACTCCCAGACAAGTTATATACCACTCAGGATGGATGAAATACCAGGTAAGCTACGTGATTGTAATAATGTATGGTCTTTTATAAATGCTTATAGGACATATTTATCAAACTAGAACCTAATAAAGTTAGTTAGGAGAAAAATGACAATTGCTCAAACTTTAGTGACGAATTCGTCACTCCCGCCATACCAAGGGAAATTTAAAAAATGAAGTACTGATAAAGAAATTCCATTTACTATTTTCAACGTCGAGATTTACGTGTTATTCAATTTATTTATGTGAAATCTTTCATGAATTAAGGTTTTTTTTTTCATAAAATTTTTTATATCATGACAGTTTCGTGAATTATAATTTTAGTTTTGTTAGGCTATCATGGTGAACTACCTAGAACAATAATTATCTGTATAAAATGATTTCATGTTTTCCTTTTTGTTCCAGAAACATCATTCACTGCAAAATCTTTCTACGGCAGGAAGAAATTTCGAGATAAGGAAATAACTATCGTCACAAGTGTCAATGAAAGTGATGAATCGGTTGAAGAAGATTCAGATGACGAACTTGCAGATCCTGACTTCATGATGGAAAAGAGAGTTACTGAGGAAGAAGGCCAAAGTAAAAACTTGTGATTTTATTTCAAAGTGTGAATCAGCAGTTGATAGTTTTTTCATTTATCTATTATTTACATGGATAATTAATTTTATATAGTTGGTTTACTGGAACCGGTATGTTCTTCTAAATCATGGAGTTTTTACGTGTTTGTTAATTTTAAATTGTTGTTTCAGATGCTGGAAGCGACCATTCTGATGATGAGTCTGCAGAGATTTATGATGACTCAATAGTTGTGATTGAAGTACAAGGCCCAATGGCAGCATCTCCTAGTCCTCGAGAGGCAAGGACAAATAAACGAGACCTCCAGAACAAATGGTCTTCAGTTCAGGATGCTGAAACTGTAACTCATGAATACTTAGGAATAGACCTTCCTTTTACTTATGAAATACTTCCTCCTATACAATACTTCAAGCAATTCTTTTCTGATGATTTTTTAGATGTTGTAGTCACGGAAACAAATTTGTATTCAGCACAAAAAATATCAACAAACCCTTGAATGTAACTCATAAGGAGATGGAACAGTGGCTCGGATTGATTTGTTACTTTTCTATTAGCAAACTTCCAAATGTACGAATGCACTGGAACCGAAGACTGTCACCAATGACTGATTTGACAAGAGATACAATGAGCAGAGACAGATTTGATACCATAAAGAGTAATTTGCACTTAGTCAATAATACTAGACAAGATTCTGGAAATGCTGACAATTACTTGAAAGTTAGGCCAATGATTGATCATTTGCGTGGAAAATTCCAAACCATTCCAATGATTAGAAACCTCTGTGTGGATGAACAGCTTGTTCCTTTCAAAGGTAGGTCATCAGTGAAACAATATATACCGAACAAGCCGAAAAAATGGGGGTACAAGTTCTTTGTGTTAGCAGATGAAAAAGGGATGACGTATGACTTTATCCCATACAATGGGAGGATACAACCTGTAGATGATCCTGATGTTCCAGATCTCAAACCCAGCTCTAACAGTGTCTTGCACCTCGCCCAAATTATTCCCCCAAATGTGAATCACCATCTTTTCTTCGATAATTGGTTTACATCATTGACACTCTTGGATCATCTGGCAAGTCGTGGAATTTGGAGCTGTGGAACAGTTAGACCATCAAGATTACCTGGACTACCAAAAGAAATGAAGTGTCAAAAAAAGATCTCAAAGAATGGAAGAGGAGCCTATGAAGTTGCGAAAATAGTGCAAAAGAATTCAGAAGCAGTGTACGTCAAATGGTTTGACAATAAAGTTGTAAATATGATTTCTACTTTTGCTAAAACCGAACCACTGACAAAAGTACCACCTTTTGATTCAAAACGAAAGACTCGCATTGAAGTTGAATGTCCTGACATTGTAAAGCAATACAATAAATCCATGGGAGGAGTTGATTTAGCTGATCAACTTATTTCACTCTACAGGATACCAGTACGGTCAAAGAAATACTACCTTAGGTTAGTGTTTCATATGATTGATATGGTCGTTGTGAATGCTTGGCTAATGTACACTGTACAGACGTGACGCCTCCAGTCTCAAGTTACATAAGAAAGACATTCTATCATTAGCCTCTTTTAAGCTGCTAATAGCTTTCGACCTAATGCGAGCAGGCAAGGTTTGTAATGGAAGAAAGAGAGGAAGACCTTCTTCGACCCAAGTTTCAAGAAGGGCACCCAGGAAAACCTCCTCCCGTCCTTCTGTTTCAATTCGAACTGATGGAATCGGGCATTTGCCTCGTATTGATGAGAAAAGAAATCGTTGCAGGAGACCAAACTGCCGTGGGAGAACCAATGTTGCATGTAAAAAATGCAATGTCAATCTGTGCCTGACTGCCAAGTCAAATTGCTTCGAGATTTATCATGAATAATGAGTTATCTCTACTTTATTTCTTAGTTGAATCTTGAAATGGAAGCTTGTTTTTCTTTTTGTTATGCGGAACTTTATGTGCCATTTTTCTAATGCCAAAGGATTTATATTGTTTATGATTTATATATCATTCGTTTATATATGTATAACGGTGTTCAATTTAAGTACTTGAATAAATGTTTTGAATAAAACCATTGTATGAATAACCGAATTGGATACCCGGATGTGACGAATTAGTCACACATTAATATTTTTTTCATTATACATTTCATTATAAATATTACATATAATGTCTATTTACCACCTATTGGACACATTGAAAGTAGTAATTATAATTTTTAACTTTTATAAATTAATTCAGGTCGTAAAGGGCTAATTATTAAAATAATATTTTTGGGAGGTTGAAAATTCGAAGTTAATTCTTTCTATCGATATATTGTCCATCAAATCAATTAGTGTGTGTGGAAAATTTCAGGAATTAACAGCTCCACGTTCATGGCAGGGAAACACTCACACCTTCCTCGTCTGACGTCTCCCACCTTGCTGCTTGCTCACAAAGCAGCGGCTGCAACCAGGGTTGGTTAGGGGAAACCTCAAGGAGGTTTCTTTAGTTTCCCCCAGGGGAAACTGGGGGAAACCTTGGTAGTCTGGTAATGATAAATGTAAGTTTACATATTGACCATTAACATGTGTTTCAGTAGCTATATGTCAAATGAATCATTGAGTCTAATGATCAATAAATGCATAATATGATAATTGGTATAACTACTTCTAATTAATTTATTCATCAATTAAAAATCATAATTGCCAAAATTATAATATTTAAATATCTCTAATGAATGATGATTAATATAGGTAGTAATCATAATTTCATTCCCATCATCCCATGACGTGCAATGTTAACTTTAAGGTTACAAGGTATTGTAATTTTTATGGAACCAGTTCAGACTCCAGAGAACCAAAGTGCTCTATACTCAGTGACAAGTCGTAATTAAGCTTGCTACATAGTTACCACTGCAAGTTATATAATTGGCTATATTAAGATGTTCGAACTATTTACTGAAAGGAAGAATGTAGTACCAAATATAAAAGTTTAGTTTTGTCATATTTATCTACAGTGAACAATAAAAGAAATTACAAATATTGAATATCAGTATATTCGATATTATTATCCCTTAGTTATCACAGTTTCACACCAAGAAGTTATTATAAATCAAAGGGGCACACAGACATTGTAAAGGGGCACACAGACATTGTAAAGGAACACACAGACTTTGTGAAGGGACACACAGACTTTGTGAAGGGGCACACAGACTTTGTGAAGGGGCACACAGACTTTGTGAAGGGGCACACAGACTTTGTGAAGGGGCACACAGACTTTGTGAAGGGGCACACAGACATTGTGAAGGGGCACACAGACATTGTAAAGGGGCACACAGACATTGTAAAGGGGCACACAGACATTGTAAAGGGGCACACAGACATTGTAAAGGGGCACACAGACATTGTAAAGGAGCACACAGACATTGTAAAGGAGCACACAGACATTGTGAGGGGCACACAGTGACACAGACATTGTGAAGGAGCACATAGACATTGTAAAGGAGCACACATACATTGTAAAGGAGCACACAGACATTGTAAAAGAACACACAGACATTGTAAAGGAGCACACAGACATTGTAAAGGAGCACACAGACATTGTAAAGGAGCACACAGACATTGTAAAGGAGCACACAGACATTGTAAAGGAGCACACAGACATTGTAAAGGAGCACACAGACATTGTAAAGGAGCACACAGACATTGTAAAGGAGCACACAGACATTGTAAAGGAGCACACAGACATTGTAAAGGAGCACACAGACATTGTAAAGGAGCACACAGACATTGTAAAGGAGCACACAGACATCGTAAACGAGCATACTGACATCGTAAAGCCCTTGGATAAGTAATAAGTATAGCTAATTTACGTTTCCCACAGTTTCCCCCAATTTTTCAGTTTCCCCCAAATGTTTTTTTTTCAGTTTCCCCCATGTTTCCCCCATTTTGGGGGAAACCTACCTTGCCAACCCTGGCTGCAACGTGAGAGCATTTTTGGTGACAGTTACCGCTTTTCCTGCCTGCTTTTTTCGCTTTCAGCGTGCGTAGTTCAATAGGAATAACATATAGCATGGCTCACGCTAGCAAGCTTTCCTTCCAGCTTCACACGAAAATGCTTTTGGTGTGCGCGCAGCCTTAATCCTCAATAGCTTCTATTTTTAAGTTTTCAGCATATTATGGTACTGCAGCTTGCCATTCGGGATAAGAATTGCATGATAATTTAGAGAAGTTTCAGACAGTTCAATCATTATTATATAATATTAAACAGTTTTTACAGATCCTCATAGTAGTACATGTAATATTTATTCATTTACAATGTTGAAAGAATTTAAACGTTTGGCTTTTGTTGTTATGATAGTGCCATTCTCATTAATTGTATACGTTAAATATAACAACTTTGGAACTTCACACATCTCACAGCAACCAAACGATGGTACTACAATATTGAAAAAACTTCCTCCCATCTCTGGCGCAACGTCCAAAGATCAGTCGTCAGCCAACACTTTCACTGTAAACTTCTCAGCGCAACCTGAAGAGGATGCAAACAAACTTAACAAAGTAATCCAGTTTAGGAATTTGATCAGCAAACTGGCACACTGTCATGATAACTGTGGGAATATTAACAAACAAGAAACGTCGCATCTACCTCAAAATATATCGGTGAGTTTCCATTTAGTTAATATTCTATTTTTAGAATAAATTATTTTCAGATGAGACAATAGGTTAGATGTGATTGTTGTTACTCATAACTAGAGCTAGGACATTGGGGCACTTAAAAAAGAGCAGTAGTAGCGGTCAAAACGAGCACTTGTGGCGCTATAAATGTGCAGTAGGAGCGATAGAAAAAAGCATTTGGGGCACTTATCGGAGCATTTGGGGCACTTATCGGGGCATTTGAAGTACTTATCAGTGCATTTGGGGACAGTCATTGGTGCATTTGAGGCAGTTTTGGAGTGTTTCATGCACCGAAAGAAAAAGCGTATTCCTTATCAGAGTAAGAATTTTAACGAGGTTTTATTTTTTGAAGAGTTTTTGGATGAAATATACACAAGAATTATCTTTAATTTTTATCCATAAATAATTCATTTTAAAAAATCATTATGTAAATATGTAAGGCTCAAAAGTATTGTGCAATACTCGAAAAAAAACAATAGATGTTGAAACCAAAACGAACGTATACAGTACATATAATAATTGGAATCTATATTGAGTCTATAATGTTACAGAAAATTCTAGCATCACATGTTGTTGAAGCTTGGTAAAAATGTGAAAGTTAACCCATATTAACAAGATAAAACCATTACTTCCTTAACATTTTTTTTTGACACTTCATCGTCTATCTGAGACCAAATATTTCAATAAAAAGAATAATCTCTATTTCTGTGGAAGTAACAGGGGCACTAGCATAGCGGGAAACATCTTAGGGAGTCAATTCGGGAAATATTTCAGTCTGTTTTCTTCACTACGCCTTGCAAAACATTCAACCCAGTATTTACTTACTCAAACAAATGTACGAAAAAATAAGGTATGTAAATTACGTGAAAATCTAGGGTTAATATTATAATAGTTACACCTCTTTTTAATTTTTATAGTACTTTTCTAGTCAAATAAAATGCATAGGAAAAGGGTAATAAAATAAAATAATTAAAAAAACTGAACAACAATACATTAACTCATTAAGTGAATATAATCAAATTAAATCAATGCTCGACTAGATTAATGGTAGACATAGAATATATTTGTTAAACCATATAATTTGAAGATGTCATTGTAGGAGCTGCATGGCCCTTATAGAACGGATATTTTTTGCCCGATAAAAGATCGTCCGCTGTACGAGCTTTACCTGTAATACGATTTCTCTTCAACATTTGAAATTAGTTAACTATCAAAAAATAATTACGGATACAATTTCTTTGACAGTACCTAGGCAATAGCACACAAACACATACCCTGGTATTTCAATGAAGCTATCTCTCTATCAATATCAAATTCGTATTTTAATCTATTTTTAGTTTAAGTATATTTATACGAACTAATTATTGGTTATATGAAGGATGGGGAAAGAAATGAGAAAAAAGATCTAAGAATAAAATGAATAAGGATAAAAAGAATAAGTCACCGTTTAAATTACTATTTAATTGCCGCATAACTAATTCACAAGGGAATTCATTTAATAGTTGTAGGCTATTTAGAGGTTTGAATGATGAAGGGGCAGCCAGGAGTAGGAGGTCTTCCAAGACAATTTGGTGAACTGCGCCTTCAAAAATGAAAAGAATAGTTATTAATATAGAAGTATAAGAATATAGAATATTAAATCAGTATAAAGAATAAGAATTACCTATATAATAAACAATTAACGGCCCAGATCGTAGCCAATTAGGGAGAGACCTCTAGGGTGGATCAAATGCTGGGCGTGAACCTAGCCTCCCATCTGGTAATCGCCGGAACCTACAGAATATAAGGTAATATGCCGGTGACCAAAAAGAATAGTGTTCGGATGTCGCCTTAAGGGCCGTTTATATCATAATATAAATCATTTAATCAGTTTATTGTCCACGATTGGACCCAATTGATTAATTACCATGTTGGCAAGTCTGATTATGGCATTTAAGGTATGCACTTCCAGTGCCGGGTCATAGCGACCCGTTATTTGGCTTAGCCACTCATTATTAAAAGGGAATTAGGAGGGAATTTGGGAGTGGGAAATGGGAGAAGGTAGAAGGTTTTAAAAGAGTAGTTTATGAAACCATAGGGAAAAGAATTAGAGTATTCAGGAAAGGAATGAGTGCATTGAATATGATTGGTTTATATATACAATGCATGAACAAGTATTTAGAGCATCCACATTGTGTGATGGATTGTGAAGAACTGCTAGGAACTTGACCTCGATAAATATTGTCAGGTCATGTTCCAATATTTTATGATTTTAATTTATAAATTTAGTCTCTTAAAAACTATTATAATTGGTCACCGGTAATATTATTAAACAAGAAATGTATAAATTGAAAAGGTTACCTAAATAAACAGTCTCCTCAATCACTGGTAGATAACTATGTGAAATTAGTTCGATCATTCACGTTTAAGCTCTATGAACCATTAAATACACTTAAAAGTGCAGTTGTCCATCCAGTAAAAATGATACAGTTATTTGACATAACTCAATCTAGATGCGCAATGGAAGTCAACCAGAGTACATATGGATCATTTTGGGGAGTTTTGAGCATTTTGGGGCGTTTATAGCGTTTGGAGCATAATGGAGCATTATGAGCGCTAGTTGCATTTAACTTATAACTGCTCCAATGTCCGAGCCTTACTCATAACATAGTCATAAATACCATCAAACCAGTACCAATTCACTTGAATTTAAGTTTAAAATAAGATAACAGCTACGACTTCCTTCAAAACTAACTTCACATGTTGACAAAATTCAACCAAAGAAGTATTGCTACTTGGAGTATTGAGTCATTATATCTCCAATGTATGGGGCACGGTGATAGCAAAATTTGTCCATGGAAAATTCGTTCACAGAAAATTCATTCGTTTTAGAAATAAAGTCATTATTGAGTGTTAACAGTATGTGAAAGAGAGAATTTCAGGCGCATAGAATCTGATTAGATGAAAGATAACACAAATGTATTCATTAGTATTATATTTTATGTAGCTATTATTTTTTATGTTATATATAATTTAAAAAAATAACTTATAGTAAGATAATATATTGATATAAATAATAAGAACGCTCAGACACCAAGCATTTTATCTTAAATTAAATCAATTTCACTATATTATGTATCAATCAATCTTAATTAATGTTTCACTATACCATCATGAATTGTTCAAAGAGCAGTACAACAAAGTTAATGGACACAACAATGTACTATTACCTTGTTGTGGGAAAAGGGAGAGGATCCACTTATGAAAAAAAAAGACACTTTAAAATAAAGATAAATTCAGTCGTCCCAGGTCTAATATTGAGTACGCTATATGATATGAATTTCTCAATTAATATAAATTATCATGTGATTGGAAGAGATACAAGGTTTTACTTATAACTTTAATTATTGAACTATATATACACTCACTCACACAACTCTCACACCAAAACACACATTCATAAATAAAATTTATAGATATAATTTTAATACGATAATAAATACTTGATATGTACTAGCAAATAAATAATTTTAAATAGCTATATCCTATTTAGGTTAGTAAATATAATTTAAGTATTCTGCTAACTACCAGGTATTGCAGACAATATTCGTCTGAATAGGTAGTTTTCCAGCAAGCTAGTTTTCCAGCAAGCTAGTTTTCCAGCAAGCTAGTTTTCCAGCAAGCTAGTTTTCCAGCAAGCTAGTTTTCCAGCAAGCTAGTTTTCCAGCAAGCTAGTTTTCCAGCAAGCTAGTTTTCCAGCTAGCTAGTTTTCCAGCTAGCTAGTTTTCCAGCTAGCTAGTTTTCCAGCTAGCTAGTTTTCCAGCTAGCTAGTTTTCCAGCTAGCTAGTTTTCCAGCTAGCTAGTTTTCCAGCTAGCTAGTTTTCCAGCTAGCTAGTTTTCCAGCTAGCTAGTTTTCCAGCTAGCTAGTTTTCCAGCTAGCTAGTTTTCCAGCAAGCTAGTTTTCCAGCAAGCTAGTTTTCCAGCTAGCTAGTTTTCCAGCTAGCTAGTTTTCCAGCTAGCTAGTTTTCCAGCTAGCTAGTTTTCCAGCTAGCTAGTTTTCCAGCTAGCTAGTTTTCCAGCTAGCTAGTTTTCCAGCTAGCTAGTTTTCCAGCTAGCTAGTTTTCCAGCTAGCTAGTTTTCCAGCTAGCTAGTTTTCCAGCTAGCTAGTTTTCCAGCTAGCTAGTTTTCCAGCTAGCTAGTTTTCCAGCTAGCTAGTTTTCCAGCTAGCTAGTTTTCCAGCTAGCTAGTTTTCCAGCTAGCTAGTTTTCCAGCTAGCTAGTTTTCCAGCTAGCTAGTTTTCCAGCTAGCTAGTTTTCCAGCTAGCTAGTTTTCCAGCTAGCTAGTTTTCCAGCTAGCTAGTTTTCCAGCTAGCTAGTTTTCCAGCTAGCTAGTTTTCCAGCTAGCTAGTTTTCCAGCTAGCTAGTTTTCCAGCTAGCTAGTTTTCCAGCTAGCTAGTTTTCCAGCTAGCTAGTTTTCCAGCTAGCTAGTTTTTCCAGCTAGCTAGTTTTTCCAGCTAGCTAGTTTTTCCAGCTAGCTAGTTTTTCCAGCTAGCTAGTTTTTCCAGCTAGCTAGTTTTTCCAGCTAGCTAGTTTTTCCAGCTAGCTAGTTTTTCCAGCAAGCTAGTTTTTCCAGCAAGCTAGTTTTTCCAGCAAGCTAGTTTTTCCAGCAAGCTAGTTTTTCCAGCAAGCTAGTTTTTCCAGCAAGCTAGTTTTTCCAGCAAGCTAGTTTTTCCAGCAAGCTAGTTTTTCCAGCAAGCTATAGTTTTTCCAGCAAGCTATAGTTTTTCCAGCAAGCTATAGTTTTTCCAGCAAGCTATAGTTTTTCCAGCAAGCTATAGTTTTTCCAGCAAGCTATAGTTTTTCCAGCAAGCTATAGTTTTTCCAGCAAGCTATAGTTTTTCCAGCCTATAGTTTTTCCAGCAAGCTATAGTTTTTCCAGCAAGCTATAGTTTTTCCAGCAAGCTATAGTTTTTCCAGCAAGCTATAGTTTTTCCAGCAAGCTATAGTTTTTCCAGCAAGCTATAGTTTTTCCAGCAAGCTATAGTTTTTCCAGCAAGCTATAGTTTTTCCAGCAAGCTATAGTTTTTCCAGCAAGCTATAGTTTTTCCAGCAAGCTATAGTTTTTCCAGCAAGCTATAGTTTTTCCAGCAAGCTATAGTTTTTCCAGCAAGCTATAGTTTTTCCAGCAAGCTATAGTTTTTCCAGCAAGCTATAGTTTTTCCAGCAAGCTATAGTTTTTCCAGCAAGCTATAGTTTTTCCAGCAAGCTATAGTTTTTCCTAGCAAGCTATAGTTTTTCCTAGCAAGCTATAGTTTTCCCTAGCAAGCTATAGTTTTCCCTAGCAAGCTATAGTTTTCCCTAGCAAGCTATAGTTTTCCCTAGCAAGCTATAGTTTTCCCTAGCAAGCTATAGTTTTCCCTAGCAAGCTATAGTTTTCCCTAGCAAGCTATAGTTTTCCCAGCAAGCTATAGTTTTCCCAGCAAGCTATAGTTTTCCCAGCAAGCTATAGTTTTCCCAGCAAGCTATAGTTTTCCCAGCAAGCTATAGTTTTCCCAGCAAGCTATAGTTTTCCCAGCAAGCTATAGTTTTCCCAGCAAGCTATAGTTTTCCCAGCAAGCTATAGTTTTCCCAGCAAGCTATAGTTTTCCCAGCAAGCTATAGTTTTCCCAGCAAGCTATAGTTTTCCCAGCAAGCTATAGTTTTCCCAGCAAGCTATAGTTTTCCCAGCAAGCTATAGTTTTCCCAGCAAGCTATAGTTTTCCCAGCAAGCTATAGTTTTCCCAGCAAGCTATAGTTTTCCCAGCAAGCTATAGTTTTCCCAGCAAGCTATAGTTTTCCCAGCTAGATAGTTTTCCCAGCTAGATAGTTTTCCCAGCTAGATAGTTTTCCAGCTAGATAGTTTTCCAGCTAGATAGTTTTCCAGCTAGATAGTTTTCCAGCTAGATAGTTTTCCAGCTAGATAGTTTTCCAGCTAGATAGTTTTCCAGCTAGATAGTTTTCCAGCTAGATAGTTTTCCAGCTAGATAGTTTTCCAGCTAGATAGTTTTCCAGCTAGATAGTTTTCCAGCTAGATAGTTTTCCAGCTAGATAGTTTTCCAGCTAGATAGTTTTCCAGCTAGATAGTTTTCCAGCTAGATAGTTTTCCAGCTAGATAGTTTTCCAGCTAGATAGTTCTCCAGCTAGATAGTTCTCCAGCTAGATAGTTCTCCAGCTAGATAGTTCTCCAGCTAGATAGTTCTCCAGCTAGATAGTTCTCCAGCTAGATAGTTCTCCAGCTAGATAGTTCTCCAGCTAGATAGTTCTCCAGCTAGATAGTTCTCCAGCTAGATAGTTCTCCAGCTAGATAGTTCTCCAGCTAGATAGTTCTCCAGCTAGATAGTTCTCCAGCTAGATAGTTTTCCAGCTAGATAGTTTTCCAGCTAGATAGTTTTCCAGCTAGATAGTTTTCCAGCTAGATAGTTTTCCAGCTAGATAGTTTTCCAGCTAGATAGTTTTCCAGCTAGATAGTTTTCCAGCTAGATAGTTTTCCAGCTAGCTAGTTTTCCAGCAAGTTCAGATGTAACTCGCTTGGGAGAATATGAGATATCTTTAGCAACATTATTCACATCATGTTTTTCACACTGATGTTTACGTCTCACAGATATTCCATCTGTCTGATAAGCAAAATCACGTTTTAGGTCATTCTTCTCAACTGAAGCACTCTTCATACCAGTAATCAGTGTATTAAGGTACAACATCCAGGTCTTGTTTGGTAGACGAATAGGTAAGTACCGTCTTAGACTATCAATGGGTTCGCCATCAGTTTCCAAAACTATATTGGTCATCATACCAGCTCCCATTTCGACATCTTCTGGGTTTTGTATCGCAGACATCTCATTGATCACATCTAGAGACTGCAAATATTTGGATGAGCACTGATTAATGAATTCCCCCTTAAGAAATTCCCCCTTAAGTAAGATAGCACATTTCGTATTTGAAAATCTCTTACCAAAAATGAATGAGCCTTAACGGCAAGCATGTCCAGAGACGTGTGATCAGCAGCTGGCATGACACGACAATTAGTTGCTAAAGTCGGGGGCACATATGAACCAGCTTGAGATTCAACAGTACAAGATGTCCAAAGATATTCTCTCGTTACATTTTTGAAACTACTGGTGACAACCCCGTCTTCTTTTATTACGTTATTAGTGGGAACCTTCAAAGCTAAATTTCCCTGATCACAAATAGGGGATATATTATCAAAGAGATCAGTACCACATTTATTATTATCCATAATAATGATCTTATGAGTAGAAATTTAAACAATACACATAATTATGATCCACTAAAAGACATAAGTTATATACACAATATAGGGAAAGTAGAAAAGAATTATGAACATATCAAGAAATACATGCAATATTAACTCCCTGGTCTGGGCACCATTTCATGTTGTGGGAAAAGGGAGAGGATCCACTTATGAAAAAAAAGACACTTTAAAATAATGATAAATTCAGTCGTCCCAGGTCTAATATTGAGTACGCTATATGATATGAATTTCTCAATTAATATAAATTATCATGTGATTGGAAGAGATACAAGTTTTTATTTATAACTTTAATTATTGAACTATATATACACTCACTCACACAACTCTCACACCAAAACACACATTCATACATAAAATTTATAGATATAATTTTAATACGATAATAAATACTTAATATGTACTAGCAAATAAATAATTTTAAATAGTTATATCCTATTTAGGTTAGTAAATATAATTAAAGTATTCTGCTAACTACCAGGTATTGCAGACAATATTCGTCTCAATAGGTAGTTTTCCAGCAAGGTAGTTTTCCAGCAAGGTAGTTTTCCAGCAAGGTAGTTTTCAAGAAAATATAAATAAGTAGATATGCGCATCGAGAGCTCCACTCAGATTTAGAAAAGGCAGGTCAATGAACGATCTGTAATGATCAATAAAAAAACCAATCACACACTATTCATAGAATGGAAAAACAATTAAAACTAGAAATTCAACAAAATTAAAAAACGAATAATTAGCTTTAAAGAACACGAAGAATCTAAGGAATACAAAAATTTGAGAAAAAGAACACATGGCAAAGATTTGATTTCACAGTTTAAGGAGAAATGATTCAAGTGATGAAAAAAATAGAGAAATATTGGAATTTAATTTGATCAAAGTACACTTAAATCAATAATTGAATATATTAAAAATTACGCTGGTTGACTGCGTTATTCCAAAGCTCTTTATCACCGAATAATTTCATATCAGAATTTTAGTAAATGTATCTAGTGAAATTAGGCTAAAACAAAGAAATGAACATTTATTGAAAATTGAAAAATGATGACTACTTCCCAATCAAAAACCGGTAAGAAATTAATTCCAATTAAGGTTACCGGAATTATCACCACGCAGGTAAAAATAAGAAAAATTCCAATAATTTACACCATTCCAGACAAATATTCAGTAATCAAAATATACAATTTCTGCAACAATCAGTTCAGCACGATAAACATTAGGTTAAGCCAATTACATATATTACCCATTATAATAATGAACCATCATAATATCATAAGAAAATGAAAAATTAAGCAATACGGAAGCTGACCGTCAAACTGTACTCTAAATTAAAATTCCAAATCGCACGTTCATCTCGGTAAGCTGGTTAAGGAATACAGGTATCACCTGCTACGGTCATACTTAGGCAGGAAATGATAATTAGTGAAGTGATTATATAGAGGTAACATTGCTCAAGATTTCAGTTAGGGGTCTTTCAATTAATATTTATTTTCGAAAAAAAGAAAAGAAATATGAGAACTAAATTAATGAACGGATACTGACAGGAAAAATATAATCTTATTTGTATCTGAATCAAGCCCTTTTTCAGGAATTTGCAGCATATGCATTATTTTAATATGAACTAGTAAGATTAATAACCCTAAATATTACCAACTTTGAAAAATATATGTTTAATGAGAAAACTAACATTTACCTACTGATAATAATTAATTGTATGAAAAACAAGAGGCTAATTTGCCTGGATTAAAACCACAACAACCTAGATACATTAAACTATTTTATATCAAATATTTATTTCGACATTTTAAGCAAACTCGGCTCGAATTAAGGCCCCCACACACTACAAGATCCACGAGCCGAGCCTTAGCAAACAAGCTGAGCCCCGAGCCAGATCGCATAGTGTGTGGGCACTTCGAGCCGAGCCACGAGCCGTGCTATCAGGCTCGTGGCTCGGCTCGTGCTGATCTATCACTTCCAGATATTTGGCCTGGGTTGCGCGAGCCGAGCCTGCGGTCAGCTTAGTGCATAATGAATATTTATTTTTCAGAAAGTGTTTGATGTATGTTTGATGTATCCTTCCTTTTTATAAATGGGGTCACCATTGATAGCTACTGCAAGAACGTTGATTTATCCATTTCTCACGTACCTAATTAGCGTATTCTCGAGGCTCTAGTCTCAATTCTTGAATTAACTGGCCATGAGACAGTTCACCCCTCTTCAATAGCCAAGACTTGCACCATTTAGACATTTTCCGAGGTAGTTTAGCACTTAAGCAAATTGCAATCTCGAATAGGTCATCTGAATCTGAATTGGAGAAATCATGCAAACTAATGCTCGGCTCGTGTAATGTGTGGGGAGGCAGAAAGCCCGAGCCGAGCCACGCAGGTTCGCGCAATTCTGAGGCCTGGCTCGCAGCTCGACTCGTGGATCGTGTAGTGTGTGGGGGCCTTAATGGACGAATTTTCCGTGGACAAATTTTCCGGTCTCAATGAGTTACACTATTATTTTAGAAAATAGGTTGGTAAATATTATATTTTTGAGAAATAAACGATAAGTAATACAAATTTTGGGTACTCTCTCTATTGTGTTTATAATATAATGACAAATTACCTGATCAAAACAGTACGCTAGAATTGTGAAACCACGATGTGCATTGTATAGAGTGACACATAATATCTGAGTTCTTTTATTACAGAGATAATAATATTGGTAAAACAACATGAAAAGTGTTTAAATACATCATAAAAAACACTGGAAATATAAGTTAGATAAAATAAAATCTCCTCCTTTTTGAGCCACGGCTTCCAATCTGTTTTGAAGTATAGGAAAATGAGAATTTTTCCAATACTGACCACAATCAGAAGTGTATAGGATTAAATCAGACGCAGAGTTCCCTGCTCAGTGGAGCTCAACTACAGCATACTTTAGAATAACCATTGGAAATTCCATTAATTTCTTAAAATTAAGAGATGACCTCTATTGTAAATTAAATATTACATCGAACGCTATTGAATTTGAAAACTAAAAAGAATTTCTCAACATTAAATTTTGAATTAAAGAGATATATTGATTTCAGAATTGTTACCTTACACTGTTTACACGTTCATTTCACCTATTTTTGATGAAATAGTTTAATAGGAACAATAACCAAAATCTAGCTTATTTATATTTTTTTAGAGGAATTGGGATGAGGTTCTCACAAATAAATGTTTGTAGGAAATATTTGATTCAATGATCTGCATTTAATGTCCATTAGAAACTAACATTGACTTTAGCTGTCTTCTAAAACTCAATGAGGTTCCTTTTCCTTCAGACTGATCCTACTTTCATAAGAATGGTGAAACGTGTCAGAAAATATAAGGAAGCCTGCACCAATGACAATCCTGAGCTGAAGGCAGAGTTCTGTCAAAATTACACTTATCCTATCATCAAAGACGACATTCACCACTTGAGTATTTGTACTAGCCCTAAGGTGAGGGATTCCGGCACAAAAAAAAACGTGCAATAAAACCTTCGGTTACGAAAACTCCGAGCCAAATACCCCACCGGACAAACCCCCGTGCAATGAACCTCCCAGTCAAATATCCCTCTGACAAACCCCCCTACCCCCAAGTAAAAAAAACGGATGCAAAAAAACCCTGTCGATTTAAATCAGGGGTGGGCAAATGCAGCACTCAGTGCTATTTTGGCCCTAAGAGTGGCCCACGTGCCGACCCGGGAAAAAGTGCTTTATTTTCTTCCAAAGAAATTTTTTTTTAGTCCTGACTTCTTTATAAATTAAAAGAATAATATAGAAGATGATGGTCAACTAATTGAAAAACAGTATATTTGTAATGACCTTGATGCTTTGACAGTAAATTTTATCCTTTAATGAGGTATTTTTTGTTAATTGTTACAATAATGCCGGTGTTTAATTCATTTACCTCTGTCTCTTTTTATCAAGATCAGTTAATTTTATATCTTTCATACGCTTGTCTTGGGATATTCAAACACTGTGGTAAAAAAATTTGCAATCATTTTTAATTCCCTTTTTCAATAAGTTAGGTAGCCATAGTAATTTATCCTGTGAATTTGTGAAATACTTATTATGAATAATTTTCACATGAAGAAAAAAATTATTATATATCAATCATCAATTCTTTCTAATGCGAATGATAAATCTACTACCGATATATATGCGCAAAATATGTACCGTTGTACATGTACGTACTTCAATTAAATCTACCACCTCATTATAAAATAATCAGTATCCCCTGCAATTTAAAAAACGAAAAGAAAATTGGCACTGAGATTCCATCTTTCGGCACTGAAAAACACAATGTGTGCCCACCCCTGATATAAATAGACTAATTCATTTTTATTAATATTTTAAACAGTAATTAAATGCGAACCAATAAATATTACATTTTCGCTGAGAGAATGACAAATTTTCAGCAAAATAGGCTATATAATAATATATACCTATTTTATAGTAAGACCAGTAGAGTGTACATTTTGTCACTAATATCAAAAGTTAATATAACATAAATAATAACTAAATGAATTTTGTTTTGATTTTGAGCGTGTATATTTCAATAATATGAAAATAAAACTGAAATACACAATTATGTGACGAACTTAAAAGCAGAAAGTCTACAATACTTTCACTCATTAGAATAGATTGCATTATAATAATTACTAAAAAATAAAGAATTTAATATATTCGATTCATTCACATATAAATTGATAATTTTAATCCGAATTATCCATCAATTCAATAGTCTGCGTCTACGAGCATTACCCTGTACGGCCAAGTGTTGAACATTTACAATGACATCACCAGGAAGATTAAACAACTGTTATCGAACGGCATAAGGTATTTGTGATACGGTATTCACGGTACCTTTGATACAATTTATTTTGAAAATAATATTAATCCACGTTTTTAATTTGATAATAAAATTATTTTCAAGGGCTAGAGTGGGACAGAGTAGTAGTGACTTGGATACACTAAAAAATCAAAAGAGTGGTTGGCCAGACTCTAACCTTAAGATGCAAGCTGTGAGACATCCTTTTCAAAGGTGAGTAATAATACTAACTGAATATTACGAGGGTAACCATAACAATTTATGCGTTGATATTATCTACAGACTGGTATCAGCGTACAGCTTCAATTTGTACCACCTAGAAGTTTCTCCACATAAAATACGCCCTGAAATGCTTCAATCCATGCTCTCGCTGAGTCAAGTCCCCTATAGTGAGACAACTAAGTTGCTTGGGATACCAAAAGATAAACTTAAATGCTCGCACAACCTCAATGGGACAATCGGTGAACTGAAAACAACCATCAATATTCATCGGCAGGTACAATAATTTGAGAATACTCGTTAGAAAAAAAAGGGAATAATAAAACATGATGCTTTTCTTTTCTGGAAATTCGTAATAATTTTTGTTCATACTTCCACTTTCTTGTTTCAGAAAATTCCTTCTTTTAGGGGATTCGTATTAGGTATGATCGACTATAAAAAAAACGGCAACGGAAAGCTTGACTGCTTGAGGGTTGGACAACGATACATGATGTCTCAGGTGCGAAGATGTGCGCCTTGCTCTACGAACTACGATGCTATTTTGAAGGTGGGTCTTCACTACTTCTTGCTGATCCTTCAAATTTTCTTATTCAAATTAACCATGACTATTTAATGAATAGTTAGAAAAAAAATCTACACAAACTTGATCCAGTATAAGAAAAACACTTTAAATGTTTATATTGCGTTAGAGTAGAGAAGTTAATTCATTGGATATCTATTCTTAAAATAACTTCATTTGTTTATTTCTTCAATAGCTTGAAACCCTTAACGAAGACCTCTCTCTGATCGAAAGAGTGTTAGGTATAGACTCTGCATGGAAACTTCAACAACAGATCGTTAAAAATAGAAAAAAGGAAGGTATAGAGTCTTCAGCAGAGTTAGGAAATCTGGGTACCAATGTACATGCGAAACTGTACTCCTTCAGAGAATATATGAACCAACTGGCTCCTCATGAGATGGACTTGCTTTTTGAAGTTTATGCAAAT